>JAVSCE010019216.1:0-379159 GCA_032199065.1 Smutsia gigantea
CAACATTTGAAAATCCATCAACATCATCCACCACATCAACAAAAAGAAGAACAAAAACACATGATCATCTCCATAGATGCTGAAAAAGCATTTGACAAAATTCAGCATCCATTCCTGATTAAAACTCTCAACAAAATGGGTATAGAGGGCAAGTACCTCAACATCATAAAGGCTATATATGACAAACCCACAGCTAACATCATACTTAACGGCGAGACGCTGAAAGCTTTTCATCTAAGATCGGGAACAAGACAAGGATGCCCACTCTCTCCACTGTTATTCAACATAGGACTGGAGGTCCTAGCCACAGCAATCAGACAAAACAAAGACATACAAGGCATCCAGATTGGTAAAGAAGAAGTCAAATTGTCACTATTTGCAGATGACATGATACTGTAGATAAAAAACCCTAAAGATTCCATTCCAAAACTACTAGAACTAATATCTGAATTCAGCAAAGTTGCAGGATACAAAATTAACACACAGAAATCTGTTGCTTTCCTATACACTAATGATGAACTAACAGGAAGAGAAATCAGAAAAACAATTCCATTCACAATTGCATCAAAAAGAATAAAATACCTAGGAATAAACCTCACAAAGGAAGTGAAAGACCTGTACTCTGAAAACTACAAGACACTCTAAGAGAAATTAAAGAGGACACTAACAAATGGAAATGCATCCCATGCTCTTGGCTAGGAAGAATAAATATTGTCAAAATGGCTATCCTACCTAAAGCAATCTACAGATTCAATGCAATCCCTATCAAACTACCAACAGCTTTCTTCAATGAACTGGAACAAATAATTCTAAAATTCATGTGGAACCACAAAAGACCCCGAATAGCCAAATCAATCCTGAGAAGGAGGAATAAAACAGGGGGAATTACGCTCCCTTACTTCAAGCTCTACTACAAAGCCACAGTAATCAAGACAATTTGGTATTGGCACAAAAACAGACCCACAGACCAGTGGAATAGAATAAAAAATCCAAACATTAACCCAAACATATACAGTCAATTAATATTTGATAAAAGTGCCTTGGATATACAATGGGAGATGACAGCCTCTTCAGCAGCTGGTGTTGGAAAAACTGGACAGCTACATGTAAGAGAATGAAACTGGACTACTGTCTAGCCCCATACACAAAGGTAAACTCAAGGTGGATCAAAGACCTGAATGTAAGTCATGAAACCATAAAACTCTTAGAAAAACACATAGGCAAAAATCTCTTGGACATAAACATGAGCAACTTCTTCATGAACATATCTCCCGGGCAAGGGAAACAAAAGCAAAAATGAACAAGTGGGACTATATCAAGCTGCAAAGCTTCTGTACAGCAAAGGACACCATCAGTAGAACAAAAAGACATCCTACAATATGGGAGAATATATTCATAAAAACCGTATCTGATAAAGGGTTGACATCCAAAATATATAAAGAACTCATGCACCTTAACAAACAGAAAGCAAATAATCCAATTAAGAAATGGGCAGAGGACATGAATAGACACTTCTCTAGAAATTCAGATGGCCAACAGGCACATGAAAAGATGCTCCACATCACTAATCATCAGAGAAATGCAGATTAAAACCACAATGAGATATCACCTCACACCAGTGAGATGGCCAACATCCAAAACACAAACAACAACAAATGTTGGCGAGGATGTGGAGAAAAGGGAACCCTCCTACACTGCTGGCGGGACTGCAAATTAGTTCAACCATTGTGGAAAGCAGTATGGAGGTTCCTCAAAAAACTCAAAATAGAAATACCATTTGACCCAGGAATTCCACTCCTAGGAATTTACCCTAAGAATGCAGCAGCCCAATTTGAAAAGGATATATGCACCCCTATGTTTATCGCAGCACTATTTACAATAGCCAAGAAATGAAGCAACCTAAGTGTCCATCAGTAGATGAATGGATAAAGAAGATGTGGTACATATACACAATGGAATATTATTCAGCCATAAGAAGAAAACAAATCCTACCATTTGCAACAACATGGATGGAGCTAGAGGGTATTATGCTCAGTGAAATAAGCCAAGCTGAAAAAGACAATTATCAAATGATTTCACTCATATGTGGAGTATAAGAACAAAGAAAAAAACTGAAGGAACAAAACAGCAGCAGACTCACAGAACCCAAGAACTGACTAATAGTTACCAAAGGGAAAGGGACTGGGGAAAATGGGCGGGAAGGGAGGGATAAGAGGGAAAAAGGGGCATAATGATTAGCAGATGTAATGTTGGGGGGGTACGGGGAGGGCAGTCAACTCAGAGAAGACAAGTAGTGATTCTATAGCATCTCACTACGCTGATGGACAGTGACTGTAATGGGGTTGGTGGGGGGGACCTGATGAAGGGGTAGTTTAATAATCGTAATATTGCACATGTAATTGTAAATTAATGATAAAATAAATTATATTAAAAAAAAAAGATGACATTACTCCTGTTGGTTTTTCTTAAGAATTGATAAAAAGACATCGATATTGTAGCTTCTTGACTAATATTGTATTTCCTTTCTCCTACTTCGTTGTCAATAAGTTCTTGAATTTTAAATTTAGGATAGTGATAAGGTTGAGGTTTGGCATAATATATGTATACATTTAGTCACAATGGCAATATTTTAATGGAGCGTTTAAAACTGAGCATTTAGATTTTTTAATGGAGGAAATAAACTTGTTAGTTTTTTAACAATAGCACACAATAAGAACACATTTAGTACTATTTACACACTGTCTTGAATAATGTTAGTATGGGAGAATGGACTTCAAATCCAAATAAATGGAGTAAATAAACATTATCATGATATAATTAGAATAAGACAGAGTGAAGATGGAAAGAGATTATAAGGTCATCTCCAACTCTTCACAAAAGTAGTTTTAAGGCCTGTCATTAAAACCACCTTTGTATCTTCCTTCTAGCCAGGGCCCTCAAAACATACATTAGCTTTTTCATTGTAGAAAGTTTGGAACATCCAAAAGTATATAAAGAATGTGTATTTATAGTTCTTAATTATCTTCAATTCTGTCATATAGAGATAATAATTGTTTAATTTCAGTTTATATCCTTCCAGTCTATATATGTGTTGATATATGTGTTTACATACACAAATAATTATATTCATGTTCTGGTACTTGGTACTTGTTTTTGTCATTACATATCATGTTTTAGAATATCAATTTTACTTCAGGATTTAGGGACAAAGTTTGATTGTTTTCTTGTTAAATATATTACAGGGAAACACAAAAATCACACTAATTTTTCAGGTACAATTTGAAAAACAAAACTGTATTTGAGTGTACTGCTTCGAGCTCTGCCCCCAGAAATCAGCATTTATTTCCCACAATTATTAGGAAAGGAAAAAGGCTCTGATTAAGTGAAGAGGAAGAAGACATCAGTTGTAACTCAAACCGTTTGACAACTAGTTATCACATTCCTAGAGTAACTAGGATATTTGAAGTTGTCCTTGGAATCTAAACACCCACTCACTCACTTCACTGCCTCATTCAAGAACTCTTTCAAAAGGTTAAGGTTTGTTTAACTTCAAAAATTCAAACCTGTCCCATCTTGCTTTTCTACAATTTTTTGAAACTTCTCTTTTCTTTTAAAACCAGGAGGCCAGTGCCCATACATCATGTCCAGCCTGTATAAACTTACCCACAGAAAGTAGAGACCACTGGATATCGTTAGTTTCTATTTCCCAATCTTTATAGTTTTGCTGCCAAGAGATAGTTTTTACTTTCACGATCATCAACCCTACTTCGAATGCTACACATTATGCTCACATTAAACAGACTAAGACAAAGGCAGCCAGATTTTTCTGTCACAGAAGCATGAAGGAAAACCTGTTACATGAAAATTTGAAAATTTACGGCATTTCAAAATCCAAAAGGATTGAAGGTTAGTTTTCATTACAAAAATTATTTGTATGAAGGTAAATAGCTATTAAGAGCAAACTCTGTCAGGGCTTTGGTCTTTTAAGTTCAAAACTGGCACACAAAGTTCAAAGGACACCACATGACATGCAAAATTAAACGCATTTGAAGTAGAAAACCTAAGACATATTTTTATACTTCTACTCCCTATATCCAGTGGCAAATAACTTTTCCTTTGCTTTCTTTTCTCTTCTCTAATTTATCAGTTAATTTTCTTATATTTATTTTTTTAATTGGCTGCTCAGAGGCCGAAATTGGCATATAGGTACAAAAGGAGGTCACCAACACGTTCTGAGACTCGCTCCGCCACCTCTGTCCCTGGACCGCCTCATCTCCCCAGTTGGAAAAATAAAGAACTAACTGCTCAGGAGGACATGCACTCAGTTAAACTTTCCTCCAGAAGCTCCCAGGGACCAATCTGGTTCCTGGAACAGCAGAGAATGGGTGGCCGGGTTTGGGGTAGGAGGGACTGTGCGGTCTCTGGCTCTGGAGGAGCGACTTTAGGATTCCTCCCTCCTCGGCTCAGAGCGGACTAGAAAGTAAAATAGTGTAAAACAGAGAGCTGAGATAATTTTGCAAATGAACCTGCAGCATCTTCTGTTCTGGGACGCTTAGAAACTCGGTTACGGAAGGAATTGAGGAGGAAACGAGGACACCCCAGCTGCCCCCAGCGCCACTCCCCCGCCGCCGGCAGACTGACCCGGAAGTGCTCGTCGGAAGCGGGGCGGGGGCGCGGGAACGAGGGAGGGGGCGGGGGCGCGGCCAACCGGCGCACACGCGCGCGCTCCCCGCGGAACTGCGGCCGGCGGCCGGGAGCTCTCCCGGAGGCGCGCCGGAGCCGCTGCGGCCGCCGCTAACATGGCGGAGACGAGCGAAGAGGTGGCGGTGCTGGTGCAGCGGGTGGTGAAGGACATCACCAACGCCTTCAGGAGGAACCCGCACATGTGAGTCGCGCGCCGTAGGCGCCCCCACCTGCGCCGGCCCCGGGGATCGCGGGGGTCGTGGGGGGGCGGGCCAAGCCTCGGGCTGACCTCCGGCTCCGGGCGGGGTCGGGCTGCTGGCCCGCGCGCCCCTCTGGAGGGGACAGAGCAAGGTCGGCGCTGGACTGTGGTCGGCCGCCGCGGGGCCAATTTTCCGCTACCGGAGCGCGCTTGCGGACGAGTCCCTAGAAGTGACCTCGGAAAAACAAAACGGAGCGACTGTCTCTCTCTCCCTCCCACCCCATCCCCAGGAGTTCACAAAACTCGAAACGACTTCACCCGATGTCTTCATCCCGCATCCCTTTACGGTACACTGGCACGCACGCGGTGTGGGTCTGTATGTGCTTGGTAAGCACAACTCTTTTGAGGTTCATCCCGCTTGCTGGGTTAGAGGGTCTTGCGGATCATCATATTTTCAGTGAGCAAAAAAACCCCCCTCAGTTTACTAGCCAAAGGTAGTTGGAGGCTGCTTTTGACTTCAACCTCATTTGTCCCGAAATCGTAGAGGCACTACGATGGAACATTTTGTTCTGAAAGTGAACAGAACATTCCCAAGAGTGTAGCTTCTGTGGGCAAAAGATGGGTCTGGTGTAAAGCAGATGACACCTCGACACTCTTTTAGCATTAGCTGATTCATAGTTACAGGGAACATATTAACTCCTTTTTTTATTTAATCCAAACACTGCTTGCTGCCCTCTTTAAGTAGGACACCACAGGACTGACACACGTATCTCCCTCCCTCCTTACTGTTTTACTTGGAGTACTCCGGGAAGATACCAGGAGAAACTGTATTCTTTCAGACACTTCTGCTTTTATGTAACGAGTGGAAAGGAAGCTATTAAGGGAGAGAGATTGCTACATTATACAAAAGAGTAAAGAAGCAGCAAGAGAGTAATTCTTCCCTTCTCCCTTCTTCCCCCAGAGGAAACATGAAACCTAGTTTTACATTATTTTCACTTTAATTGTTTTTCATATCTTATTCTTTAAAGTGGGACACATAAATTGATCTTTTTAAACATTGTAACCCCTTAAGCTTTTCTGCCTAAAAGAGGTGCCAAACCTGTATCTGAATGTTCTTTTCCTTCAAGGTGATGCTTATAAAAGAAGTAAGCCCTCAGATGTCTTGCTCCCTTATCTGGCACACAGTTGGAGACTTACAACTCCGCCTCTTTAAAAAACAAAACACTGTTGGCCTCAAAACACACCTGCCACCTCTGATAAGCGTCCACTTCCTTTTCCCTTGTGACTGCTGCCTTTTTCAGAATGAGAGTGTTTGGAATGATTTCCTAGCAGTAACCATAGTGGGTAGTAGGCCTTCTAAAGAATGCTTTGATGCCTTGTTTATCAGTCTTTCAATCGCTTTTTTGACAATGAGAGCATTAGTAGTACAAATAAAATATTCTCAAAAAAAAAAGTTGGGCAAATGATGGGCCTATTACCTTATCATTGGTATTTTTCTTGAAGAAATTATAGCAGAGGTTAGAAGTTTGATAAATACAGTAATCATCTTAGTTTCTCCCCTTTGAGATGGACTAGAAAAGTAGTTTTATATTTGAAGAATCTGAGATTGAGTGTTCCTTGGCACGTTGACACAATGCAATTTGGAACACATCCCAATTCTTCTGGATCATATTTATTGAAAGTCATTAAGGACTTTAATGCCCCCATCATATTTTTGTCGTGAAATCTCATGTGCTATCAATACATAACTATAAACATTTGGGTCATTCAAGACTTAAAAGTTTGAAATAAAAGTTGGGCATTTGAAATAATGATGTAATGTAGGTCAGAAAAAATAAATAGCTTAACTCATTGTTTAATATTAAATCTTTAGCTATATTTTAGTACATATTCCCTACAGTAACAATATCTTCAGTAATACTACAACACATCATTACAAGTGTCTTATAATTTGGACTTACCAGAATTGCCCATATGTCTTCCTCCAATTCATCCCTTTTATTTCTAGAATAAGTAGGTTATGTTTATAGTTAAAAGGAAAAAAAGCATATTTTATCTTGAAAGTTAGTGCCTAATTATACTTTTCAGTAGTATAAAAAAGTTTTCATTCTTTTTTTTCTCCAAACAAGATAAGTTTTAATTTTATTAACGAACATCTGTCCCACTAAATTGACTTTGTAGAAATATCTAGCCAGGAGGAATGGAAGATGCAGTGGTCACGATGTGGGTTTTGTTACTGGAGGGTGTGTATAGGTTACCTTCTCTCAGCCTCAGTTTCCTTTTGATCTATTGAGATTGATAACACAGAAAAATCACCTCACCTAGTGTCTGGCATTTAGTTGTAAATGTAGACTTAACCTGAATCCATGTGTTCCTTGGAAAATATATTGGCCAACTGAATAATAAATAAGCACTTTATAAACTGAGAAATAATTACACAAATGTCTGTGTGGTTGACCCTTACAGAATACTATTGGAAAGATAACTGAAGTTTTGATCCAGGGACTGGCATTAACTTAATGTATAGACCCTGTTTGTTTAATGTTGAGGACAACTATTTACAGTGTATTTAAGGTCAAAGGTCTTTATCCAACAAGTTACTATTTTTTATTACTTATCTAAATATCTATGAAATTCTCACTGTTTATGAGGTACTGTAGGTACCATCTTCACAGTATGGAATAGAAGTATAAAATACAGTACTTATATATAGTCCAGGCACTCAGAGAAATATCTATGATGATGGAAATGTTCTGCATCTGTCTTGTCTGGTGTGATAGTTACTAGTCATATAAAGCTATTGAGTGCTTAAAATGTGGCTAACATGAATTAGGAACTGAATTTTAAATTTTACTTAATTTTAATTGATTTAAACATATGGCCACATGTGCCTAGTGACAACTGTATTGCAGAGTGCAGGTCTAGATGGAGACCTAAGACCTACGTGCATGAACAGTAAATAAACCTTGCAAAGCAGTTTATGATAAAGGCTGGACTGTAGCAGTATGGTGAGCAAATGCTCTGTGAGTCTAGTAGAAGGGAGGCTGTGTATGTCTGGGCCAGAGCTCTTAGGGAAAGGGGATTTTGAGCTGAACTTTGAAGGCTAGATAGGATTTACAGTCTCAGGGAACCAAAAACTTCCACAGGAAACAGTAAATTAACCCAAAGTAGCAAAATGTGATTGAAAAGTAGGGCCAGATTTTAGAAGTCCTTGACTGTTTGGCTTAATTTCGTTCATTGCATGCATGCATTCAGCAAAAGGGAAGCTGATTGATTAATACATCTGTAAATAATATGTGGGATTACTCTATTTGATGATGTTTCTGAAAAGTGCAGACAAGAGAAGATATTTAAACATGAGGAACACAGTCAATATCAGTGTTACATGAACCTTGAACCTCATCTTGAAGCCAGTGGCTCCCCATTGTGAAGTGAAGCACTCAGAGAGATGTACCATGTTGTGTATGATCTTTAAGTAAATGTGTTGGTTCATTTCATGTTGCTCATCCTTCCGAGCAGCCATTGAAGGTAACCTAAAAAGTGAGCATTATGGTATCTCTTTGAGAAGATTAGAACTTGATCACCATCCCAAAACTTTGTCTTTAAAAATCCTGTGACTTTAGTAATGCAGGTATTCACTTGAGTATCTTTATTAAATACCAGGAATCTATATTGCCAGAAAAAAATAATAAAAACAGTGGAATTTGGTGCCAATGAAAGAGTCAAATTTCTAAGACTGTTTCATAAAGAAATAACTGGAGATATATTTGACATTTATAACATTCATTGAAACCTGTTAAAATAATTATGAGGAAACTTTCGTGTGAATTGTTAAATTTAAAAAAATGGATTATGGAAGAGTATGTCCAATATGATCCCATTTTTGTAAAATACTTAGAAAAAAAGAATGCATACCCAAACACAGTAGTGGTAGAGGGATGTGAAATGACTTTTAGTTTTTTTTTTTATCTCTGAGTTTTCTCACTTTTCTTCAGTATGAAATCAGAATTTTAATAACCAGTGACCTAGAAGGAATTAATCTAAATCTTTCTTGCTTTCATTGATGTCTTTATCTTCACTTGAGCATTAAGGGGTTTTGGCTAAGTATTAGAAGGTCCAGATTTTTAACTTAAGTCAACTAGCAGTGTGACCTTGGGTAGTCATCTTAACCTTAGTTTCCTTGTCTGATAAAATGAGAGACTGGAGGAATGAGATCCCTTCCAATCTTAAAATGATTGTGGAATACTCTTCTAAATTGTCTGAAAAAAGTGGACTGTGACCTAAAGGACTAGGCATAGGAAAGTCAAACATACTCTTATTTGGAAGCTTACTGGCCTACCTATCTTTATAAAGTACATGTTACATTTTTAAGAAGCACAAAGCACTGTATCTTAAGGTCAAGTAACTCAACAAAAGCTTAACTTTCTTGGCCTCAGCCCCCATTAACTGTTCATCAAGGAATTTTTCAGGTTGACCTTGGGCTCTTAGCTAAATTAACAATAATAAACTTCATCTTTGCCTGGCACTTTATAGCTTACCACATTATTTATTTCCATTGTATTATTTGCTCTTCATAACAGGCAGGAAATGAATTATTATTCCTGTATTTCAGGTGAGCATGCATATGGCAGTGACTTGTCAGAATTCACATTTGACTGTCAGTGGCAGAATAAAGACTAGCTTGAACACTGAACCTCAGAAGATTGAATGATTTTGTCTTTACATCCTACTACCTCTTTTTTAATGTTTTTATTTTTTTCCTGTTGCTTTACATTCACTGAAATGACCTTTTCATTCTCCTTACATGAGAATAGCTATTAGGTTTCTCAGTCAAAATATGAAAGCTCATGAGACCTAGTAGCATGCTTCCCTCTTTAGAGGTACAATGCATAAACACACACATGCATACTTAGAGATTATTGCAATTCCACCATTTCACAAATGAGGAAAGTGAAGTTTATAGAGGCCAAGTGACATTTTATTTACTTATATATAAATACAAATGTGCACACACGCACACACACACACATATGTCTTACCTTAACAGAGGTAGGGCCCAAACTGCATTAGAAGGAAATCGAGGTAATGTTCTTCTGGAGAATAAGAATTGATATTCTTTGAAAATTGTTAATCTTTGGAAAATCTGTCCATTTGAATATTGTCACTGAAGTGCAGTGGTAATCAGCCTTTCACTAGCAGCTATTGAGCACCTGTTATATCAAGGCATTCTTATTTTTTTAAGTTATTTCTTGGAAGAATGGTCCCAAATAAAGCAGTGTGTGTATTTGCCCATATGACTCTGTCCTTTTATTTAGGAACCAAATAGTAGTTGGGCCTTTTATTGTTAATATAAATACTGAGCAGGGCAGATTTTCACATTGTGAATTTACATAAAAAATTCCCCCAAAATAAACTATACTCAAAAGTTAGGATTCTTTTATTTTTGTTGCACTGACATTCATATTGATATTTGCAGTTCTTTGAAGTGTTGTGTATATTAGATCTCAGGGAACAGACTTTCCTGAAATAATTATACTGAGTTTATTTTTTTACTGTAATTCTAGTTTATTTTTTAAGTGTTCTACTTTATATAATAAAACCTGAACACCAGAATATACCAGAGATTCAGACATATATTAGTCAGGTATAATATAGATGTGGCTAGTTGTCCTAATAGTGAATTAGACAGATTTCAAGTTAATACCACCAACTACAAATGCAAAATCATATTTTGAAGTACTGGATGTTGACCTCAAGTGCTCACTTAGATTGCCCTGTTCTTCCTATAGAACTTTGTTCATATTACTGGAATGATGGTGTCAACATTTTGTTATAGATATTGGCATAACTCCCTAGCAAAACTATCAGCTCTGTAAGTCTGGGACCACCTTGTTTTATTCATTTTTGTATTTTCAGAGCCTAACAACAGTACTCAGCATGTTGTAGTACTCAGAAAATATTTGGATAGTGTTGACATGGTGTATCAAAATACCTCTGCAACACCTGAGCCAGTTGTCAGAACAAAAAACCTTATATCTCAAAATTTGCAAAGTGTACCCTTGAACACTTATTAGTGATACACGGATATATATCCAATAAACAAGGGTACCATAGGGATTACAAATCACTAGCTATTCTTCAAAGCTGATTTAACTTGCAAATAGATTTTAGAGTTTTCCATGAGGGATTTTTAGTTCCACAGCCTCCCACCAATTTATGATGGTAGACTAACAAAAAAAGAGGGCTTTTCTTAAAACCTGTAATTGAACACAATTTCTCCTCTTTGCATCTATCAAACTACTGCCTTCTCGGCAGGGAAATCAGGGACATAATAGATAATGTCACACACTAGCTCTGAAAACCAGTTCTTTATTTTGTTTTTTAAACACATTTAAAAAATTTGTGTAGACACTCTAAAAATAGTGTTATTTATATTAACTGCCCCTGTTAAAAGGTTTCTTGTTATTCACTAATTAAGGGAAGGGCATAGTATTTGAGAAAGAATGCTTCATGTAGTCAGGAATTGTAACTTCTTTATAGTTCAAAGGCATGTGTACAGGTTTTGCAAAAAACATTTTTAGGCTTGCTGATTCATTTACTAGGAAAGTCAATAGCCCTACATGTTGTTTACTAAATCTTGGTCTGTAATGGACATTTTCATTTTAAGTTGAGGTGGATTGAGGGATACAGATGCTGCCCTAGATGAAAATGATCAAATTTTGAAATGTATTTTGTGGTTTAATAACATTTATTTGATTTTCTTTAATTCAGAAAAGTATAAAGGATTATAAAAAAGGAAAGAAAAAAAATAACGCACAATTTCTTGACAGGATAACTTTTTTTGATGATTTATTCCTGATCCACATTCCTTTTAGCAGGCAAGCATTAATACATTGTTTGACATTTTTTAAATGACTAGAAAATTTAAACTCTATAAAAATAAAATCCTTCCTCTCCTGCAAAGTTTGTTGGTATCCTTCCAAGAAGTCTTTAAATGAATCTATGCATCCGTTAAAAATATAAGGCTATGCTTTGTGCTATATACTGTGTTTGGATTTCGCTTTTTTTTATTATTTATATTGGCACCCTTTCCATACCATCATATGCAGATGTACTTCATCTTTTAATGCCTCTATCACATGGATAAGCCATAGATAATATTACCAGTCTTACATTAATATAGTTTATACTGTTTCCAGTTACTGCAGTGTTTCAGTAAATATCTTATTCATATATTTTGGCATAGGATAATCTCTGAGCATTGGAATTGCTGGGTCAAAGAGGATGTGCATTTAAATTTTTTGAAAGACATTTTCAAATTTCCGTCCAAAGATCAGACCAATTTTCATTCCCTTCAACAGGGAGTACAGCATACTAATATTCCAGTACTCTTGTCAGTATTAAAAACTGGTATTTAAAAAAAATTCTACCAATCCAGTAGTTGAGCTAAATAATATTTTTAAGGAAGGAAAATATGTGGGGTTGTTTTTTTTTTTTTTTTTTAATAGTCTGTAGGATTTGAAGACTTTTGAAAAGGCTGGTATTCTTATCTTTACTTCTTTTTTATGTTTTACATATTAAGAGATGAAATTGGCCTGATCCCATGTCCTGAAGCTAGGTATAACAGGAGTCCCATAGTCCTGGTTGAAAACAAACTTGGTGTGGAGAGCTGGTGTGTCAAGTTCCTCTTACCGTATGTCCACAACAAGCTCCTTTTGTACAGAATGCGAAAGCAATGGCTGAACAAAGACGGTAAGTCTGAATTCTGTCCTCCTCTGGTTTTTAGAAGTAGCATGGAATTTAGTGGAAAGAACCCTTCTCCAAGGGTGTTGGCATTCCTTCTGGCTCTTTCATTCATTGCCTGTGTGTTTAACCTCTCTCTCAAGTGAGGAGTTTGGACTCATCAGTAGTTTTCAAACCTTGTATCCACAATGGTTCTGTGGGAGGTATCTCAAGCAGGGTGCCAAGCCACCTACTGCAACCTGAGCAGTGAAACAGCAATTCTGATATTATCTTTTTATGTATTGGGGTAATTATAAAATTTTGTGTAAAGAAAACTCCCAATGGCTAAAAGAAAATTCAAAAACCCCTGAAGAGGACTCTAGTCCCTACAAGCTCAGATTCTCCGATTTCCAATCCTAATTTAGCACGTTATGAACTATGGAACACATTAGTAGCAGCCCAGATGAGGTAATGGGGGTGTGATGGAGGTAGTTATACCGTGAACCAGCTCTGTTAACCAGATGCTGCTGTACTGTGACTTCCAGCTGAGCTGTGGCCCTTGGTGTCATTCCGAAGCTAATGGGAGCAAAAGAAAACTGTCTTAGCATTCACGTCTTCGACTCCTCTGAGACAGTTCTTAGCTGCATCAGACAATCCCTATTCATCCTTCTTAGTCTCTTCTTTTTTTTTTACCCTTATGTGATAATAAGCTTCCATGTGCACAAATTCTTTTTAATTTTTAGATAAAAGTGAGACACGAGATCTCATTTTTTTGGAGAGTACTAACCCAAGACTGTGTTAACTGTTTTTGTAAATCTCCTGCCCGCAGACAGCACTACCTTCAAGAGTGCTTAGTATGCCTGGGGCTAATTTCAAATGAGAATTTTGTTTCCTAGAGAATTTTAATTACCAGTTCGGTAGCCATTACCAATGGCCTGTTCTTACCAGAAGCTGTTCTAAGTACTGTGGAGGATAAAAAGATGAATAATACATGTTCCCTTAACTCAAGAAATTTACAGTTGACTGAAAAACAGGCTCCCTGTGAAGTGTTGCCAAGAGTATGACATTTTTTTCCTCTTAGCATTGCCTTTAATCAACCATCATAAAAGATGAACAGCTCTGTTCTGTTTACACACCCGTAGAAAGAGTCTGACTTGAAGATTTAATGTTAAGTAGCTTCTATTTCCTGTGTGTTTTACCCACTTAGTTCTCTGACATATTTCTTAATTACAAGGCTATGCCTACGTTTTTGGCATAGCTCAAGTTTGTGGCATAAATTTAATGTGTAAGTTGAAGTATAAACTTAAAGGTAAGGGTATTTATCTATTGTTAGGCCCTCTTGTTCTCCATTCCATCTCCCTATTGTAGGTTTCAGTAACATTAAGGTACAAGATAACACCGTAAATCCATCAAGTTATCTTTTTGTCAGACAAAGCTCCATTGTGTATGCTCTGGAGTGCACAAGTGTATAAATGAGCCAATACGTAACTAACTATTGAGGAGGAGGGAGACATAATTTCTTCTCTTGTAGAGAAGAAACAGTATGAATTTTTAAAAATCAAAGGCCATTGTTATTTCAGATCTTCCCCTGACCGCCTGTCCCATTCATGTATATATACTAGCCCAACCCGCTTTCTCTCTGTAGCCTACCAAGTCCTTCTGTCCATTTCCCTGTTTCTTGTCTTTCTGGACACTGCACTTCAGGCTTTGGTAAATCTCCTCATTGTGTAGTTTTAGTCTTGATAAGCCCAGGAGGACCCAAGCAGAAGATGAGATGGTTAAGCTCACTCATATGAATAGCTAGCATCTTTGAATTCTGATGTAACCGTGCATGTGTACAGAAACAACTTGATTTTATCCTAACCTATATCCTCATGGAAGCAGTTTTCAATTTTACTTTTTTGGTGGGCAAGGACAGCATAGTTTATTGTGATGTCACATACTACTCAGGCTGTATAGCATGTTATTGGTAAAAATATGGAGGTAACTTTCTGATTTGAGAGAAGATACCTGAAAGTGCTGACTGGCTAACATAAGACCATTCTGCCAAACTTGTGAGCCAAACCAGTTAGAATACAGGTGAATCTTGCTAAGGAAAAAACTTTAAAAATTAGGAAAAAGCAGTTATTTCATAAAAATGACTTACCTTTAAAATGCTTTTTGTAGAATATGTACTATAAGAAGAGTCAAGTAAAGAAAGCTGAAAATTTAAGAACAACTTTAGAAATGTGAGCATCTGTGTCATTGGTCATGCCAAAATCCTGGCATCCTCTAAAAATGTATTCTGTGAATGATGACCTTTATTTTGGGATAGATTTTTTTCTCTTTAACCAAACTGAATTAATGCTTTCATTAATGTGCTGAATTCCAAAGATGTTTAGAAAGCATCTGTATTAAAATTCTCCAGAGTAACACCCTGTAAAAAATTATGTGTGTGTGTGTGTGTGTGTGTGTATAGAGAGAGAGAGAGAGAGAGGGTGGGGGGAGACAGAGACGCATGGAGATGTGTGTGTGTGCGTATGTGCACGTATATATGGAGATATATTTTATATATATATAAATACACACACACACATAGAGCGAGAGAAGAGAAAGAAAGAGAGATAGAGGTTTATTAGGGCCAATTGGCTTACATAGTTATGGAGGCTGAGAAGTCCTACGGTCTGTTCTGCAAGCTGGAGACCCAGGAAAGCCGGGTCTAAACTAGATTATGAACTGTAATTTAGTTTGAGTTTGAAGGCCTGAGAACCAGGGAAGCCAGGGGTGTAAATCCCAGTCCAAATGCCAGAGAAGATGAGATGTCCTAACTAAAAGCAGACAGGAAGCATAAAAGGGGTGAATTCCTCCTCCTTCCCCCTTGTGTTCTGTGCAGTCCCTCAACAGATTGGATGATGCCTGCCACATTGGAGGGGCAGTCTACTGAGTCTGCCAATCCACATGCTATTCTCATCTAGAAACAACTACACACATACTCAGAAATGATGTTCAATAACATTTAATCTGGACACCCCATAACCAGTCAAGTTTAACCATACTTTAACCACAATTAGTGAACACAGCATTCCTGTTTAATTACTTAGAGAGAGACTGGTATTTTTTAAAAACTCTGCTGCTGTAATAGCTGTATTTGACTTGGGAGATGAATGACACTGTAATTCTGATTTTTGAGAAATCCATGACAAACAAAAACCCAGAGAGAATCCCATAATTTGGAGTCCTGACTGGGCAGAGTTCTTTCCTGCACTTGACAATCTCAAGTGTTACCTTCCTTTGCTCCTCCCTCTTTCTTACAACCTCGGCACCATAGCTGAGCTATCTCTTTAAAAGTCATCTTCACCTCTTCTTTTCTTATTTTCTCATTCGGACAAATATTATTACCTCATAGCTGGTCTATTCCATTTTCAGTCTCTCTTCTGTGCTTCATGTCCATCATGCCACTAGCCAGTTATTTTAAACAGCAATTCTCAGCATCACTTTTTAGAAACACAGTTTGAGAGATGCTTTTCTGAAATAATGTCATCTTACTTCATTTTGCCTGCGAGTTCAAGGTAGTGTTGAAAATTCTTGACATGGTACTGAAGGGTATTCACAGTCTGTTCCTAACCTTTTCCTCTGTTTTATATTCAGCATCAGAAGTTGTAGATTCTCAGCTCCCAGGCTGAAGCCAGCTGGCACATACATACTGTTTTGGTTTGTGTAATGTTTCTAAAATTGTTTTTTTTTTTTCCCATGGTCAGATTTATTAAATAATCCATGTTTTTCTTGAAGACATCCCTTTTGCATTTTTTTAATATAATTTATTTTGGTATCATTAATCTAAAATTACATGTGCAATATTATGGTTATTAATTAAACTACCCCTTCATCAGGTCCCCTCCACCAACCCCATTACAGTCACTGTCCATCAGCGTAGTGAGATGCTATAGAATCACTACTTGTCTTCTCTGAGTTGTACAGCCCTCCCCATGCCCCCCCAACATTACATCTGCTAATCGTAATGCCCCTTTTTCCCTCTTATCCCTCCCTTCCCACCCATTTTCCCCAGTCCCTTTCCCTTTGGTAACTATTAGTCCGTTCTTGGGTTCTGTGAGTCTGCTGCTGTTTTGTTCCTTCAGTATTTTTCTTTGTTCTTATACTCCACATATGAGTGAAATCATTTGATACTTGTCTTTTCGGCTTGGCTTATTTCACTGAGCATAATACCCTCTAGCTCCATCCATGTTGTTGCAAATGGTAGGATTTGTTTTCTTCTTATGGCTGAATAATATTCAATTGTGTATATGTACCACCTCTTCTTTATCCATTCATCTACTGATGGGCACTTAGGTTGCTTCCATTTCTTGGCTATTGTAAATAGTGCTGCGATAAACATAGGGGTGCATATGTCTTGTTCAAATTGGGCTGCTGCATTCTTAGGGTAAATTCCTAGGAGTGGAATTCCTGAGTCAAATGGCATTTCTATTTTGAGTTTTTTGAGGAACCTCCATACTGCTTTCCACAATGGTTGAACTAATTTGCACTCCCACCAGCAGTGTAGGAGGGTTCCCTTTTCTCCACATCCTCGCCAACATTTGTTCTTGTTTGTCTTTTGGATGGCGGACATCCTAACTGGTATGAGGTGATATCTCATTGTGGTTTTAATCTGCATTTCTCTGATGATTAGCGATGTGGAGCATCTTTTCATATGCCTGTTGGCCATTTGAATTTCTTCTTTAGAGAAGTGTCTATTCATGTCCTCTGCCCATTTCTTAATTGGATTATTTGCTTTTTGTTTGTTGAGTTGCATGAGTTCTTTATATATTTTGGATGTCAACCCTTTATCAGATATGTTATTTATGAATATATTCTCCCATACTGTAGGATGTCTTCTTGTTCTACTGATGGTGTCCTTTGCTGTACAGAAGCTTTTCAACTTGATATAGTCCCACTTGTTCATTTTTGCTTTTGTTTCCCTTGCCCGGGGAGATATGTTCATGAAGAGTTGCTCATGTTTATGTCCAAGAGATTTTTGCCTATGTTTTTTTCTAAGAGTTTTATGGTTTCATGACTTACATTCAGGTCTTTGATCCACCTTGAGTTTACCTTTGTGTATGGGGCTAGACAGTAGCCCAGTTTCATTCTCTTACATGTAGCTGTCCAGTTTTTCCAACACCAGCTGCTGAAGAGGCTGTCATCTCCCCATTGTATATCCAAGGCTCCTTTATCAAATATTAATTGACTGTATATGTTTGGGTTAATGTTTGAATTTTCTATTCTGTTCCACTGGTCTGTGGGTCTGTTTTTGTGCCAATACCAAACTGTTTTGATTACTGTGGCTTTGTAGTAGAGCTTGAAGTCAGGGAGCATAATTCCCCTGTTTTATTCCTCCTTCTCAGGATTGCTTTGGCTATTCGGGGTCTTTTGTGGTTCCATATGAATTTTAGAATTATTTGTTCCAGTTCATTGAAGAAAGCTGTTGGTAGTTTGATAGGGATTGCATTGAATCTGTAGATTGCTTTAGGTAGGATAGCCATTTTGACAATATTTATTCTTCCTAGCCAAGAGCATGGGATGCATTTCCATTTTTTAGTGTCCTCTTTAATTTCTCTTAGGAGTGTCTTGTAGTTTTCAGAGTACAGGTCTTTCACTTCCTTCGTTAGGTTTATTCCTAGGTATTTTATTGTTTTTGATGCAATTGTGAATGGAATTGTTTTTCTGATCTCTCTTTCTGTTAGTTCATCATTAGTGTATAGGAAAGCAACAGATTTCAGTGTGTTAATTTTGTATCCTGCAACTTTGCTGAATTCAGATATTAGTTCTACTAGTTTTGGAATGGAGTCTTTAGGGTTTTTTATGTACAATATCATGTCATCTGCAAATAGTGACAATTTGACTTCTTCTTTACCAATCTGGATGCCTTGTATGTCTTTGTTTTGTCTGATTGCCGTGGCTAGGACCTCCAGTACTATGTTGAATAACAGTGGAGAGAGTGGGCATCCCTGTCTTGTTCCCGATCTTAGATGAAAAGCTTTCAGCGTCTCGCCATTAAGTATGATGTTAGCTGTGGGTTTGTCATATATAGCCTTTATGATGTTGAAGTACTTGCCGTCTATACCCATTTTGTTGAGAGTTTTAATCAGGAATGGATGCTGAATTTTGTCAAATGCTTTTTCAGCATCTATGGAGATGATCATGTGGTTTTTGTTCTTCTTTTTGTTGATGTGGTGGATGATGTTGATGGATTTTTGAATGTTGTACCATCCTTGCATCCCTGGGATGAATCCCACTTGATCATGGTATATGATCCTCTTGATGTATTTTTGAATTCGGTTTGCTAATATTTTGTTGAGTATTTTTGCATCTACGTTCATCAGGGATATTGGTCTGTAATTTTCTTTTTTGGTGAGGTCTTTGCCAGGTTTTGGTATTAGAGTGATGCTGGCTTCATAGAATGAGTTTGGAAGTATTCCCTCCTCTTCTATTTTTTGGAAAACTTTAAGGAGAATGGTGTTATTTCTTCTCTCTATGTCTGGTAGAATTCAGAGGTGAATCCATCAGGTCTGGGGGTTTTGTTCTTGGGTAGTTTTTTGATTACCGATTCAATTTCGTTGCTGGTGATTGGTCTGTTTAGTTTTTCTGTTTCTTGCTTGGTCAGTCTTGGAAGGTTGTATTTTTCTAAGAAGTTGTCCATTTCTTCTATGTTTTCCAGCTTGTTAGCATATAGATTCTCATAATATTCTTATAATTCTTTGTATTTCTGTGGGGTCCGTCGTGATTTTTCCTTTCTCATTTCTGATTGTGTTTATGTGTGTAGATTCTCTTTTTCTCTTATGAGTCTGGCTAGGGGTTTATCTATTTTGTTTATTTTTTTCAAAGAACCAGCTCTTGGTTTCATTGATTTTTTCTATTGTTTTATTCTTCTCAGTTTTATTTATTTCTTCTCTAATCTTTATTATGTCCCTCCTTCTGGTGACTTTGGGCCTCATTTGTTCTTCTTTTTCCAATTTCAGTAATTGTGTCTTTAGACTATTTATTTGGGAATGTTCTTCCTTCTTTAAATAGGCCTAGATTGCAATATACTTTCCTCTTAGAACTGCCTTTGCTGCGTCCCACAGAAGTTGTGGCTTTGTGTTGTTGTTGTCATTAGTCTCCATATATTCTTTGATTTCTGTTTTGATTTGGTCGTTAACCCATTGATTAATTAGGAGAGTGTTGTCAAGTCTCCATGTATTTGTGAGCCTTTTTGATTTCTTTCTAAAATTTATTTCTAGTTTTATACCTTGGTGATCTGAGAAGTTGGTTGGTAGGATTTCAATATTTTTGAAATTACTGAGGTTCTTTTTGTGGCCTAGTATGTGGTCTATATCTGGAAAATGTTCCATGTGCACTTGAGAAGAATGTGTATCCTGTTGCTTTGGGATGTAGTGTTCTGTAGATGTCTGTTAGGTCCATCTGTTCTAGTGTGTTGTTCAGTGCCTCTGTGTCTTTACTTATTTTCTGTCTGTTTGATCTGTCCTTTGGAGTGAGTGGTGTGTTGACGTCTCCTAAAATGAATGCATTGCTATTTCCTCCTTTAATTCTGTTAGTATTTGTTTCACATATGCTGGCGCTCCTGTGTTGGGTGCATATATATTTATAATGGTTATATCTTCTTGTTGGACTGACCCCTTTATCCTTATGTAATGTCCTTCTTTATCTCTTGCTGCTTTCTTTGTTTTGAAGTCTATTTTGTCTGATACAAGTACTGCAACACCTGCTTTTTTGTCTTTGTTGTTTGCATGAAATATCTTTTTCCATCCCTTCCCTTTTAGTCTGTGTATATCTTTGAGTTTGAGGTGAGTCTCTTGTAAGCTGCATGTAGATGGGTCTTGATTTTTTATCCATTCTGTTACTCTGTGTCTTTTCATTGGTGCATTCAGTCCATTTACATTTAGGGTGATTATGGATAGATATGTACTTACTGCCATTGCTGGCTTTAGATTCGTGGTTACCAAAGGTTCAAGGGTTGCTTCTTTACTATCTAAAAATCTAACTTAACTTTCATGTTAAGTTGTTGTAAACACTGTCTGATGTTTCTTTATTTCTCTCCCTTCTTATTCTTCCTCCTCCATTCTACTAGGTGTTTTATTCTTTGCCTTTAGTTAGTATTTGGATGGTCTGCTTTCTTTGCTATGATTTTATTTTCTCTGGTGACATCTTTTTGCCTTAGGAGTGCTTCCATCTAGAGCAGTCCATTTAAGATATCCTGTAGTGGTGGTTTATGAGAGGCAAAGTCTCTCAACTTTCGTTTTTCTGGAAATTGTTTAATCCCTCCATCATATTAAATGATAATCGTGCTGGATACAATGTTCTTGGTTCGAGGCCCTTTTGTTTCATAACGTTAAATACATCATGCCATTCTCTTCTGGCCTGTAAGGTTTCTGTTGAGAAGTCTGATGATAGTCTGATGGGTTTTCCTTTGTAGGTGATCTTTTTTCTCTCTCTAGCTGCCTTTAATACTCTGTCTTTATCTTTGATCTTTGCCATCTTAATTATTATGTGTCTTTGTGTTGTCTTCCTTGGGTCCCTTGTGTTCGGAGATCTGTGGGCTTCGGTGGACTGCGAGACTATTTCCTTCCCCAGCGAGGGAAAGTTTTCAGCAATTATTTCTTCAAAGACACTTTCTATCCCTTTTTCTCTCTCTTCTTCCTCTGGTACTCCTATAATGCGAATATTGTTACGTTTGGATTGGTCACACCGTTCTCTTAATATTCTTTCATTCTTAGAAATCCTTTTATCTCTCTCTGCCTCAGCTTCTCTGTATTCCTGTTCTCTGATTTCTATTCCAGTACCAGTCTCTTGCATCTCATCCAGTCTGCTCTTAAGCCCGTCAATCGCTTGTCTGATTTCTGAATTGTCTTTCCTCACTTCCCGCACTTCCTCCCTCAGCTCTTGCACATTTCTCTGTAGGTCCATCAGCATGGTTATGACTTTTATTCTGAATTCTTTTTCAGGAAGACTGTGCATTTCCATCCCTTCAGGCTCCCTCTCTGGGGTTGTCTGGTTGATTTTGGTCTGAACCATATTCCTCTGTCTTTTCATGGCTATAGAAGTTGTTGCTGGTAGTTGCCACGTATGTCAGCAGGGCTCTTTAAGACTTTAAAAAGAGAAAAAAAGAAAAAGAAAAAAAAGAAGGAAAGAAAAGAAAAAACAAAAAAGAAAACAAAACAACAAGAAAAAACGCCCACCGGGAGTAGATTCTGTGGGAATCCTCTAGGTGGCGCTATTGCCCCACTATTCCGCAGCTGTGGCTGCACCGCTCCGCAGGGCCCTTTATCGCTCTGGCCAGGGTGGGAATGAGTGGGAGGCTGTTGATCTCAGTGAGAAGTGTAGTACGGCCACCCTTCCCCAGTCGCCAGCGAAGGCGTCTGAAACTCCCCAGGACTCCCAGCCTGATGGGCTGAGTGTGCTGGGGAGATCCGGCTCCTCCGCTGGGCTCCTGTCTTTTTAAGACCGCCTAAGAAAGCGTGCGCTTTTTTTTTTTCCCTTCCCGGGAGCTGGCTGCAAGCACCCTGGAGTGTTCCTCACTCAGATCCTGCCCCTCTGTCTCTCCAATCTCCGCTGCACTGCGCGATGTGGGTCAGCGCACCCTGCACAGATCACCGGGGCTGGCTACTTCACAGGGTGTACCTCCACTCCCTCCCGGCTGTGAATCCTCTCCTCCCGCTGGTGCGCTGGGGTGGGGGAGTGCTCGGGTCCCGCCGGGTTGCGGCTCTGTATCTTACCTGCCTCTTGGGGTGCCGAGTCCTTTCGGGTGTAGCTGCACGCTGTGCACTTTCCTGTGTATTCTGGTCTCTCTTTTAGGAGTAGTTGCATTTGCTGTATTTTCGTAGATAAATATAGTGTTGGGAGGAGATTTCTGTCGCCCTGCTCATGCCGCCATCTTCCCGGAAGTCCTCTAAAATTGTTTTTAAATAGTAGGTTAAACATTTAAAAATTAGGATTAACTTTTCAAATTAGGATGGAAATCTGAATTTCTGTGTTCACTTGAAAAATCAGAAGCCTTGGTATATAAGTTTCTGTACAGCAAAAATTGGCTGGGCCCAATTAGCTTTTGCTTTTCTTGACTATTCCAGTTTACTAAAACCTCTTCATGTCCTTCAGACACAGGTAGAGTTTAAGTTTTGCTACTTATCATCAGGTTCACTTTGCTAGTTTCTTGACAGTCATTTGAACCCTTGAAGTCTTTGAGTTTGTAGCGATTTGATACACATTCCAGCCACAACATACACTGTTCCATTCTTGGACTTTGCTGGGTGCTACCACCTTACCTCGACACCTCTCTGGAGGCCCAGTTCATGTGTCATGGTGTCACCATTGCTGTGGTGGCCAGCAAACACACACTCCTGTTCCTGTGGAGGCTCTCTTCTCCAAGACGGAGTAGTTATCTCTCTGCAGCCCCATGGAATTCCTTTATTCAGACTGCTTGCATGGTAGCCCTTAGCACACTTTATTGTACTTGATTATTTAAGCATTTTTCCCAGCTAGATTGTGAGTTTTTAGAAAGTAGGACTATGGCTTATCTGTCTTTATTTACTCAGCACCTTTATATGTTCAACAGACATTTGTCAAGTAGGTATCGAGTTATAAACAAGAGGTTTTAGCTTAGTTTGGCTATTGATTCAGTGACTGTATTCTGTAATAAATAGGGCCTTTCTGGTGATTACCACATAGTTTTACCTCAAGCCTCTCTTCTGTGGTAACCTGAATGTATTTAAAAGGAAGAGATTAACCAATCCTAGTTGACCTTGGATTTATTTCTAGATGAATGAGAACATCCTTATCAGAGAGTTGTCAAATGCAGTGACTGTTACCAGGTGACTGTTGACTTTAGGCCGTTTCTAGAATACAGTGCAGGAAAGAAAGCATATTGATTTTTCTCTTACTTTCCTCTCCCATCCTTTTGTCCTCTCCTTGTCACAGATGGAATTTGGCTTCTTTCCTGTCTATAATATATCTTAATTCATTTTCTCATTGTCATATAATGAGTTAGTCATATATTGGAGTGTGTGTAGCAGGAACATTCGTTTGCTGGTATATGTTCTGGTCTTTGGAGAAAGACCTGTTTAATTTCAGGAGACTATAGGCATATCAATAGCTCACATCTTCTGGGTAAAACTGCAGAGGAAATGGCACATAGTTGATGAAATGTAGAGAGTGAAATAGTTGTCACCAGCTGTTGATAATACATGTTTATCTTTAGATCTCTGGTTCACTCCCGACTTGAAGAGGGCAGTGTAATTGTAGATAGTGTGCTAGAGTGGAAAGAGCATCTGCTTTGCAGGAAAACAGACCTGGATTTAGATTCAGTTCGTTAACACACAGATGAATTACTTATCTTTTCCTATTTACACGCCAAAGGGAGGGAATTCTAATAGGTCTCAGAGGGGTGTTGTGAGGATCACATGAAGTAGTGTGCATAAAGCACCCAGCACGGTGCCTGGCATGTATAGCCTCTCAAGAAACACTACTTTCTTTTCTCTCATTCAGTCAGAGCCAGTGGGGAGGAAGAGCAGAAAAATATGTGTAATTTAGGACTGATTCTTTAATTTTGTCCAGTATTTCTAACCTAGTCATTGGCCCTTTCCCATTCCTGACATTTCACTTCACTCGCACCTGTAGGATCTGATGGTAATGTTTCCTGGAGGAGGTCCCAGCTGAATTTGAGTCCTAAATGAGGAGTTAGCAGTCTGTCAAAGAGGAGGGGAGAAAGGCCTGCGGCTGTGTGCGTTGCTAGGCACCACTGATGTTTGGGTGAGGCTACTGATGTTTTAAGTCCTGGGATTCTTAGGAATTGAAAAGTATCCTTCTGCTCAGCAGTCAGTGCCCGGGCAGTTTAGGAGATTGCTTTCTTCCTCTGGTGGCATCCAGTCCCAGTGTTGTTTGTGGAACTGGTCTAGGAGGTACAGGCTCTGTGACAGGAACTATCCCTGAGGACTCCTGTGGTCAGCTACTGTCCTGACACTTTGTATGAATCATGAGGTAGTCCTGATAGGAGGAGGATGCTAAGGCAGAGAGATTAAGTGACTTGTCCAGGAACTGCCCCGTAGATGGTAGAGCTGGGCTGTGAGCCTAACAGCTGCTGTTGTCACCCTCCTAGGGGGAAGCTCTCCAGGAAGCATTTCTCGGATTAGATTTCCTCTCAGTCCACATAGCCACAAAATGAAGAGTGGCCACTTAGGTATTTTCTGTGTTTATTTGTTTGTGCCTTGTGCTATTGTATAGAAGTACCTCTCATGGAGGATAAATTTGTCTTCATTTATGGGTGGGGGTGGAGAGTTGCATTAGAAATACAAACAAATAGCAACTATCATTGGTCACTTTTTTTTTTTAATGCTGGGAGACTCCAAGAAACTAAGTTACCAGTTTACTAAATGCCAGTTTACTTTTCCAGGGTATTCCAGTGAGAATTGCAGCTGCTTTGCTGGTCCCCAGAATGTGGTCTGTGTTTCTGTTTCACAATTACTCATTTTATCTTAAATAATAATTTATTATATGTTCTCTCCAACTAAAGGGTAACCATCTAGAGGGCAAGATCAGGTCTTATTTATAATTACATCCAATCTATCAATCCTAAGGCCCCAGTTTAATCTTTGCATAGAGTCAATACTTGGAATATTTGTGGAATGAAATGAATAATGGTATAGAAAATTACATTTATTTTCCTTGGTGTATATTAGTGCTGAGAGCTACTAAAAGTAAAAGAATGAAGAGATTAGATTATTCTTTATAGACATACAGTGTTTATGCATGCAGTGACTTGTAATGAGGTAGAGGTAAAAAATATGCTAATTCTACCTTGTTGCTCATTTATTGAATTTTATAATATACTTAGTAGTAATGAAATTAGGCTCACAGTAAATGCTAATCTCTTTTATTAAGATGGGTGAGAATGGAATAATTAATTTTCATGTACTATAGACTATTTTTAAATGACTATAGGTACATATTTATGTGTGTGTGTGTTCTAGATTTTTAAGTTTGTCTTTTACTTAAACACTGAGAATGTCTCAGTTTATTGTAGGCATGTATTTCATTGGCAGTATAATTGTTACTAAAAAAGTCTGATACTGACCTTGCCACACACTAATTAGGTGACCATGGGCAAATTGCTTAAACTCTCTAAATGTCAGTTTCCCTGTAAAGTGAAATAAGAATATCTTGAACTCTGATCATGAGAATTCAGTTAAAAAATGTAAATAAGGTACTTAATACCATGCTTAGTAAATAATACTAAATCATTATAATTATTTTTATTATTTTACTTACTTAGCATTTAGTATGAGCTTAGTAGAGGTTACCTGAATTTAGAATTATGCCCCTGGGTTGATCATTTAATTCTAAAATTCTCTCTTCAGTGTTAGTAAATGAAGTTAATATGTCTAAATATCACTAATTTTGTTGTATTATATTAACCTTATGGAGCTTTATTTGAGCATACAGGAATTCTGTCAAGATCATGCATGGTAGCTAAATGGCTAATGAATGTGAGTAGGCTCTTCATAAGATGAAAATAGCATATAGTAAACAAAAATATAAAATGTTTATATTAATAGTTGTAAATTAATGATGTAAATTAAAACAAATAAAGTATAATTTTTTTATCTGCTGCATTTTTTTAAATAGTTATATAGATCAGTGACAGGGATGGAAGTACGTTCATGTTAACTTTTGGCACTATTGCTATTGCTATGTAAAAATGTATGTAAGAAAGGATAATCTTTGCAGGGGAATGTAAATGAATTTTTAATTATAAGTGATTTTTTTCCCTTTTGAAAAAATGCACAATTCTTGAAATATTTGTGGAATTAAATGATTAGCGGTATAGAAATTACATTTCTTTTCCTTGGTAGAGAATAAATTGCCAAAAACTACTGGAAGAATGAGGAGATTACTTTGGTTATTCTTTATAGACATATGGTGTTAGGAAATTATTTCAGTGTCAGCTTTTAAAAGAGTTGTATTTATCACAAGTGGAAAGAAATATTGAAGATCATCTTCATATCTCTGACAGCTTAGAGGATATCTATCATTAAAATTGCTATGACATGGGATATATATTAGTATACTGTGAGACAGAAAGATATATATATAAATAAAAAGGACCTTAAAAGAAAGAGAAGCCAACCTTTAAAGGGCAGGACTATTTGTTTTTAATATGACTTCTTTTTATTTTAGAATTGATAGATGTCACATGCACCCTGCTGCTTCTAAACCCTGACTTTACCACTGCATGGAACATGAGGTATGTCATTCTCTCAGTGATAAAATGAAATTGTCCAAATTTCTGAAGACATATATAAACCCCATGAGTTGTTAGCTTTTTGAAAAATGAAATATAAACTATATATCCATGGCATCTTACACTTACTTCTTATACCATTCTTTGTGACATCTTGTGGTATCTCTGACAATTCTAACATACACTTTGTCCCCCCCTTTTTTTTGTATGTTTTTGCCTTTTCTCTATACATGTTCATGTCTGAAATGTAAATTGTCATAGTGAATTACAGTGTCCCATTTACAAATGCGTTTATGTTCCTTCCTTTTTAGGGGTAGGGGCAGTTGGCATAATTGGTTGATTTGTAAGGCATTGGTCTATATGTTTAAGCAGCACTGCAGTGCAGTGGAAAGCATGTAGGGTGAGGATTCAAGGCCATGAACTTTTAGTCCCAGTTTAGTCATTAACATTGAGACCTCTGTGGGCAAGTCACTAGAAGTCTGCAGCACTTAGTATTTTGTAAAAAGATCAGATGCCATAAATAGCTTTAAGTTCTTTAATTTTGATTATTTTAGCTTTAAACACAAAGTCTTTATAAAAATTTTGGAAGTTCAGACCAGGTTCCTTTTTTTCACTGAGGTTTTTTCAGGTAAACTATGTATGGTTTTTAAAAATTGGTGGTCCCTTAGACTAACATAAATTCTCTTAGAGCAAAGCAGGATACAAGTTATAGATAAATAAAAGTGAAGTCCCATTAGACATGTTAGAATACATTTTAAATTTTCCTATAGGAAAGAGCCATACATTATAGCCTTTGATCTTTAAAAGAGGCCTTAAATAAAAATTTTCTGTGTATTTTATACAAGATTATATTCTGAATGAGTGTTTTATAATACCTACTGAATTTTGTATTTGTAACTGACTTTTTAAAATTTATGAAATTGCTATTATATGTCTTTAAATTATTTTGAATAATTAATGATCAGATATTTAAAGAATAAGGAAAGTATAGAACAAGATATTTAGTATAGAAAGTATAGTACAAGGCTTTAAAAATTTACAGAATTTTAGAAATCCAATTTTATTTTATGGAAAGCACCATAGTGGTTAAGGAATAGACTAAATATCTATGAGTGGCTGCTATATTCCAGGGACCATACCACAACTTTATACATTATCTCATTTAGTCCACACAGTCCTTGACAATTTTTGTTCATTTATTAAATATCTGCTTGTTAACTACTATGTCCTAGGTTCTAGGTACTGAGAATAGAGCCATAAGTAGAGAATAAAACAAAACCCTGTTCTTGTGAAATTTTTGTTCTTTGAGGGGGGAAAAAAGCAATAATGAATGTTACTAAGTAAAGTACACATTGATCGAGTGGTGGTGAATCCTATGGAGAAAGAGTGAGACAAGTAGAGATAAAAGTGGATGGGAAGAGTGATGCTGCAGTTTTAAATAGTGGACATTTGAGCAAAGACCAACATGAAGTTGGGAATCGTTTTGTAGATTCTAGGTTAAGTGCATTCCAAGTAGAAAGAACAACAAGTAGAAAAGCCCTTGGTGATGCCTAATGTGTTCCTGGGAGTTTGGGGACAGTGAGGAAGCCAGTGTAGCTGTAGTAGCATGAATGAAAGGGAGAGTAAGAAGAGATGAGGCCAGAGAGTAATGGACCTGATCTCAAAGGGCTTTGTAGATCTTTGTAAGCTAGTTTAGAAACTTTGGCTTTTACTCTGGGTAGGTAGAAAGTCACTGAAGGCATTCAAGCTCAGGAGGGACAGTATCTTACCTAGGTTTTAAAACTCTTGCTACAGTGTGAAAAAGTAGACTGTAGTAGTGCAGAGAGTGGTTAGCAAGTGGCTGCAGTAACTCAGGTGAAAGATTCAGGTGCCTTCACGTAGAGAGCTGAGCAGCAGAAGTGCTGAGAAGTAGTTAATATTCCCACTGTATTTATTTTATAAACTGTGTAAGCTTTGACTATGTTTTTAACAAGCTGGTTTAAAGATGCAGATGATAAATTGGATATGAGAGAAGGAAGAGGGTCAAGCGCCATCCAGTTTTGGGGCCTGCAACTGAAAGGATGGAACTGCATTTACTGAAATGGGGATGTCTAAACGAGGAGCAGATTTGGGGGTGCTGGTTGAAAGTGAAGAGTTTAGCTTGGGACGTACTCTATTTGTGCCCAGGTAGTTGTGTGTTAAAGTTCAAGTGAGAATTCTGGTCCACATAGAAACTTGGGAGTCACTAGAAAATGGATGGTATTTAAAGCCATGAGATTGAGATACCCAAAGGAGTAGGTTTAGGTAGAAAAGAGAACCTATGCAAAGACTGAGCACTAGGACGCTAAAGGTTTCTAGGGTTGTATAGTAGCCCTAGCCGTACTTGGCTGTTGAGTCCTTGAAATGTGACTAGTCTCAACTGAGATGTACTGTAAATGTAAACTACAAATCAGATTTCAAAGACTACCCAAAAAAGTAAAATGTCTTTAAAGTAATTTTTATATGGATTACATGTTGAAATTGTAATATTTTGGATATATTGAGTTAAATAGAGTATGTTACTTGATGCTTGTTTTTAATGTAGCTGTTAGAAAATTTTAAATTATATATATGGCTCAAGTTTGTGACTCACATTATATTTCTATTGGACAGAGCTGTTCTAGAATTTGCGAGATGAGGAAGAATCAGCAAAGGAGACTTTTAGGAAGGTACTTTAAACTTACAACTGAGAGCTTTCTTAAGGGTAGGGACCATGTCTTTTTTTTTTTTCCTTTCTTAGCATCTTATACTCTAGTGCCTGGTATATAATAGATACTCAGTTTACAGACTGGGTACTGAAAATAATTAAATTTAGTGAAAAAGAAATGAGGGTAATAGAGAAGTAGAAATACCATTCTTATTCTCATTAATGGGGGAAATTGAAAATCTTTCAACCAAAAAGATTCCTACTAACATAATGTATATACATATGTGTATGTGTGTGTATCTCATTTACTGTATATTCTACAGGGCAATTAAGTGGAGGAGAAAGAATCTAGTCTTAAGATACATGGGTCTTAGTCTTATTTCATCAATTAACTGGCAGTTGACTTTGGGCAAAACTTTTAACTTTGCAAGTGTTTTAGTTTCTGTGAAATAAAAAATTTGAACAGGAATTTTGTAATGATTCTTTTGAAACATTTCTAATTATGTGTAGTTTGGTCTCATAAAGGGAAAATTGCTTCATAAATCTAATTTCAGTGATGTTAATAGCAGTTAATTTTGAAAGTTATTCTAGTAAGATGATTAGTAAAGTTTTGTGCTAGATGAATAGAAAGGAAATCTTGATTTTTAAAAAATCTGTTGTGGATATATATGCTAATAAATTTTAATTTGTATTAGTAATATTGATTGTCATATGAAGACATAGAATCATGTACATTTTGAACAAAAAACAACTAGCTTTGGAAGTAAATTGATCTAACCCTGTAAGATCTCTTGCAAATCAAATATTTAACACTTGATGTTTTATTGTTGGTGTATTTCTTCTGCATTAATTCTGGGAAGTATTGAATGATTTTTACTGTATTTTATAAATTGCTTAAAGATTTATAAATGATATTACTACAGCAGCAGCTCAGTTAATAGGTGTTGCAGTCTTAGGACAAAAATAGGGCAAGAATAAGTTTTTGAGCTTATTTCCTGTGATTACAGTGAGTGATGTATATAGTATAAAAATCCAGCTGGTTCTAGAAAAAATGACTGATAGTGCTTTTTTTTGCTGAACTTGGTTATTACTTGATGAGAAGTTGACTTCCTAATAATATCCTATTTTCCATCAGCCTATGAACAGAATAAGCAAAATGTCTTTGAGCAACTAAAATAGCTGACACCAAGCTGTAATAGTTCATTCATGTCCTTTAAGTGTAGCCTGTTAATTTAAATTGATTTATTTATGCAGATTTGATATTTTGTTCTGACACTTTAAGCTCAGAGACCTTGAGCAAGTTACTAAAGCTCTCCCAACTTCAGTTTCCTCATCTGTAAAATTGACATAATATTAGGTTGTACCATATGAAATTATTGTTTTAATAGATTAAAAAATGGTTAAATCCAAGCATCCAGATCCTTGTTTCTAACACCATTCTCTAATAAAAGGAACTGGGCTTTATTAATAAATGGCTGATTCTAGACCAGGGCAGGAAGTATACAAGATGAGTCTGGAATATTTTACAGAGTCAGAAAGTAAGGAAGTGCTCAAAAAACAATATGGTAGGGCTATGTCAGAGGGCTCCTAGTGGCCAAAGCTGGAACAATTTGAGCAGTAAAATAACAGTATTATACTGAACCCCTGAGTATAAAGTGGGTATCAGTAAGTCCATACTGACATAAATTATTGAATCAATAAGCACCAAATAAATAGTGGACATACCTCCCATTTAGAATTCCAAATTATTTATCTAAATAACCCCCTCTTGAGGAGATGGAGTGTAACTCCCTACTCTTTAAGTGTGACTTCCTTTCAAAAACTACAGCGGAGAAACCTGACATACACTACATGAGCCAGGTCATCAGCAAGGTCCACATCAGCAGTACAAGTCATGCTTATCTGCCCGTGATATAGGGGGTGAGAAGGCACTTTACGTCTGTTATCTCTTCCTCCTCCTCAAAACTCATAATAACCCTAGTCTAACCATGAGGAAAGCATACATAATACCTGAATAGTTTTCCTCAAAACTGTCAAAGCCATCAAAAACAAGGTATTTTGAGGCTGAGGAGACTTAACAACCAAATGCAATATGATATCCTGGATAGGACCCCGGAATAGAAAAGGGACATTTGGTAAAACTAAGGAATTCCGAGTAAGGTATGGACTTCCAACAGTAATCTATCAGTACTGGTTTATCAATTATGATATGTGTTCCATAATAATGTAAAATGTTAATCATAAGGGAAACTGATACCAGGTATTCAGGAGTTCTTTGTACTATTCTTACAACTTTTCTATAAAGTTAAAACAATCCTAAAATAAAGTTATTTAAAAAAAAGAAAAACTAAATATTGGCAATTTCATATGGTTCAACATAATACAGAACTGTTGTGAGAAATTATATAATATATGTAAATTATTTAACACAGTGCCTGACTTAGGAGAACTATTCAAAAAATGGTAGTTTTTATGAGGGTGACTTTTTTATTATCACTGTTGTTATTTAACACAGAATCACTGAAGATTGGGAGGGGGGAAGTTGGCATTTGTTTATATTTATTCAGTATTAATCAGTATTTACTACATGGCAAGTATGGAGGTAACCACTGGAGATTTGGCCATGGACAAGATACACATGGTCCTGGTCTCTCCTACAAATCTTGAATACAGTGACAGCAGAGAGAGCCATAACTAATAGTGTGAGATGGAGAGAAGATGGAAAAACTTAAAAAAAAGAAAAGAAAAAAATAAACTTTGCAGGAACATCAAACAAAGCACAGTAACTCATGTAGAAGAAAACACTACTTACCTCAGTAACCCCCGGAAGGCTCCTGTGGGTCTACTTTAGCTCCAGCACAACCCATTTTCATCATGAACTGGAGTCTTCAAGGGAAACTGATGAGAGTTTTCATGTATTTTAATTGGTAAGTGAAATATGTAGCAAAATTTTTTTATATTACAATTTTCTTTATTAAGGTATTACTGATATTCACTCTTATGAAGGTTTCACAATGTGGTTACAACATTCACCCATAATATCGAGTCCCCCTCCATACCCCATTGCAGTCACTGTCCATCAGTGTAGTAAGATGCCACAGAGTCACTACTTGTCTTCTCTGGGCTACACTGTCCTCCCCATGATCCCCACACTATGTTACTAATCATAATACCTCTCAATCCCCTTCTGCCTCCCTCCCCCATCCACCCTCCCCCATCCCTCCCCTTTGGTAACCCCTAGTCCCTTCTTGGAGTTTGTGAGTCTGCTGTTGTTTGTTCCTTCAGTTTTGCTTTGCAGTTATATTCCACAGATGAGTGAAATCATTTGGTACTTGTGTTTCTCTGCCTGGCTTATTTTACTGAGCATAATACCCTCAAGCTCTGTCCATGTTCTTGCAAATGGTAGGATTTGTTTCTTCCTTATGGCTGAATAGTATTCCATTGTGTATATGTACCACCTCTTCTTTATCCATTCATCTACTGATGGACACTTAGGTTGCTTCCATATCTTGGCTATTGTAAGTAATGCTGCAATAAACATAGGGGTGCATATGTCTTTATTAATCTGAGAACTTGTATCCTTTGGGTAGATTCCTAGAAGTGGAATTCCTGGGTCAAATGGTATTTCTGTTTTTAGTTTTCTGAGGATCCTCCATATTGCCTTCCACAATGGTTGAACTAGTTTATATTCCCACCAGCAGTGTAAGAGGGTTCCCCTTTCTCTGCACCCTCACCAGCATTTGTTCTTCTAAGTCTTCTTGGTGCTGGCCATCCTAACTGGTGTAAGGTGATATCTCACTGTGGTTTTAATTTAAATTTCCCTGATGATTAGGGATGTGGAGCAGCTTTTCATGTGCCTGTTGGCCATCTGAATTTCTTCTTTGGAGAAGTGTCCGTTCATATATCTCTGCCTATATTTTAATTGGGTTATTTGCTTTTTGGTTGTTGAGGTGTGTGAGTTCTTTATACATTTTGGGTGTTAACCCCTTTTTGGATATGTCATTGACAAATATATTCTCTCATACTGTAGGATGTCTTTTTGTTCTGTTGGTGGTGTCCTTTGCCATACAGAAGCTTTTTAGTTTGATGTAGTCCCATGTTCCCATGTGTTATTTTTGCTTTCGTTTCCCTTGCTTGAGATGTGTTCAGGAAGAAGTTGCTCATGTTTATATTCAGGAGATTTTTGCCTGTGTTGTCTTCTAAGAGTTTTATGGTTTCATGACTTACATTCAGGTCTTTGATCCATTTTGAGTTTACTTTTGTGTATGGGGTTAAACACTAATCCAGTTTCATTCTCTTGCATGTAGCTGTCCAGTTTTGCCAACACCAGTTGTTGAACAAGTTGTCATTTCCCCATTGTATGTCCATAGCTCCTTTATCGTATATTAATTGACCGTATATTGTTGGGTTTATATTTGTGCTCTCTAGTCAGTTCCATTAGTCTATGGGTCTGTTCTTGTGCCAGTACCAAATTGTCTTGATTACTGTGGCTTTGTAGTAGAGCTTGAAGCCAGGGAGTGTAATCCACACCCCCCTTTATTCTTCCCTCTCACGATAGCTTTGGCTATCCGGGGTCTTTTATGGTTCCACATGAATTTTAGAATGATTAGTTCTAGTTCATTTAAGAATGCTGTTGGTATTTTGATAGGAATTGCATTGAATCTGTAGATTACTTTAGGCAGAATGGCCATTTTGACAATATTAATTCTTCCTGTCCATGAGCACGGGATGTGTTTCCATTTATTGGTATCTTCTTTAATTTCTCTCATGCGCGTCTTGTAGTTTTCAGAGTATAGGTCTTTCACTTCCTTGGTTAGGTTTATTCCTAGGTATTTTATTCTTTTTGATGCAACTTTGAATGGAATTGATTTCCTGATTTCTTTCTGCTAGTTCATCATTAGTGTATAGGAATGCAGCCGATTTCTGTGTATTAATTTTGTGTCCTGCAACTTTGCTGAATTCAGATATTAGATCTGGTAGTTTTGGAGTGGATTCTTTAGGGTTTTTTATGTACAACATCACAACATCTGCAAACAGGGACACTTTTATTTCTTCCTTGCCAATCTGGATGCTTTTTATTTCTTTGTGTTTTCTGACTGCCATGGCTAGGACCTCCAGTACTATGTTGAATAAAAATGGGAAGAGTGGCCATTCTTGTCTTTTTCCTGATCTTAAAGGAAAAGTTTTCAGCTTCTCGCTGTTAAGTATAATGTTGGCTGTGAGTCTGTCATATATGGCCTTTATTATGGTAAGGTACTTGCCCTCTATATCCGTTTTGTTGAGAGTTTTTATCGTGAATGGATGTTGAATTTTGTCAAATGCTTTTTCAGCATCTATGGAGATGATCGTGTGGTTTTTGTCCTTTTTGTTGATGTGGTGGATAATGTTCATTTTATTACCAATTCTGTTTTGTTGCCGGTAATTGGTCTGTTCAGATTTTCTGTTTCTTTCTGGGTCAGCCTTGGAAGGTTGTATTTTACTAGAAAGTTGCCCATTTCTTTTAGTTTATCCAGTTTGTTAGCATATGATTTTTCATAGTATTCTCTAATGATTCTTCGTATTTCTGTGGTGTCTGTAGTGATTTTTCCTTTCTCATTTCTGATTCTGTTTATGTGTGTAGAGTCTCTTATTTATAAGTCTGACTAGGGGTTTATCTATTTTGTTTATTTTCTCAAAGAAACAGCTCTTTGCTTTCATTGATTCTATTGTTTTATTCTTCTTGATTTTATTTATTTCTGCTCTAATCTTTATTATGGCCCTCCTTCTACTGACTTTGGGCCTCATTTGTTCTTCTTTTTCTAGTTTTGTTAATTGTGAGTTTAGACTGTTCATATGGGATTGTTCTTTCCTGAGGTTGGCCTGTATTGCAATATACTTCCCTCTTAGCACGGCCTTCTCTGCATCCCACAGTGTTTGCCGTGTTGAATTATTGTTGTCATTTGTCTCCATATATTGGTTGATCTCTGTTTTTATTTGGTCATTGATCCATTGGTTATTTAGGAGCATGTTGTTAAGCCTCCATGTGTTTGTGGTTTTTTCATTTTTTTGTGTGTTATTCATTTCTAGTTTCATACCTTTGTGGTCTGATAAGCTGGTTGGTACAATTTCAATCTTTTAAAATTTACTGAGGTTCTTTTTGTTGTCTAGTATATGATCTATTCTTGAAAATGTTCCATGTGCACTTGAGAAGAATGTGTATTTTGCTGCTTTTGGGTGTAGAGTTCTGTAGATGTCTGTTAGGTCCATCTGTTCTGATGTGTTGTTCAGTGCCTCTGTCTCCTTACTTATTTTCTGTCTGGTTGATCTATCCTTTGGAGTGAGTGGTGTGTTGAAGTCTCCTAAAGTGAATGCATTCCATTCTATTTCCCCCTTCAATTCTGTTAGTATTTTTTTCACACATGTAGGTGGTCCTGTGTTGTGTGCATAGATCTTTAAATGGCTATATCCTCTTGTTGGATTGACCCTTTTATCATTATGTAATGTCCTTCTTTGTCTCTTGTGACTTTCTTTGTTTTGAAGTATATTTTATCTGATACAAGTGCTGCAAATTCTGCTTTTTTCTCCCTGATAGTTGGATGAAATATCTTTTTCCATCCCTTCACTTCTAGTCTGTGTATGTCTTTGGGTTTCAAGTGAGTGTCTTGTAGGCAGCATATAGTTGGGTCTTGTTTTTTTTTATCCATTCAGTGACTCTATGTCTTTTGATTGGTGCATTCAGACCATTTACATTTAGGATGATTATTGATAGGTATGTACTTATTGCCATTGTAGGCTTTAGATTCATGGTTACCAACAGTTCAAGTTTAACTTCCTTACTACCTAAGAGTCTAACCTAACTCACTTAGTATGCTATTACAAACACAATCTAAAGTTTATTTTTTTTCTCCTCTTTTTTCTTCCTCCTCCATTGTCTATATATTAGGTATCATATTCTGTACTCTTTATCTATTCTTTGAATGACTTTGGGGATAGTTGATGTAATTTTGCATTTCCTTAGTAATTAACTGTTCTTTTTTCCTTACTGTGGTTTTATTACCTCTGGTGACGGGTATTTAGCCTTAGGAACACTTCCATCTATAGCAGTCCCTCCAAAATACACTGTAGAAATGGTTTGTGGGAGGTAAATTCTCTCAGCTTTTGCTTACTTGGAAATTGTTTAATCCCTCCTTCGAATTTAAATAATTTTGCCAGGTAGAGTATTCTTGGTTCAAAGCCCTTCTGCTTCATTACATTAAATATATCATGCCACTTCCTAATGGCTTGTAAGGTTTCAGGTGGGAGTTCTGATGATAGCCTGATGGGTTTTTCTTTTCATGTGATCTTTTTTCTCTCTCTGGCTGCTTTTAATATTCTGTCCTTAAACTTGATCTTTGCCTTTGTAATTACTATATGTCTTGGTGTTGTTTCCTTGGGTTCCCTGTGTTTGGAAATCTGTGCACCTCCATGGCTTGAGAGACTATCTCCTTCCCCAGATTGGGGAAGTTTTCAGTAATCACCTCCTCAAAGACACTTTCTGTCCCTTTTTCTCTCTCTTCTTCTTCTGGTACTCCTATAATGCGAATATTATTCTGTTTGGATTGGTCACACAGTTCTCTTCAATATTCTTTCATTCCTAGAGATCCTTTTTTCTCTCTGTGCTTCAGCTTCTTTGTATTCATGTTATCTAATTTATATTCCATTATCTGTTTCCTCCAGTATATCCAATCTGCTTTTAAATCTCTCCATTGTGTTTCATTTCTGATACTGTGTTCCATAATCATGGGATCTCCATCCAGAATTCTTCCCTGAATTGTTGAATATTTTTCTCTACCTGCATGAGCATATTTATGGTTTTTATTTTGAAATGTCTTTCAGGATGGTTGATCAGTTCAGCTTCACTTGACCCTTTTTCTGGTGTTTGTGGGATTTTGGTTTGAATCATGTTCCTTTGGTGTTTCATATTTGTATGTGGCACCCTCTAGTGCCCAGAAGCTCTACTCTCTGGAGCTGCTCAGCCCCTGGAGTGATGTCTGGGGTCATTGGGGAGCTGCGCTGTTGCCTGGAGGGAGGAAAAAGCTGTTTCCTGCTTCTCGGCTGCTGTGCCTGCCTCCATTGCCAGAACCAGTGGGCTGAGCACACAGGTGTAAGCCTTTTTGTTTTGCATTTGTAGCTACTGTAGGCTGGGTTTCCCTCTGGCTGGCCTGACGCCAGGGGCATGGGCTGCCAGTTTGCGAGCTGGTGTGGGCTGTCCGGAAGGAAGTCTCAGCAGGGTGCATATCACAGTGGGGGGCCTTAGAGCTGCTTAACCAGCCAGGGGAAAGGAGCTCCTGAAGCCCCTGAAAGTTCCCAACCTGCTGGGCAGAGTGCGCCCGCACAATTTTGTCCACCTCTCCTTTCTCCTGAGCATTAAGCTCTGTGCAGTCATTGCCCCTTTAGCAGCTCTCTTGCTGTTAGTATTTCAGACTGCCTAACTTTCTTCTGTTCCAGAGCAGCTGGATTTGCATCCCTGTTTTCCACCAGTGGCTGGAATCTCAGCTCTCCAGGTATTCTGCCTGTCTTAGCTTTCTAACCCCACTAATCTCCAGAGCACCATGCAATGTAGGTTTGTGCTCCCAGAGCACATATCCTGGGCTGGGTGTTCAGCAGTCCTAGGCCTCCTCTCCCTACCCCTCTGTTTCTCTTCTTCCCTCTGGTGAGCTGTGGTGGGGGAAGGGCTTGGGTCCCGTCGGATCACAGCTTTGGTACATTACCCTGTTCCATGAGGTCTGTTCTCTTCTCCAGGTGTATGCAGTCTGGTGCAGCCTTCTTTCCTGTTTCTCTTTCAGGATTAGTTGTATTAATTATATTTTCATATTATATGTGGTTTTTGTAGGAGGCTTCTGTCTCACCTCTCACGCTGTCATCTTTCTGTGGCAAAATTAAGTCTGCTGTATGGAAACCTTACTCATTTTATAATTGTACTTTTTATTGTTTCTTAAAACTTCTCAAGTCTACTCTCTTTCCCACCTTTTAAAAAACGTCAGCCCTTACATAATTTCATCCCGTAACAAGGTTGCATGTGTAGTGTGCAATTGTTTGTTACTGTCCCACCTTTCCACTTCCAGAATAACACAGTTGTGTTTTCCTTTCCTAGTCAGGTTTCTCCATATTTCCTTGATAACTCGCTTCATTCCTTCTTCTTCTGTTAGCAGTGCACCACCTAAGGCTTTCAGAATGAAATAGAAGCCCAGCACATTCAATATGCCTGAAAATAAAGCCACATCACATTTAAGACACTACTCCTTTCCTCAATAAGAAAAGTCAAAAACAAATCTTTTTAAGGCTAATATCAGTGTAAACTTCAAGGTATGTATATGAAATAAGCAAATGTCATCCTGTGTTATTTAAATTTTCAGTTTAGTTACACACTTTAAAAATAATGTGAAATACTTCAATTTATAAATTCCTCATTTTCCTACTCACATTTCATTAAACAATTCAAACTCCCCATGTGGCTTATGACATCAGTGACTTTGTTATCACAAGAACTGATTTTTGAGTTATCTAGCACAGATTTCCAGAGCATATCATGTTTACTTATGTCTGAGTTGAGATTCAGCACTTTTTGAATCTACATGTGACTGAAAATTTTATCTCACATTGTAGTTGTACTTGAATACAGGAGAGCAGTTGATTTTTTATTGTATCTCCTGGTTATAGGATAGTCATAACTTAAACTACTTAGCGTATTTCTTTTTTAAGTGATTTTGTAAAAACTTGTGTATGACAATATCCAACACCTGTAATGTTCAGTCTTTTCCCCCAGGAATGTTTTTTAAATTGATACTAAATTTTTCTTCCTTACATTTCTGTCAGGTTATCTTAAGCAGCCATACATACCATTGATTGAGGTTGTTTCAGGCTAAAAGGTCTTTCCAAATACTACTTTGCTGTTCAAAATAAAGAAATAAAGACAGGATCACTAATTTAAGAAGCTTTGTAAAGATTCATTTATAAGGTATTTTCTCTTTTCTGAAGAAAACTATTTCTTTCACATAGAATATCGGCAGACAGTTGTAAGTAAGAAGTTTTAAATTTAGTAAATGAAAATTAGGCTTAATACAATAAATCTCTGTAGTAGTTTTTAACCTTTAGGGGACCTGTTAGAACACATGGCTTTGCCCCACTGGAGTTTTTGATTGAGTGGGTCTGGGGTGAGGCCAGAGAGTCTAGAAGTTCCAGATGATGGTGGTGATGATGTAGCAGTTAGAGACACTACTTTGAGAAACACTCCTCTACAAAGTAGTTAAAATTACATGGAGCAATATTTTGCCTCCTTTTACACTATAGGCATCTAGACTTACTGTATGAACAAAATGTTACTGATTTCAGAAGAAAAAGGATCTAGTACTGCAAGTAATTGGCTGTTGCATTAAATATGCTTTTAATGACACACAGATTTCCTGTACATTTATAGAAAAATAGTCAATCTACTTGTTAAAGCAGCCATAAACCTTAGTATCACTTCAAATATTTTAAAGATAAAGTTACTGACTTAAAAATGATTGTAGAATGCAAATAATTACTGTCACTGTTTAGTATTTTCATTAAAAAAAGAAATTACTTTCCTTATCAAATAAAAATTTAGAAGCAGTACACGTCTGTTAAAAGGAAAATGTGTTATGGTGTTTAGGAGCTAAATCCATCTAAGGTGAGGTAAGTCCAGGTAAGGTGGGCCCTGGTTTTGTTGAAATTAAACTTCTCTAAAATAAATGAATAATCAGCCGTACTACAGAAGGATGTTTTAAGATTTGTAAATACCAGCAAATGACCTAATTTTATTATAAATATATTAAGAATATAATCAGTAATTCCAGAGATTATGAAAAAATTATCTGAGAAATTAAATTTATACCTAAATTATATTTACCTAAGAAATAGTTGGAGAACTCTTGCATGACATTCTTTTTAATTGCATTGAAGCTTTGAATAGCTTTGAAACAACAACAAAAGCCTCACATTGCTATTACTTCTGTTTATATTTCAAAAAAGAATGGTATATCAAGGGCCATGCAGGTATTTCACATGGTAATATATCTTTTGGAAACTTATCCTAGTAGTACAAACTAAAGATGTCATTAGCACAAAGCACTTTGTTTCAGAATTATTTTAGAAAAGCAAAAATTGGAAGCAATGTAAATGTCTAACCATAGAGAGGAAGGTCATTACATTATAGCATAGCCACTGAGTGAAAACAGTTTGATCATTTAAAATGTTCATTTTAAAGATCATATAGAACCATGGGATAATTCTCAAAAGTTAAGAGCAGAATATGAAATTATATGTTAAAATATGTATGCACATTAGGAAAGGCAGAAGGGAAAATTCAAAAATAAAAATTTTGTAATTTTAGGATAATGAATGATTTCTTTCTTTACATCTCAGTCATACTGCATTTGTTGTTATATTTGTATATCTTAGTAATGAACTAGACCATATTAAGTTTTACTTAGGAAGCAAGAGCAATTCTTGACTAGGACTGGATTTGTCCTACAGAGACTGATGATAGGCCTTGGAAATGCGACAAGCCAGAAAACCCCTTCGCCGTCTCCCAGATAGTTCCACTGTTGACTTAACAGCTTCTGTTTCTGCTTATTAATTTATTTTGAAATTAGAATATATTCTTGATTATTATATATTATTATATTCTTGATTACTGTGTGACATGAGTTTCATGTTTTTTTTTAATTTTTGGAATTCACTTCATAGGTTTTATTAATGATTATGTAGTATGTTTGAAAAGAAAGATAATTTTTTTTGTTTTTTTTTTTCCTTTGCAGAAAAGAACTTATGCTCTCTGGCACTTTAAATCCAATTAAGGACTTACATCTGGGAAAACTCGCCTTAACTAAGTTTCCAAAGAGTCCAGAAACATGGATTCACAGGTATGGTTAAATTATACCATAGGATTCTTACTTAGTGTTCATAATTATCTGGAGAAGAAAAACACAGAATGTGAAGCAGGGTCACATTATTTGTTCAGAGGGTGAAATCTAAAGCCTAGTTACCTACATTTAAATCTAGATACCATTACTTGCTACCTGTTTGATATTCAGATATTACTTAACCTCTTCAAGCCTCAGTTTTCTCATTGTAAAATGGGAATAATAATTAACCCTACCTCAGAGTTAGTGGTTGACTTTACATGAGACAATGCATGTAAACGCCACCATGGTGCCTGTCACTATTAAATACCCAGTAAGTTTTAGATGTTATTGTTAGCTCTCTAGAGCAGCATGGAGATTGCATTTAGATATTCAACTATAATGAGCAACTGGGGTTTTATAATTGATTCAGGTAAAGATGGCCATAGTGATGGTTATTATAATTAACCAAATAAGGGAAATAAGGACAGCTGAAGAAGTAAATGGTGTATATGTTGAGCTAAAGATTGTGAAGACCATAAATGCAAAGAATATTTTTTTAGGTTTAAGACCTAAGGTAGATAACCAAAATGTACATAAGAACTCTTCTCAAAATTCGGGCTCTTGGGAAGCATATTCCTCTTGGACTCCATGTAACTACTCTATTTTGACTAAAATGAGGTGGTTATGGGAATGCTAGTTGCTATCAGTGGGGAAATTCTTTGAAGAAGTCTTAATCTACTTAACAACTTTTCTTAAATCCCGAGTATTGTTAGGATCTTAAAGTCAAGGTCTTAGCTGTAATCTTGCCTTTGGCTAGCATTGAATATCGGCCATCTCCAAATCATATATAGTCAGTTGTATTTTCTTCCTTAGTAGAAATTGGGATAGCAGACTTGAAAGAGGTCTTATGATTGCGTGTATAGAAGTTTGGAAAGGATTGGTGGCAGGGGAAGGGAATTATTAAATGTGCGTTGATGAATTTATTGGCTCTAATATTTTATAAAGCAAGGTTTTTGTTAAGTAAAAAACCTATTATTTAAAAGTGAAAAAATGAAGTTTTTATTCAGTTTCCTGTATCTTTGAGTTGGAAATTTTTAGTCTAAGGAATGCTTTCTTATGAGAAAATATTTGTAAAAACCAAAAACAGGCGGCTTCCAGGAAGATGGCGGTGTGAGCAGGGCGGCAGAAATCTCCTACCCAAACTATATAAATTTATGAAAATACAGCAAATACAACTATTCCTAATAGAGAAATCAGAGCACACAGGAAAGTGCACAGCGTGCAGCCACACCTGGGAGGACTCAGCACCCCGTGAGGCGGGTAAGATATGGAGCCGCGACCCGGCGGCACCCGAACACTCACCCAGCCCAGCGCACCGGCGGGAGGAGAGGATTCGGAGCCGAGAGGGAGTGGAAGAGCAGGTCCGCGAAATAACCAGCCCCGGTGGTCTGCGCCGGGAGCGCTGACACACATCGCGCGGTGCATCAGACATTGGAGAGGCAGAAGGTGCAGGTTTTGAGCCGGGAAGGCGCCAGGACCGTGCAGTCAGCGCCCAGGGACAAGAGAAAAGTACGCGCCATTTGTACCGGTCTCGGAGAGGCGGGGGGCCCAGCGAGGGAAAACCATCGCCCCGGCGGGCTCAGCCCTGCAGGCTGGAAGTCCTGGGGAACTTCAGTCCCCTTCGCTGGTGACGGAGAGAAGGGAGCAACCACGCTGGAACTTTATACAGAAAACAATAGCGTCCCTTTCGTTCCTGCCCTGCCCAGACCTACAAAAAAGCGGCGCGGCCGCGGCTGCGAATTAGTGGAGCAACAGCGACACCTACAGCACGCTTAGAGAATCCACTCCAGCGACCACTCCTGTCAACATGACAAGACAGAAAAACATGATACAAACAAAAATCACCAAGATCCAGACCCCCTCTGAGAAGGAATCTGAAGGGATGGAAATGCAGCATATTCCTGAAAAAGAATTCAGAATAAAAGTCATAACCATGCTGATGGATCTACAGAGAAATATGCAAGAGCTAAGGGAGGAAGTGAGGGAAGTCAGGAAAGATAATGCAGAAATGAGAAAAGCCATCGACGGGCTCAGCAGCAGACTGGAGGAGATGCAAGAGACTGTTAATGCAATAGAAATCAGAGAACAGGAACACAGAGAAGCTGAGGCAGAGAGAGATAAAAGGATCTCTAGGAATGAAAGAATATTAAGAGAACTGTGTGACCAATCCAAATGAAACAATATTCGCAATATATGAGTACCAGAGGAAGAAGAGAGAGAAAAAGGGATAGAAAGTGTCTTTGAAGAAATAACTGCTGAAAACTTCCCCATGCTGGGGAAGGAAATAGTCTCGCACTCCATGGAAGCCCACCAATCTCCTAACACAAGGGACCCCAAGAAGAGAACACCAAGACACATAATAATTAAAATGGCAAAGATCAAAGATAAGGACAGAGTATTAAAGACAGGTAGAGAAAGAAAAAGATCACCTTCAAAGGAAAACACATCAGACTTCTCAACAGAAACCTTACAGGCTAGAAGAGAATGGCATGATATATTTAATACAATGAAACAGAAGGGCCTCGAACCAAGAATACTGTATCCAGCACGATTATCATTTAAATATGATGGAGGGATTAAACAATTTACAGACAAGCAAAAGCTGAGAGAATTTGCCTCCCATTAACCACCTCTACAGGACATCTTAAAGGAACTGCTCTAGAGGGAAGCACTCTTAGGGCTAAAAAGCTGTCACCAGAGAAAATAAAATCATAGCAAAGAAAGCAGACCATCCAAAACTAACTAAAGGCAAAGAATAAAATACCTAGTATATAAAGAATGGAGGAGGAAGAATAAGAAGGGAGAGAAATAAAGAAACATCAGACTGTGTTTACAATAACTTAAGAAGAAAGTTAAGTTAGATTGTTAGATAGTAAAGAAGCAACCCTTGAACCTTTGGTAACCACGAATCTTAACGCCAGCGATGGCAATAAGTACATATCTTTTGATAATCACTCTAAACGTAAATGGACTGAATGCACCAATCAAAAGACACAGAGTAACAGAGGGGATAAAAAAGCAAGACCCATCTATATGCTGCCTACAAGAAACTCACCTCAAACGCAAAGATATCCCCAGATTAAAAGTGAAGGGATGGAAAAAGATATTTCATGCAAATAACAAGGAGAAAAAAGCAGGTGTTGCAGTACTTGTATCAGACAAAATAGACTTCAAAACGAAGAAAGTAGCAAGAGATAAAGAAGGACATTACATAATGATAAAGGGGTCAATCCAACAAGAGGATATAACCATTTTAAATATATATGCACCCAACACAGGAGCGCCAGCATTTATGAAACAAATACTAACAGAATTAAAGGAGGAAATAGACAGCAATGCATTCATTTTAGGTGACTTCACCACAACACTCACTCCAAGGGACAGATCAACCAGACAGAAAATAAGTAAAGACACAGAGGCACTGAACAACACACTAGAACACATGGACCTAACAGATATCTACAGAACTACACCCAAAAGCAACAGGATACACATTCTTCTCAAGTGCACATGGAACATTTTCCAGAATAGACCACATACTACGCCACAAAAAGAACCTCAGTACAATCGAAAATATTGAAATTCTACCAACCAACTTCTCAGATCATAAAGGTATTAAACTAGAATTAAACTTTAGAAAGAAAACAAAAAGGCTCACAAACACATGGAGACTTAACAACATTCTCCTGATTAATCAATGGGTCAATGACCAAATCAAAACAGAAATCAAAGAGCATATGGAGACAAATGACAACAACATCACAAAGCCACAGCTTCTATGGGACGCAGCAAAGGCTGTTCTAAGAGGAAAGTATATTGCAATCCAGGCCTATCTAAAGAAAGAAGAACATTCCCAAATTAATAGTCTAAAGACACAATTACTGAAATTGGAAAAAGAAGAACAAATGAGACCCAAAGACACCAGAAGGAGGGACATAATAAAGATCAGAGAAGAAATAGATAAAATTGAGAAGAACAACACAATAGAAAAAATCAATGAAACCAAGAGCTGGTTCTTTGAAAAAATAAACAAAATAGATAAACCCCTAGCCAGACTCATTAAGAGAAAAAGAGAATCTACACACATAAACAGAATCAGAAATGAGAAAGGAAAAATCACGATGAATCCCACAGAAATACAAAGAATTTTAAGAGAATATTATGAGTATCTATATGCTAACAAGCTGGAAAACCTAGAAGAAATGGACAACTTTTCAGAAAAATACAACCTTCCAAAACTGACCAAACAAGAAACAGAAAAACTAAACAGACCAATCACCAGCAACGAAATTGAAGTAGTAATCAAAAAACTACCCAAGAACAAAACCCCCGGGCCAGATGGATTCACCTCGGAATTCTACCAGACATATAGAGAAGAAATAACACCCATTCTCCTTAAAGTTTTTCAAAAAATAGAAGAGGAGGGAATACTTCCAAACTCATTCTATGAAGCCAGCATCACTCTAATACCAAAACCGGGCAAAGACCTCACCAAAAAAGAAAATTACAGACCAATATCCCTGATGAACGTAGATGCAAAAATACTCAACAAAATATTAGCAAACCGAATTCAAAAATACATCAAGAGGATCATACACCATGATCAAGTGGGATTCATCCCAGGGATGCAAGGATGGTACAACATTCGAAAATCCATCAACATCATCCACCACATCAACAAAAAGAAGAACAAAAACCACATGATCATCTCCATAGAGGCTGAAAAAGCATTTGACAAAATTCAACATCCATTCATGATTAAAACTCTCAACAAAATGGGTATAAAGGGCAAGTACCTCAACATCATAAAGGCCCTATATGACAAACCCACAGCTAACATCATACTTAACGGCGAGAAGCTAAAAGCTTTTCATCTAAGATCGGGAACAAGACAGGCATGCCCACTCTCCCCACTGTTATTCAACATAGTACTGGAGGTCCTAGCCACAGCAATCAGACAAAACAAAGACATACAAGGCATCCAGATTAGTAAAGAAGTCAAATTGTCACTATTTGCGGATGACATGATACTGTACATAAAAAACCCTAAAGACTCCACTCCAAAACTACTAGAACTAATATCTGAATTCAGCAAAGTTGCAGGATACAAAATTAACACACAGAAATCTGTTGCTTTCCTATACACTAATGATGAACTAACAGAAAGAGAAATCAGAAAAACAATTCCATTCACAATTGCATCAAAAAGAATAAAATACCTAGGAATAAACCTAACAAAGGAAGTGAAAGACCTGTACTCTGAAAACTACAAGACACTCCTAAGAGAAATTAAAGAGGACACTAAGAAATGGAAATGCATCCCATGCTCTTGGCTAGGAAGAATAAATATTGTCAAAATGGCTATACTACCTAAAGCAATCTACAGATTCAATGCAATCCCTATCAAACTACCAACAGCTTTCTTCAATGAACTGGAACAAATAATTCTAAAATTCATATGGAACCACAAAAGACCCCGAATAGCCAAAGCAATCCTGAGAAGGAGGAATAAACAGGGGGAATTACGCTCCCTGACTTCAAGCTCTACTACAAAGCCACAGTAATCAAGACAATTTGGTATTGGCACAGAAACAGACCCACAGATCAGTGGAACAGAATAGAAAATCCAAACATCAACCCAAACACATACAATCAATATTTGATAAGGGAGCCTTGGATATACATCGGGGAGATGACAGCCTCTTCAGCAGCTGGTGTTGGAAAAACTGGACAGCTACATGTAAGAGAATGAAACTGGACTACTGTCTAACCCCATACACAAAGGTAAACTCAAGGTGGATCAAAGACCTGAATGCAAGTCATGAAACCATAAAACTCTTAGAAAAAAATATAGGCAAAAAGCTCTTGGACATAAACGTGAACGACTTCATGAACATATCTCCCTGGGCAAGGGAAACAAAAGCAAAAATGAACAAGTGGGACTATATCAAGCTGAAAAGCTTTTGTACAGCAAAGGACACCATCAGTAGAACAAAAAGTCTTCCTACAGTATGGGAGAATATATTCATAAATGACGTATCCGATAAGGGGTTGACATCCAAAATATATAAAGAACTCACACACTTCAACAAGCAAAAAGCAAATAATCCAATTAAGAAATGGGCAGAGGACATGAAAAAACACTTCTCTAAAGAAGAAATTCAGATGGCCAACAGGCACATGAAAAGATGCCCCTCATCGCTAATCATCAGAGAAATGCAGATTAAAACCACAATGAGATATCACCTCACACCAGTTAGGATGTCCGCCATCCAAAAGACAAACAACAACAAATGTTGACAAGGTTGTGGAGAAAGGGGAACCCTCCTACACTGCTGGTGGGAATGCAAATTAGTTCAACCATTGTGGTAAGCAGTATGGAGGTTCCTCAAAAAACTCAAAATAGAAATACCATTTGACCCAGGATTTCCACTCCTAGGAATTTACCCTAAGAATGCAGCAGCCCAATTTGAAAAAGACAGATGCACCCCTATGTTTATCGCAGCACTATTTACAATAGCCAAGAAATGGAAGCACCCTAAGTGTCCATCAGTAGATGAATGGATAAAGAAGTGGTACATATACACAATGGAATATTATTTAGCCTTAAGAAGAAAACAAATCCTCCCATTTGCAACAACATGGATGCAGCTAGAGGGTATTATACTCAGTGAAGTAAGCCAAGCCGAAAAAGACAAGTACCAAATGATTTCACTCACATGTGGAGTATAAGAACTAAGAGAAAAAAAAAACTGAAGGAACAAAACAGCAGGAGACTCACAGAACCCAAGAACGGACTAATAGTTACCAAAGGGAAAGGGACTGGGGATGGCTGGGAAGGGAGGGGCAAGTGGGAAGAAGGGACGATTAGCAGATGTAATGTTGGGGGGGCACTGGGAGGGCTGTACAACTCAGAGAAGTCAAGTAGTGATTCTATAGCATCTCACTATGCTGATGGACAGTGACTGTAATGGGGTTGGTGGGGGGGACCTGATAAAAGGGGTAGTGTAATCACCATAATATTACTCATTTAATTGTAGATTAATGATATCAAAATTAACTTATAAAAAATAATAAAAAATTAAAAAAAAAACAAATAAAAAACCAAAGACATTAAGTGGTTAGAAGCCTTTTTTTAGTGCTTTTCATTTAAATATATGCTAATGAAAATCTTAAATAGACAGGGGGACATCTGTGGATAAAAACATTTTGAAACCTGCTTGATGGTTTAACTGAATATACTGTATTTGTTTCCTTCCAGATTCTATGCTATAATATAGAAATTTTGCCTAATGAAATCTGTCATAATACAGTTTATTTGTAAACAGAGAGGCATGCACATATAATTAAAGATATGAACCGTGACTCTTCTTCTAGTATTTACCAGCCATTAATATCCCCTTCCCCCCATCACCAACACTACCACTACATGCACACATACACATTAGTTGCCTTTGTATCTGCTGGCCAGATGGAGTTGTCTTGTTAAAACGGATGGCATTCTTCGCAAATGTTAGTGTTTCAGAAAGTTTTTCCTTCCTCTTTGTCCTTTCTCTTACCCCCTCCATACTGTTAAAGTTAAATTGTCTTTAAAAACGAAAACAACGATCCTTCCTCCCACTCCCCCCCAAAACAAGAAAACTGGGCTCAGACCTATTATTTTGCATTGTCTGTGAATGAAAACTTAATTAAGAACAAAGAAAATTCTGGTTGTTTTACTCCTTGGTCAATGTTCTTTCCTTATTCTCTTTACCACATGCTACCTTAACAGGCGATGGGTGCTACAACAGCTAATTCAGGAAACCTCCTTGCCTTCCTTTGTGACCAAAGGAAATTTGGGAACAATTCCTGCAGAAAGGACACGGAGATTAATACAAGAAGAGATGGAGGTCTGTGGTGAAGCGGCAGGGAGATACCCAAGCAACTATAATGCCTGGTCCCATCGTATCTGGGTTTTACAACACCTGGCCAAACTAGATGTCAAGGTAAGGCTGTTAACTCTGTCTCCCTAGGCATACTCCCCATCTGCTCTTTAAATCTGCTGGTAGTATTTCCTCCCCAGAGGAGCTTTAATGTAGAGGAACTAATGGCTTAGCAGCCCTGAGGGGATCTGACAGCTGTATATAATACCTCCAGGGCAAACCGTTACAATGAAAGAAAAGTTCGTATTCCTCACCAGTGAAGTTTTTGGCACTCTTAAGGCTAGTGCACTGGTAGAACAAAGGTGGGTTTAAGCAATAAGGAAGAGTGGGAATAACTCACTGTGCCATGAGACAGGAAGGGATTATTCATTATTAAGCCTTACAGAAATTGAATTGTTCTTCCTTGGTAGTCTTTGATTATGTAGCTAATGTGCTGAATCAGCTGGCTGCTTATTCACGATCTCCTCTCCTGGGGAGGGTACAGAAGATCTCACCCAGGTATTCCCAAACTAGGCTGAATCTACAAATTACCTGAGGATTCCTATGTCCCACTGAAGGCCTACTAAATTGGAATGAGGGTAGGATTTAGAGATCAATAATTTTTCACAGGCTCAGGGAGTTATTTGGATGCAGAGCCAGGTTGGAAACTCATAACCTAATCCTTTCAATTTAGAAATGAGGAGATAGAAGTTTGTAGAGAATTTTAATGGCTTAGACTCAGCCACACTTGCAGCACTTACTATTCATCAGAATGGGAACCAGGTATCCTTGTGGTCCTCTTTACATACTATAACTTGTCTGTTTTTTCTTCACTTCTTGTGGTCTCAATGCTGTAAGAATCTAGGGTATTATTCCAAAAGCTTTCCAGGCTTCAGACAATTTAAAGGGGTCAAAATGCCTCAGGTGGAGCTTCAGGATAATGGAAAACATTCTCTAGTCTTTGCTCCTTCCTACATCTCCCTTCCCAGGTCTTCTCTCTCCTCCCTGATTACTAACCAGAGATTCCTCCAGAATAAATAGAGTTTCATTTCTGGGGGATTTTAAGCCAATAATTATGGAAGAATAGCCCTTCCTTTCAGTTTAGTAATGGCTTTGTGTTTCAGGAGGGGAGGCAACCAAATAGTGGAAAGAGCAAAGACAGAATCACAGTGACCTGGGCTCAGATTCTAGCCCCACTAGCTTGGTGTGCAAAGTAAAGCTTTAATGTTTTCATCTATAAAATGGGGGCTCTGTTGCCTGCCTTAGGGGATTATTGTGAGAATTACTTGAGTTTATGAGTGTAAAGTACTGAGCACCTAGTAGAGGCTTACTAAATTTTAATTCCTTTCTCTGCTTCCCATAGATAGTTTAGGTGAAACTGACTACCAGTTTTTTAGGTCAGCTCAGTGCAATTCATGAAAAAGTCCTGTGTCTATCATCTCCAGACACTATCCTGTAAACTGAGTGTGGCATAAAGACAAAGAACTGGCTCTCAACAAATTAAAAATCTAGTTGAGAAAACAGTTATCAACAATAAAGCAGTGTGACACTTGCAGGAACTGAGAAGCTACAGGTACAATGGGATTACAGAAATGGCTCCTCAGCCAGGCTGGGCTCTTGGAAACAGCACCAGAGGGAAGGATGCTACATTTTCAGGAGTCTGGAAGAATTGAGTACAGGATATTTGGTGGATTGTGGAGTGTATGGAGTGCTTTAGAGCCAGTCATCTCAGCTGCAGTATGTAGGGGGAAGGGAGGGACATGGGGAAGGCTGAACATAAGAGGAGGGCAGAGGACAGGTGAGATGAGAGGCCCTTGGAAACTTTCTTGCCTTGATGTGGACCTTTTAAAGTGACATTCCCATAAAATAAGGAACATGCAGCCAAGGGAAAATTCTTGGTTACTTGTAACCACCCAGTGTTAAAGAGGGCAGCTCGGTGGTGTGCCAATTTCATTTGCCTGTGTCTTCCTCCAGGCTCACATGTTGTCAGCCTGCCCTCCCTTGGCTGCTCTTCCTGTTCTCACTGCCACTGCCACATCTCTCACTCTCAGTGAAGAGTGTTGAGCTTGCAAAATCTTCGCCATTGGGCCCAGCAAGGAGGTCACATCCTATAAGGTTTGTCTTTCAGAGGATGTGATCACAAAAGTACCAGTAATCTAGGGCAGCTTAAAAATACATATAAAATAGGCACATTTTTTTACTTAGAAAATTGAAAGTGATTTTTTAAAGTGCTGGTATCCAGCATTGATAAGGATATGAAAACAAATACTGTAGAAATTGGTATTAACCTTACTGAAGGGCAACATGGTGGCATTTACCAGACTTTACCAAAAAAATGTGTATTATCTCTAATCTAGCAGTTCTACTTCTAGAAATTGATCCTGGAGAAATAATGGGAGATGCAATATGATGTAGTGATTAAAGGCTCCACTCAGCGTTCATATGTACCTAATTTGAATCCTGACTCTACCACCAGTTTGCAGTGTGGCCTTGAAGAAATGTCTTAACCACTCTGACCTTCAGTTTCCTCTTTAAGGTGGGGCTAATGATCAAGTGAGAATCCACATAAAATGTCTATCACAAGTGCTCGTACTAAGTCCTCAATTAAACACTGGCTATTATATTCAGTATGAAAGCTTGATATGTAAAAATACAGCTCGTAATAAACTAGAAACAGTTTAACCTTCCCCAAACGGGATTAGTTACCATGACAATTTATCACAAATTGGAATATTTTGTTGCTACTAAAAACTGTATTTTGGAAGATTATTTAAAGAAAAATGTTAATTATAGGTTAAAAATAGAAAACTAAATATGAGGTGGGTCTAATATAATTTTTTATGTACTGTTAGCATTGAATGAGATTTTTAAAGTGTTTGGAATAGTGCCTGGCATATTGTAAGTGCTCAACAGTTAGCTATAACACAGACAGACAAGCATTTATTTTCTAGTATTTTCTATAATAAGCATGAGTTTTCTATTCAGAAAAAAAGGGTTAGAGAATAAAGAGTGTTTATCAGTGCTATGCGGTGGAATTATGAGAGGTTTTAATTTTCTGTTTTATGTTCCTTAGGATATTTGTGTGTCTAAATGAGCATATATTTAAGTAAATTTTTAAATAGTCTTATTTTTGAGGGTTGGGTGGGAGGAAAGACTCAAACTTAAGCAGTTTATTCCTATTAGCCAATTAAAAGTTGATATGGTGTGTTACCTGAGAAAGTAAATAGGGTCATTTCTCCAAAAATAATACACAGATGGCCAAGAAAGACATGAAAAAAGTGTTCAACATCATGGGCATTAGGGAAATGCAAATAAAACCACAGGTAAGACACCATTTTACACCAACTAGAATGACTAAAATGAAAAAGACAGACAATAACAAATTGGCAAGGATGTGGAGAAATTAGAGCCCTTATACATTGCTGGTAGGAATGTGAAACATACAGCCACAGTGGAAAACGGTTTGGCATTTCCACAAAAAATTAAACATAGAATTACCATGTATAACTGCAGTTTCCTGGGTATGAACCCAAAAGAATAAAAAACATATGTTCATACCAAAACTTGTTTGACAATGTGCATGGAGGCATAGTCACAGTAGCCAAAAAAAGTAATAACCCAGGTGTGTTCAGTATCTGAGCAATGGATAAACTGAAGTGGTATATCCACACAAAGGAATATTATTTGCCATGAAAAAGGAATGAAGTCCTGATGTATGCTATAATGTGGATGAACTTTGAAAACAATATGCTTATAAAAATAGATTCAAGGACACATATCATGATTTCATTCATACAACATCCAGAGTAGGCAAAGCAGATCTGTGGGTGCCAGCAGCTGGGAGGAATGGGAAATTAAGGTACTAATAATAGAAATAGGGGTTGTTGATGAAAATGTTCTAAATTAGCAATGGCTACACAACTCTGATTATACTAAAAACCACTAATTCATTTTCAGCTTCAAAAACTGATTCTAAGGTTCATTAGACTAAAGCTTCAAGAGTAACTAAGAAATTGTTGGGAAATAAAAATAAGTAACACTGTATACTGCCATATATTTAAATGTTTCTAAAGTAACTCTGGTTCGGCTCAAAAATAGATGTAGTAATGGAAGAGAATGTAAAACCCAGAAACAAATTCTAATACATGACGTACATATTTCATTGTTGATAAATATGGCATTTCACATAATTGGAGAAAGGATTCTTCATTCAGTTTGTGATACTGATAAGACTGACTTTTTATAAAGTAATTATTCAGTTTTAATATCATATACTACACTGAACTGCAGATGAAATAAAAACAATAGAGTAAAAGGAATTTTAAAAATTAGTTACAGTAATATATTAATTTTACAACATGGAGACTTGGTATCTTTAATAAAGATCTCTTACAAACATAGGAAAAATTAATGACTATAACAAATAGTAAATTAGGCAATTCATAAAGGATGAGAATTAGGTAAAAGAGGCAACTCATAAATGAAACAAAGGAAAAACAAGTATTTAGTCTTGATAGTTAAGGAAATGCAAATTAAAATGACATGGATTTCCACTTACTAAACTAGTAAAGTAGAAAAGTATTGGTGAGTAATTTAGGATATTAGTATGTTCTTCCAGTAGGAGTATAAATTCTACAGCCTTTCTGGAAAGGCTTCTTGTAGCTCAAGAACTTTACAAAATTTTTCTAACTATATACTTGTAGAAATTCTCCTAGGTAAATAATAAGTATGCACATAGGTTTATATATGAGTGTTCATAAGAATGTTACTTACAAAGGAGTAGAAACAAAATGAGGGAATGGTTAAATTGTGATAATCTTTAGGATGAAATATGGAAAAGTTTAAAAATATGTTATAGAATAATATATAATGACATGGTAATATATTTATAATTTAAGTGGAATAAGATCAGTATAAAGGAGCATCCCAAATCTGTATTAAAAGTAAACTGTGCACGTGCATGCCTAGAAAAAAACTGAAAGATTTATTTATATGCCAGAATATTAGGAGTAGTTACCTCTGGTCAAGAGAATAATGGGTGATTTTTAGCTTTTTATAGACTATATTTTTGAAATTTTCTATAATTGTCATTTTGTATCACTTTCATAATCAGAAAAAAACAAATTAATTTTTAAAGATTTATAAGACTGATGGCATATGTATATAAGAATGAGCATTTTCAATAGTCTTTCATTTTAAATCTGTTATCCTTCTGTGTAATAGTTCTGCTTCTGTAGTTTCCTTGTAATTTATTTATTCACTCATTCAGTTTTTAAGTGGAGTGTTGGAAAAGAATAATGACATTTAAGATAAATCATAAAAGGGTCACTGATTGTGTCCAGGACCTTACATTCAAGTCATATCTTTACCTATTGTCTTTAAGATAATTTAAAATTAATTGCTATCTTTTTTTAAATCAGTACCTATATCAGTATACATTTTTATTCTAGTAAGAAAATGTCCCAAGATTCTTATTAAAGTTTCTTCTTTAGTATGCCTCTTATGTCATAGGAAAAAGAATACAGTGGACTTTTCTTTTTACAAGTTTGAGAGGAAGGATTAAAGATGGCGTGAGAGGTGAGACAGAGACTTCCTCCTAAAACCACATATAATATGAAAATATAATTAATACAACTAATCCTGAAAGAACAACAGTAAAGAAGGCTGTGCCAGACTGCAGAAACCTGGAGGAAAGAACAGACCTCATGGAACAGGGTAACATACCAAAGCTGTGACCTGGCAGGAACCAAGCCCTGCTCCCACCCCAGCTCACTGTCTGGAGGAAGAGAAACAGACTGGGGAGGGAGTGGAGGCCTAGAACTGCTAAACATCTAGCCCTGGAGATCTTCTCTAGGAGTGCAAACCTACATTGCATGGTGCTTTGGTAATTAGTGGGGTTGGAAAGCTAAGACTGGTGGAATACCTGGAGAGACTGAGATCGCAGCTGCTTGTGGAAAACAGGAATTCATATCCAGCTGATCTGGGCGGGCAGTCTGAGAGACTTCCTAAAAGTGAGAGGGTTGCTAAAGGGGCAAAGATTGCACAGAGCTTACTGCTCAGGAGAAAGGACAGGTAGACAAAATTGTCCAGGTGGACTCTGCCCAGCAGGTTGGGAACTTTCACGATCTTCAGGCATGCCATCCCTCGGGCTGGCTAAGCAGCTCCAAGGCCCCCCCACCCCCCAGCGTGATACGCATCCTGCTGCACATTCCTCCGGGCCAGCCCACACCTGACCTTGAAACCGGCAAACCCTGCCCTGGTGTCAGGCCAGCTAGAGGGTAGCCCTGCCTACAGCAGCTACAAACGCAAAGCAGAGAGGCTTACACCTGTGTGTTTGGCCCACTGGTTCTGGCAGTGGACAAAGGCATAGCAGCTGGGAAGCAGGAAACAGCTCTTTCCTTCCCCCAGGCACCAGCACCACTCCCCTGAAACCCCCGACATCACTCCAGGAGCAGAAAAGCTCCAGAGAGCAGAGCTTATGGGCACTACAGGGCACCATATACAAATATGAAATGTCAAAGGAACCTGGTTCAAAGCAAAATCACCCCACCAAAAAAAAAGATCAAGTGAGACTGAACTAATAAGTCTTCCTGAAACAGATTTCAAAATAAAAATCATAAACATGCTCCTGGAGGTACAGAAAAATATTCAAGAACTCAGGAACAGATTTAGGACAGAGATCCAATTGTTGAGGAACACAACGGAGGGTATTAAAAGCAGATTAGATACGGTGGAGGAGACAATAAATGAAAAAGAAATTAGAGAAGAGAGAAAAAGAAAAAGGGATCTCTAGGAATGAAAGAATACTGAGAGAACTGTGTGACCAATCAAAACAGAACAATATTCATATTATAGAGGTACCAGAAGAAAAAGAGAGAGAAAAGGGGATAATAGAAAGTGGCTTTGAGGAAGTAATTGCTGAAAACTTCCCCAATCTGGAGAAGGAGATAGTCTCTCAGGCCATGGAGGTGTACAGATCTCCCAACACAAGGGACCCAGGGAGGACAACACAAAGACATAGAGTAATTAAAACGGCAAAGATCAAGGATAAGGACAGACTATTAAAGGCAGCAAGAGAGAGAAGTAAGATCACATACAAAGGAAAACCCATCAGACTTCTCAGCAGAAACCTTACAGGTCAGAAGGGAGTGGCATGATATATTTAATGCAATGAAGCAGAAGGGTCTCGAACCAAGAATACTCTATACAGCAAGATTATCATTTAAATTTTAAGGAGGGATTAAACAATTTTGAGATAAGCAAAAGCTGAGAGAATTTACCTCCCACAAACCATCTCTACAGTGTATTTTGGAGGGACTGCTTTAGATGGAAGTGTTCCTGAGGTGAAATAAATAGATTCACCAGAGAAAATAAAAAGGGATAAACAAAGAGTACAGAATATACCTAATACATAAAAAATGGAGGAGGAGGAAAAAGGAACAGAAAAAAGAAACTTTAGATTGTGTTTGTAATAGCATACTAAGTGAGTTAAGTTAGACTCTTAGATAGTAAGGAAGTTACCCTTGAAACATTGGTAACCACAAATCTAAAGCCTGCAGTAGCAAAAAGAACATACCTATTGATAATCACCCTAAATGTAAATGGTCCAAATGCACCAATCAAAAGACATAGAGTCACTGAATGGATAAAAAGTAAGACCCAACTATATGCGGCCTACAAGAGACTCACTTCAAACCCAAAGACAAACACAGACTAAAAGTGAAAGGATGGGAAAAGATACTTCATGCAACTAATAGGGATAAAAAAGCAAGTGTTGCTGTACTTGTATCAAAGTAGACTTCAAAACAAAGAGAGTCACAAGAGACAAGGACATTACATAATTATAAAGGGATCAACCCAATAAGAGGATATAACCATTATAAATAAACATCTATGCACCCAACACAGGAGGACCTATATATGTGAAACAAATACTAACAGAATTAAAAGGGGAAATAGAATGCAATGCATTCATTCTAGGAGACTTCAACAGTCCACTCACTCCAAAGGACAGATCAAGGAGACAGAGGCCTTGAACAACACATTAGAACAGATTGACCTAACAGACATCTACAGAACTCTCCACCCAAAAGCAGCAGGATACACATTCTTCTCAAGTGCACATGGAACATTTTCAAGAATAGATCATATATTAGGCCACAAAAAGAGCCTCAGTAAACTATAAAAGATTGAAACCAGCTTCTCAGACGACAAAGGTATGAAACTAGAAATAAATTGCACAAAGAAAATGAAAAATCCCACAAACACGTGGAGGTTTAACAACATCCTCCTAAATAATCAATGGATCAATGACCAAATAAAAACAGAGATGAAGCAATATATGGAGACAAATGACAACAATAATTCAACACCGCAAAATCTGTGGACACAGCAATGGCCGTGCTAAGAGGGAAGTATATTGCAATACAGGCCTACTTCAGGAAAGAAGAACAACCCCGTATGAACAGTGTAAAGTCACAATTAACAAAACTAGAAAAAAAAGAACAAATTAGGCCCAAAGTCAGTAGAAGGAGGGACATAAGATTAGAGCAGAAATAAATAAAATTCAGAAGAATAAACAATAGAATCAATGAAAGCAGGAGCTGGTTCATCAAGAAAATAAACAAAATGGATAAACCCCTAGCCGGACTTATCAAGAAAAAAAGAGAGTCTACACACAGAAACAGAATCAAAAATGAGAAAGGAAAAATCACTACGGACACCACAAATATACAAAGAATCATTAGAGAATACTATGAAAAATTATATGCTACAAACTGGATAACCTAGAAGAAATGGACAACTTTCTAGAAAAATACAACCTTCCAAGGCTTACTCAGAAAAACTGAAAATCTGAAATGACCAATTATGAGCAATAAAATTTAATTGGTAATCAAAAAAAACTACCTAAGAACAAAACCTCTGGACCAGATGGCTTCACCGCTGAATTTTATCAAACAATAAGTGAAGACCTAATACCTATTCTCCTTAAAGTTTTCCAAAAAGTAGAAGAGGAGGGAATACTTCCAAACTCATTCTATGAGGCCAGCCTCACTCTAATACCAAAACCAGGCAAAGACACCACACAAAAAAAATTACAGACCAATATCCCTGATCAACATAGATGCAAAAATACTCAACAATATATTAGCAAACTGAATTAAAAAATACATCAAAAAGATCATCCATCATGATGAAGTAGGATTTATTCCAGGGATGCATGGATGGTACAACATTTGGAAATCCATCAACATCATCCACCACATCAGCGAAAAGAAGGACAAAACCACATGACCATCTCCATAGTTGCTGAAATAGCATCTGACCAAATTCAATATCCATTCATGATAAAAACTCTCAGCAAAATGGGTATAGAGGGCAAGTACCCCAACATAATAAAGGCCATATATGAAAACCCACAGCCAACATCATACCTAAGAGCGAGAAGCCGAAAACTTTTCCTTTAAGATCGGGAACACGACAAGGATGCCCACTCTCCCCACTTTTATTTAACATAGTTCTGGAGGTCCTTGCCATGGCAATCAGAAAACACAAAGAAATAAAAGGCATCCAGATTGGTAAAGAAGTAGTTAAACTATCACTGTTTGCAGATGACATGATATTGTACATAAAAACCCTAAAGAATCCACTCCAAAACTACTAGATCTAATATCTGAACTCAGGAAAGTTGCAGGATACAAAATTAATACGCAGAAATTTGTTAAATTCCTATACACTAATGATGATCTAGCAGAAAGAGAAATCAGGAAACCAATTTCATTCACAATTTCATCAAAAAGAATAAAATACATAGGAATAAACCTAACAAAGGAAGTGAAAGACCTATACTCTGAAAACTACAAGACGCGCATGAGAGAAATTAAAGATACCAATAAATGGAAACACATCCCGTGCTCATGGATAGGAAGAATTAATATTGTCAAAATGGCCATCCTGCCTAAAGCAATCTACAGATTCAATGTAATCTCTATCAAAATACCAGCAGCATTCTTCAATGAACTACAGCAAATCATTCTAAAATTCATATGGAACCACAAAAGACCCTGAATAGCCAAATCAATCCTGAGAAGGACAAAGCTGGGGTGATTATGCTCCCCGTCTTCAAGCTCTACTACAAAGCCACAGTAATCAAGACAATTTGGTACTGGCACAAGAACAGACCCATAGACCAATGGAACAGACTAGAGAGCCCACATAAAAATCCAAGCATATATGGTCAATTAGTATATGATAAAGGAACCATGGACATACAATAGGGAAATGACAGCCTCTTCAACAACTGGTAATGGCAAAACTGGACAGTACATGCAAGAGAATGAAACTGGATTGTCTATCCCCATACACAAAAGTAAACTCAAAATGGATCAAAGTCCTGAATGTAAGTCATGAAACCATAAAACTCTTAGACGATAACATAGGCAAAAATCTCCTGAATATAAACACGATCAATTTCTTCCTGAACGCACCTCCTCGAGCAAGGGAAACGAAAGCAAAAATGAATACATTGGACTACATCAAACTAAATAGCTTTGTATAGCAAAGGACACCATCAACAGAACAAAAAGGCATCCTATAGTATGGGAGAATATATTTGTAAACGATATATCCGACAAGGGGTTAACATCGAAAATATATAAAGAACTCACATGCCTCAACACCCAAAAAGCAAATAACCTGATTAAAAAATGGGCAGAGGATATGAACAGACAATTCTCCAAAGAAAAATTCAGATGGCCAACAGGCACATGAAAAGGTGCTCCACATCACTAATTATCAGAGACATGCAAATTAAAACCACAATGAGATATCACCTCTCACCAGTTAGGATGGCCAGCATCCGAAAGACTAAGAACAGCAAATGCTGGCAAGGATGTGGAGAAAGGGGAATCCTCCTACACTGCTGGTGGGAATGTAAGCTAGTTCAACCACTGTGGAAAGCAATATGGAGGTTTCTTAAGAAACTAAAAATAGACATACCATTTGACTCAGGAATTCCACCCCTAGGAATTCACCCAAAGAATATAATTTCTCAGATTCAAAAAGACATATGCACCCCTGTGTTTATTGCAGCACTATTTACAGTAGCCAAGATATGGAAGCAACCTAAGTGTCCATCAATAGATGAATGGATTAAGAAGAGGTGGTACATATATACACAATGCAATACTATTCAGGCATAAGAAAGAAACAAATTCTACCATTTGCAACGACATGGATGGAGCTCTAGGATATTATGGTCAGTGAAATAAACCAGGTGGAGAAAGACAAGTACCAAATGATTTCTCTCATTTGTGGAGTATAACAACGAAGCAAAACTGAAGGAACAAAACAGCAACAAACTCAGAGACTCCAAGAAGGGACTCGCAGTTTTCAAGGGGAGGGGTTGGTTGAGGGCTGGTGGGGAGGGAGGGAGAAGGGGATTGAGTGGTATTATGATTGGCACACATGGTTGGGGGGGGTTATCATGGGGAAGACAGTGTAGCACAGAGAAGACAAGTAGTGACTGTGGTATCTTACTATACTGTTGGGCAGTGACTGCAATGGGGAATGGGGGGACACAATAACATGGGTGAATGTAGTAACCACATTGTTTTTTCATGTGAAACCTTCATAAAAGCATATCAATAATACCTTAATAAAAAATAAAAAATGCAAAAAATTTGAGAAAAAATTTTAAGGAATCAAATAGATTTTGTTGAAAACTTTTCATATACGTGCTATTTTTTGCCTCAAAATTACAATGAATTCCAATTTTTATATGTAGAAATATGCAGTAAGAAATAATCTAGTATTTTTTCATGATATAAAAATTCCTTTTAAACATGTTTCATACTCTCTTCAATCTATATTAAGAAGCAGAACAAAAGTTGAAAAGCTGCTGTATTATATCCTAAATGTCCTGCAGGTTAAATCTTCAAAAACATAATAACCTTAAGATTAGGTTTTGTTTTCTTTCAGGTAAAAGCTTATCTGGTGCTATTTTCAGAAAAACAATCTTGTTTTCCATTTCTCAGACACACCAGCTATAGCTTCTAGAATAAATTTATGTGGCTATGAATAAACTGATTAGAATTTAAAGGAGGTGTTTAAAACATTTCACTGACATACGTTGACCATCGTATCTGGGAGTAATCTCTTTAGCAGTTCAGGCAGACCTCGGAGATACTGTGGGTTTGGTTTCAGACCACCGCAGTAAAGAGAATATCACAGTGAAGCATGAGTCAAATGAATTTTTTGCTTTCCCAATGCATATAAAAGTTACTATTACACTACATTGTAGTCTGTTAAGTGTGCAAATAGCATTATGTCTAAAAAAAAGTACGTTATTGCTAACAAGTGCTAACCATCATCTGAGGTTTCAGTGAGTCATAATCACTGATTACAGATTACATTTTAAATATAATAATAATGAAAAGTTGAAATACTGTGAGAATTGCCGCCTGTGACACAGAGACACAAAGTGAGCAAACACTGTTGGAAAAATGGCACCAACAGGCTTGCTTGACACAGGGTTGCCATAACCTTCAATTTGTAAAAAACCCAGTATCTGTGAAGCACAATAAAATGAAGTGCAATAAAACCAGGTATGCCTGTACTAGTCACTTCATTCATTAAATTGTTCATTCATTCATTCATAAAATACTTATATGTCCACTGTGATGCCAGTGGGTACAAGGTGATGGAAACTATTTAGGAATGAATAAATATTTTAAAGAAGTTGTAGAGCTTAGTGGGAATAAAAAGATACAGAGAAAATTTTGTAAAATACATGATAGAACACATAAGAACCATGTAAGTTCAAAAGAGGGAAAATTTCTTCTAGGGAAGGAAAGGAACTGAGAAGTGGAGAGCACGTCATGTTATAGGAGAAGGCATTTGGTTGGGAGCCTGAAGAGCAGATAAAGGAGCCTCTGGCATTGTGCTGCCCATATTGTTCACTATTGACAAGTGTATGTCTTTTTTCTTTAGCTGGTCTGAAAATCCTCTGGTGGAACATGGCCTTCGATACACCTTTCACTGATTAATTTGTGTTTGCTACCTGTCCAAGACACTGCAAAATAATTAATTTCTTCACAAATACTGATACTTCTTTTCATTTTATCATTCCATTTTTTTTAGTTTGCAGGGTTAATTCTTTAGTTTGCAGGGTTAAGACAGATTTAAACAATTAATGCTGAATTTTGTCTCATCTATTAAAAAAAACCATTTATTGGTGTTGAATTAGAGAATGAATAGTGAAAGTCATTAGTTCTTGAAAATTCCTGTTATTCATGCATCATGTTTTTGTACTAAGCCTTAGAATTAAGTAGTGAATATAACAGACATTGTCTCTGGCCTCAGCACTAGAGTGAAAACAGTTACACTGAGTCTATTGTTGAGCAGTTAGATAGGTTAGACATGATACATATTCATTGAATATAAAAGGAAGTTTACATCAAAGTAATCTCTGAATTTATATTTTCCCTTCAACATCATTATTTGTAAATGAACATCCTAATGTTCATCATTATTTTAGAATTTGGCTTTTCTATGTGTATGCCAATCAGAATGTGGTTTGTCATAGTCCAGGGAAAGAATGATAAATAAGTCCTTAAATTCTGTAATATTAACTCTTTATAAGGGAAAGGGGAAATTAGCACTTACTGAGCTTTTACTAAGTGACAGCACTGTGTTGGATTACACAAAATATTGGCAGAAATGGTGTCAAAAAAAAAAAAAGACAAGGGACAAATCAAAGAGAAATCCAAGGCATTAATAGAGAAAGAAAAGCCTTTGGCAGTACCTCTTCTGACTTCCCTTTTTCCTTCCTACAAGGTTCTTCTTGATGAACTATCTTCTACAAAACACTGGGCATCCATGCATGTTTCAGACCACAGTGGATTTCACTACCGCCAGTTTTTGTTAAAGTCTTTGATTAGCCAAACTGTGATAGACGGTTCTGTATTGGAGCAAAACCCTTTGCGAAGTGAGCCAGCCCTACTTCTTCCGAAAGATGAAGAAGCGGCAGCTTCAACAGAGGAACCGAGGATAAATCTTCCCCATCTTCTAGAAGAAGAAGTTGAATTCAGCACCGATCTTATTGATTCCTACCCAGGACATGAAACCCTCTGGTGTCACAGGTAAGAGAAGGGAAAATTCACTTTCTGCATGAAATTCCATATCCTTATGAGAGCTACAAGTCTTATATCTGACTTCTGCCTGCTTGGGTTAATCCAGCAGTCTTATTGTGTAGCTTTGCCTGAGTGAGTTCAGAGGAATTTGTGTTACCATCTCCTCCTCCTCATGATCATTAGCATGAGGTTCGTCATGCAGGTCTTTGCCTAATGCGTAGGATGGTGTTGTTGAACCTTGACTGAGCAACAGAGTAACCTGTGTTACTTCCAAACTAAAAACAAAAGTTTCTGGACTCCCTTCTTAGAGGCACTGATATTTAACATATCTGGGATGGGACACTGCCATCTGTTTTTTTAAAAAACAGAAAAAACCCTAACAGGAAAATCTGATGCACAGTCAGGGTAGAGACCATTGATTAGACCCTGAGAGTAGTTAGTTCTTCCAACCAGGATGGTCTGCGGCAAATTAAATCACCTTTAAATATCTTGACACTTTATTTTTTCAAAGTAAGGTGTACTTTGGGAGCAAAGCAGGATTATTAGGAAGAAGTGAAAGAGGGTTAGCAACCTCATAACCTGAGTTCTCAGTATATTTGTTAAGTAGCTTTAATGATGGGATGAAGTCCATATGTAGGAACCCCTTGATTGGTTTATTTCGTATCTAATCTCTTGAGGCATCCCTGTCTTGATAAGTACAGATTCTACTTCAAGCCACAGGGTTCTATTTATAGACCCTGTGCCAGGCAGGAAGTAGGCATTTTAAATATTTGTATATTTTTTAAGTTACTGAGATTTGCCCCCTTTTGTCAGCCTATTCTTGTAGGCTGTTGAAATTTGTTCAAAACTGCTATTCCACGCTAAGTACATTTAGAAGATGGAAAACAGTCTCCCTTTTTTGGCACCTTCCAAATACAGATTTATCTTTTTCTCTTAAAAACAATATGCTCTCATTCCACATTTTCAAGAGAGAAGATAGGTCTTATCTTGCATGTTTTGGTGTTACAGATTTTTGTTGCTATTTTATTTTTAGGCATATTAATAGCAAGTATGAGAATTTAAAAATATTTGTGTTGAGAGATAGCTAGATTAATGGAGCAGAATATTTCTTTGTATAAAGAGTAATTGGAGTTTGAGGTGGGGAGTAGGGAGAAGACAGTTGGAATGACCTGTATATTATACAAGCCAGTTTGCTGATTGATTACACTTAGGCAGCTTATCTGTCCTTTAAATTTCATCCTCTATTAAATGAATATGTTACATGTTCCCTGTCTCCTCCAGAATATGCTGGGGAAATGAGTAGAATTATATTTTAAGGGCTTAGAGTTGCTAATATGAATGATAAGATATAACAACCTGGAACCTGTGTGGTTTACCACATAGTGGGCAGTAAATGCACACCCCACTGAGTCAGAATTTTTGGAGATTGGACCCATAGATCTTTATTTTTAACAAATAATCCCAGATGATTCTAAGGACAGGAGAACTGCTCTTTTTAGAGGAAGAACAGGAATTGTGTCTTGAAACATGCTTTGCTCAGAACCCAGTACATCCCTACTACATGTGAATATTTAATAAGACTATAGTGATGAATTTAGGGAAAAGTTCAGCAGTAGATCTACTCTTATTAAAGATAGTATTAGATAAAGGCCATGGACCAAGCATTAAGAGGAGCTATTTAATCCCCTTGTTTCTTTTCTTTTTTTTTAATTGAACTATAGTTGATGGACAGTCATATTGGTTTCAAGTATACAACACAGTGGTTTAACACCCACATTATTAAATCCTCACCCCAGCTTATGCAGTTACTATCTGTCAACATAGAAAGATGTTACAGAATCATTGGCTGTATTCTCCATGCCCTGCTACTATACCCATGACCAACTTATATTATGATTGAGAATTTTTGTGCCCCTTTATCCACATCACCCTCCCCACCTACTCATCCCAACCCCTCCTCCACGGTAACCACCAGTCCCTTCTCAGTGTCTATGAGTCTATGCTATTTTGTTCATTTTGTTTTTATAGTCCACAAATAAATAAAGTCATGGTACTTGTCTTTCTCTTCCTGGCTTATTTCACTTAACATAATATCCTCTATTGTTGCAAATGACAGGATTCCTTTCCTTTTTATGGCTGAATAATATTCCACTGTGTATATGTACCACATCTTCTTTATCCATTCATCTGTTGATGGACACTTTGGTTGCTTTCATATTTTGGCTATTGTACATAATGCAGCAGTAAACATATGCGTGCATTATCTTTTCAAAAATATGTAACACTTCCTTCATGGATTTGTGTGTCATCCTTGTGCAGGGGCCATGCTAATCTTCTCTATCGTTCCAGTTTTAGTATATGTGCTGCTGAAGTGAGCGCAGTCCCCTTGTTTCTGAATCACTTGTCTTTTAAGATACTAGTGAGGTTAATTTTTGGTTTTTATATTTTAATTTATGGCACCGATTGGGCTGACCTATTTCTATTTCATATTATAATTACAGAGTAACATTTTCAAGTTATTATCATCATCTCACTCTATGCCATTGAAAAACCTGTGGGGTAGCATTCTTTCTCACCAACAAACCAGTAATCTGGGCTCATAAGGGTCTGTCCAAACACCCAGAGGCTTCATCGTAACTTCTTCCCCTTCTCCAGATACCTCTGGGCTGGGAAGGAGGCCATGAACTAAGTACTGTATGATTTGGAATAGTCAACTTATTTTTTCTTTTTCTGGAAAGTCTGACTTTGCTATTTTTTCTTTTCTGTATTCTCTTCTCCCCCTTTCACAGGCGGCATGTTTTTTACCTTCGGCATCACTTAAATGGTAGGTTTCCTCACAGCATGACCCAGGTGTCACCTGCAGACAGCCCTGGGGGGACTTTGAGTGACTTGCACCTCACCCCAGCAGGCCCCCACCCATCTCAGGCAATGGAGATAGAGGGACTGAGTGACTCTGGCAAGCAAGGCTATTCCCAGGAAACCAAACGCCTGAAGCGGACCCCAGCTGCAGACTTCCTAGGCCTGGAAATGGAGCACAAGTTCATTGATCAAGTATTGTCCACCTGCCGGAATGTAGAGCAAGCCCGGTTTGCCAATGCATACAGGAAATGGCTGATTACATTGAGTCAGTGAGAGGTGGATCAGTCCTGCAAGCTTGCCCTTTAGTGCAATATTGCTTTCCTTTCTTTTTTTACATTGTTGCATGAACTGTTTGGTATTTGCTAACTACATGTTCTTCATCTTTAGGTTAAAAGTCCATAGTGAATCATTTTATTTATTTGGTTAAGAACTGGCATTCCTCTGGGGATAATTGTGTAGTTCCTTCCTGATAGTGAGTCTTAATTTTTTCTTTTGAACTTCTCATCCTTTATATTTCTGAACAAGAGACTTGTTCTCATACAGTTTTCCTAATTGTTCACATACCTCCACCCACCTCAGTGCAATTGCTGCATAGGCTAACTTTTTTAATTAAACATGTTGTAGTTCAGCTTAATAATACAAATACGAAATTACTCAACCTAATTGTTGTTTTGAGAATCAGATGGCCAGGTGGATATGTGAGAATACAAACCATTTCTCATTCTCTAGCATGTTTTTACTCAAGTTACAGACCAACATAACCAAAGTCAGAAGAATTAGAATTTGTATGAAAAACGTGCTTCCAATGTGTCATCCATTTTCAAAATGGTTATTTGGGGAAAAAAATTAATTTTAAGTGTTCATGTAATTGCAGTACTGGAACATTATTTTTATCACTAGTTTTGATCGATTGCTTTTACCTCAAATTTGGTATATGCCAAAACCATTCAAGTCAGCCCTTATAAAAATCTTTTTAAAAAAAAAGAACCTGGAATGTCATTTTTAGTTATTACTACTTATGTTCCTTCCAAATTCACCATGAAAAATGGGAGAAATATGCATAGAAATGTATCCATTAAAAGCTTGAATTTAAAAAATTTAAGTTTTGAGGATACACTCGATAATCTACAAGATTTTTATGAAGTGATTATTAGAAATTTAATGGCAAAAGCTAGGGGGAAAGAATAGTTTTGAAGGTTAGTTCTCCAATCTTTATTTAAAAAAAAAACAATTTTAAAACTTTGATACTAAACTTATCAGGGATGAGGTACCAAAGTATCCACCTCGTAGCTGTATCTTTTCAATAACAAGGGCTGGGTTTTTCAGGTTGACGAAGTAGGGGTGGGGAAAGCATCAGGTAATATTTACCTTTTAATATATTTTCCCCTTCATAAATGGTCTGTGTCTCTTCTTCCCATGTACCCTTCTCTGTTTTCCCAATCTGTTCCATATTTGTCACTTTCACTTTTGTATATTTTTCCTTATCTGTCTTATTTCAGGGATGTGTGCTGAAAATATTCTTCTCATTTCCAGTGAATTTCATACCCCATTAAACACACCCACACACACAATGGGAATATGCATGTGAGCTTCCCCTCTGAAAGTTCTAGTTGTCCTTTGTGTGCAGAACATGAGTAGCAGTGGCAGAAACAAGTATGACCGCCATGCTTTTCATGTTCTCCTTTTCACTTGCTAGGCCACCTGTAGGGTGAGGAGACAGATGTGGGGAAAGGCAGACATCTGCATCTCACTGTTATGGAAATCCTGGACTTGACTAAGGTGCACTGCTTTAATGGAAAAGAACAGGGCCTTTTCTTGTGCATCATGATTTTGTTGAGGCAAATTGTCCAGTGACACTTAAGAATGCCAGAAAAATTGTCCAGGCTGGCTCCTGTAGACAGAAGCTACTCTTCGCTGGGAGCAAATTTGTTTTATAGTTTTTGTGGTATTTAGGTGAGAAAATAATTGCCATTATGAACAAATTCCATGGCCCTTTGTGTACACATTTTGAATCAGATACCTCAAGGTTTACCTAGACCTGTATAGATAAAACCATTAGTTGGTGATTTTCAGCACCTGCAGTGGTTGGGGTAGGGGGAGTGGAAAACTACACAGAGATGACGGGAGATTTAGCACATTCCATTAATACATGTTGCCAAATTCTGGCCCCACTAAGTATTACCTTTTTTCAAGCATCATTTAAGTATCCCAGATAATAGGGCTTCTTGTGCTTGGATGTGAGAGGGTCAGGACATGAATGTACATGATGCCCTGTGAAACTGCTAAATTTTTAGTCCTCCAGCCTTTTTATACCCTCCACAGAGTATCTTGCCCATCTTGGATGTTAACTTTTTTTTATGTGTTTTAAGGTCACCCCCTTGCAGAAGCCATATAATCCTTTATCTTGGCCTCCTGTCTTCCTAATAAAGTTTTAAGGAGGAAGTGAAAATGCAAATATCCAAAGGTTACTCTTTGTATGTGACTTCTGTGTGGTACTTTATTTCTAAAATTTGCATTTTTCAAGTGTTCATTTACAGAAACATCTTGTATTGCCCTATATGGTTGTGTTTTCTTTCTAAATGGTTGACATCTAAACTCACTGGCTGTAGCATGATAATCTCTCTGAATGAGCTCGTGCAGTGGAAGGGATGAATCTTTTTTCAGGTACTTGTTAGTCTTAGTGTATTTTTCTATAAATATGTTGTTGTTAAAAGGAAAAGAGATTAACACAAAAAAAGAGTAAGAGTTCATCAAGCCGTCACTGGAAGACTAGCAGATCATCATACCATCCTGTGGATCAAGAATACTACTGACAAACAGAATAGCAATAATAGCTGTATATATCTCCACCCCACTTTCTTTTTAGTGTACCTATTCTGGTAATATGGTGTGCCCAGAGTCTACTGTGTGCCTTGCTTATAGAGAGGACTCATTAAATATTTAATGAATGTTAACTGTTTGAAGAAGGGAAAGATTGATCATGAATGATGGATAGAATGAGTTATGATTGAGAAATTGATAGATTAGAGCAATGGATTCTGTTTGAGTGATGTATTCTAGCTTGATACTCTATGGGAGCTAATGGCATATAGAATAATTTAGATTTTTTTTCTTCATTTAACTACCTTGTTTAAGCTTGTTAAATCCCATCAAGGAATGCAGCTTTATAATTATCTATTAACTGTACTTTAATATATATCAAAAATTCATAAAAACTAATGACATGAAGCCTATATGCATTTTAAAAACTGCTTTCTGTTCATTTATGATGTTGGAGGACAGATGTTGCCCACAGAGCCAGAGCCACTTTGGGACATTTGAAGAAACTGAGATTTCAAAGACTTGTTTTTCTGTATTTGTACATGGTCATTCTTTGCTCCTCTTTTTCTCCTCCCTAACTTGAATTGTGGACCTTTTAGATATTTCTTAAAACCTGTGTGAATCATTTTTTTAAACTTAAAAATTTGATAGATATTAGTGTCATCCCCCCCCCCCACACTTTTTTTGGTTTTATCATTTTATTACCTCTTTGGAAACTCTGGGTCCAGACTTTGTCAGATTTCTTACTCTTCATGTGGTTCTCATTTAAATTAAAGGCTTCATTATTAATAAGATTAAATGTATACAGGTTGTCACTAAAAGCCACTTAAATCTTCAGATGGCGTATGTGACACAGATGTGGAAACAAGTTCTTGGATTTTTTAATGTGGCAGTTTATAGGAAAGCGTATATGGTGGTGAACTGCCTTAGATACATTCCGGTCATGTCAGTCATGCATATTGAGGCACACGTGCGTGTATAAAGGCAACTTTTAATATTGCTGAGACAAATTGTCAGTCTAGTGATTTTCTCTTACATAAGATGGTACCTGACACAGGGGCTACATAAATATAATTTAGGAGTACAGCTACCACTTGATGTATAACATGCTAATCTCTGCCTTAGGCTCTCTGGATTACAGAATATACTATAGATTTCATTATAAAAGGATTTTTGTTTTTTTGCAAAAAGTTTTATAAGGTTATTAGTTGTTACTAGGAAATTGTATTTTAGAACTTGAAAATATTTAAAGTATGCTAGCAAATGTAAGCAGCATTGTAATAACTGAACCTGTTTTCTGAGTACATTTCTTAGTAGAACTTGCATTTCTTAGTAGACCTGAGCACTTTACATGCTGACCTCCCCACACCTGGATACACTGTGTAACGTGCTCCTGCTTAGTGGAGAAGGGCATGCAGACACAGGAAGTTTAGGCACATTCTGTGTCATGAAGGCAATGAGCAGGAAGAAATCAACCTTGAGAATTCTGCTTTCCATCACACATGGCTTTAAAAAATAACTGTACATGCTGTGTTAATTTGAGTGCCTTTCTTACTCTTTTGGGGAGCAAGATTAATGTTTAGGTAGAAAACAGGTTGAGAGTTTTATGAGTTGATTGTGACTCGTTTTATTCCAATTGCTAGGCAGTCTCATGGAGTATTTTACCCTTTAATTGAGATACTGATAGAAGCACGTAGGACACTTTGATTTGCATTTCATTAGTTATCATTTTTAAGCACCCCACCAAGAAGAATTAGTTCTTTCTCTGTGACAACTTTTTGGGGTTGAAGGCATCACCTTTAGAGGATAACGTGTATAATTAAAGATGAACCTGAACCCCTGCCCATATTCAAAGGGCAAGAGTAGCAGTCTGCCTAACAGAAAGACCATGTGTTTGTCCTAAATGAATCCTTTGCCTCACTTTAAGGACCTTAAGAATTCCCTCCCAAATTCAGAATAGGAGGAAAAGAAGTAAACAGTGAAATGAAATTTTGAATGTGGCATTTTATGTATTTGGGTGTAGAAAAGGGAAGGACAAATATTCCGTATTTAAAAATGGCAAATAATTTTTTTACTGTAATTTCATAAAAATACATAAAGATTCCAAAATGGTTTTCAGAGGACTGTCAAGTAATATATTCCTAAACAGCAGCAATATCTCTTATTCATAGTGAAGACAGAAAACCATTGTGTCACTTGTGGATCCGGGGTATGGGTAGGGGGAACCTCTGACTCGCAACTTTTGACTGTTGTTCTTTTAACATTGTAAAACCAAATTGCTTTTTTAAAAAAGAGAGAGCAGTAGCTTAGTCTGCTAATGAAAAATTGTGCTTCCAAAAATTATTAGCTCTGTATAGTTGGTGCTTTCTGGACAATAATACAGTCCACAAAGCTAATCTTGGTATTTCTTTTTTTAATCTGTTGTTATTCCTCAGGGTTTAGAAGATTTAGTAAATTTAGGACAAAATTTTATAGTCAGTGGCTAAAAAGAAAAGGCAAATATTCTAAATATATTACTAGCTCTTAAAATTTTAGTATAGATAATATTCTTTATAAGCCACTACCAGCGCAGTAGCGTGCAGGCGGACTGTGTCTGCCTCTGTCCGCTGTGCTGCTTGAATCCCCATACGGCTCCATGAGGAATATTCTCTTGCATACATCTTCCCTGGAAATTATAGTGTATTATTTCCATGTTTGGCAGAGGAGGGGGTGTTTTAGTCGACATCATTCTGTTTTTGGAAATCCTATTGAAAAAATGATAACTGTTGGTTTTCAAACTCACAACTATTTTGGCTTCTTAAGACTTCAGTTTCCCTGAGGGTTTTACGTGCCTGCCCTGTACATATTCAGTGCACTGCATATAATGCCTTGTACCTTGACCAAGAGGTCAGAGGTCTTAAAGTCTAGAAAGTGAAAACTAGCTTATCTCTCTGTCTTTCTTACCACCATTGTCCACATGCTTAGCTTCAAATGAAATGCAGTATTGTGCATAAGATAATCAGGTTCGAACATACAAGGCAAAGATATGTAACTGTACAACACTAGGTGAAATTTAGATACTTTTAAGGCTATATATGTGTCTGTATTCACATATATGCATGTATATACATTTCAATTAGATTTGGGACTTGGATTTATATGGTGTTTTTACAAGGAATTTTATCCAGAGGATTTTTTATTTTCATATTTGCTTCAATTGCTCCTATTTAAAGGCAGTTTTCTTTGTTAAAGCAACCCCCTCAAGTAAAGTTGGAAACCTAACACAAGTGCCCACTTGCCTGAATTAACCAGATACTTGTGTAAACTGTTATATTAAGTTTTTGGTTGCTTATGAACAATAACATTCTGGCTTTTCTTCCATACCTGAGGGAATCAGCCTTAATTTTACGTATGGCAATTACTTTCCTCAAAGTACTATGCAGCATACTTCAAATGTTTATAAAGTCATCAGTAATAAATTTGAGATTTCTTTTAATGTCGTGGGGATGAACAATTTCACCTGTCCAGATATTAATTCATACATGCAGCATTCTATGCTAATGCTCATCGATTATCCTCTCTCTAACAAATGTCATCTTCCATTTGGAGCAGGTATTTTTTCTTACTGGTTAAAGAATGAGTGTAGACTGAGTGCAGTCATGGTAGGTGCTAAATAAATATTTCATTGATTTTTGATACAACATCAAACTAACAGCTATCAGAAAGGAGACTGTTCTCATCTTTTCACTGAGGAGTATATTTTTTGATATGTTTGAAACTGAGAAATTGTAACACTTGAATTATTAACTTTATTAGGCTGGAGTTTGTAACATAATAAAATATTCTTTATGTAGAACATGGTCTGAAGATAGGAGATGTGAGAAGTTTAAGTAGCATTTTTTTGTGCAAAGCACATTATATAAATGTAATTAAATGTCTTAATAGGCTGCTGAACTCTAGAGAGAACTGCTGTAATTTTCTGCTTTCAGTTTCTATGTTGGTATATCTCATGTCCATTTCTGTTTATTTCTCCATAAATCTTGGTTGTTTTCTAGTGTCTTAAAAGTGGTAATAACAAAATATGAAGTTAATTAAATAACTTTCATTTACTTGTTTTCTCAAAACGTCTTTAATATGAGGAAAAAATTTTGTGAATGATATGGTAGTTTCAGAATCTGTTCATTTGTCGCTTTGAGTATTTTTCACAGTTTACCTAATGTAAAAAGATTTAAACAGTTTAAAAACGTTCCAACCTGAGCTGTGAGGAGCAGAGTGTGTAGTACACGTGTAATTAGGCACGGTCTCCTGGCGAGGTGCTTGATGCATGACTGATGCTGGCTGCCGGCTGAGGTACCCCCTGTCAGCACTGTATTTTAGTGTGTGTTGTTCCCAGGAGAACAGCAGTGTACTAGATTACCTTGGTTTTGAGTTGGACAAAATAAAAGATGAGGTATTATAAGTATGCCAGATATTTACTACAAAAACAGAAAAGGTGGGGGGGAAGATCATTAAAAGTCAATACTTTTTTTAATAGCTTCTGAAATTTTTGTTTAAAAATCTAGTCTCTTAGACACTAGGAAGTTGCATACTTTAACACTGAGAGACTTGTTGAAGGGATAGTTCTCAGATACTATATTCTACTGTTAGAATTTACTGTGTGTGTTAATTTTACATGGCTTGAAGATTTCCCCCAAAATGGAGTATTTAAGTCAGTTGCAGTCAGTATAGTTTTAAGATTTTCTTGTAGGTTATGGTTAAATGGAAAAGTTACATACATGAACTGTGATGCAAGGGTCAGATCCTAGGCATTAAAGACAAGTTTGGCTAACTTATTTTACTGAAGATACTAATTGTCTTTACTCTGACTGCACTGCTGTTTTTCTTAAACTACCTTCCCCAATATAACAATCTGCATTGAAGGGTCCTTTCATTCTAACATTTACTAATTGACATTTTTTAGGGATTAAATACATTGTGAATTCTTACATTTACAATGTATACATTGCAGAGGGATAAAAATAAATTTTGCAGTGAGTGATGTGCAGAGTGGGCTGTGGTGTTCTAGGAGTTAGTGCTCCAAGAAAGCTTAAAGTACGATGCTTAATTCTGAGGCTAATATAATGACTACAGGCTTCCTATATCAGCACTGTCTAGTAATAATAAATGTGAGCTACAGATGTAATTTAATTCTCTAGTAGTCACATTAAAAAAGGTGAAGTTAACTTTAGTAATAAATTTTAGTTAACCGTATATATTAAAAATACCATTTCTAATATACAGAATTATTGCTATATTTTACTTTTTTTCTCCATAGTAAGATTTCAAAATTCAGTGTGTATTTTGCACTTAACAGTGCATCTCAGTTCTGACTAGCAACATTTCAAGTGCTCAAATAACCATGTGACCGACGGCTGCTATACAGACATACTTTGGAGATATTGCAGGTTCAGTCCCAGGGCACTGCAATTAAGTAAATATCACAACAAAGACAGTCAGTGAATTTTTTGCTTTCCCAGTGCATGTAAAAGTATGTTTACCCAACAGCATGGTGTATTAAGTGTGTGATAGCACTATATCTATACCTACCTTAATTAAAAAATACTTTGCTAAAAAGTGCTAACCATCATTTGAGCTTTCAATGTAATGAGTCGTAATCACTGATCACAGATCACCATAACAAACATAATTTTTTGAAAACTTTGAAATATTGTAAGAATCATCAAAATGTGACACAGAGACACAAAATGAGCAAATGCTATTGGAAACTGCCCCAATATACTTGCTTGATCAGAGATGCCACAAACCTTCAATTTGCTAAAAATGCAGTATCTGCAAAGTGCAATGAAGCAACCATAATAAAATGAGGTATGCCTGTATTTGACTGCAAATTCATAGGGTACAAAGTATGACTTTATTTTAAATGGGGAAATGAGTGAGGTAGGCCTGAAATTATTGTACTTTATGAATTACTTAGTATACTTAGAAAAATAACTAATAGAATTATCTACTCATTTTCCTTTGTTTTCATTTTAAATTTTTTCTAGAAGTAAGCTCAAGCTGTTCTAATTTGCCAAGCATTATTTGAGGAGGAAGAAATTCCATGCCATAGAATACCATGATAAACTGGTTCTAACAACTCATTACCAACACATTGTTGAGTGTGTTCACTAAATTCTTTCCCATTTTTTCAAAATAATAGCTTAAATTGCATGTTATTTGCCTCTATGTACCTATTTTGTTTTTTATATTATGATAACAATAACATTTATTAACAATCCTAGGATTCCAATCTTCCTATGCAGCTGTTTTCCAGAACTTACTGATACACTTACTAAGATGAAATAAGTGGCAGAAAAGTAGAATGGACGATTCTTTTTTCCATTATATTTGTTTTTATCATGTGACCATGTACCAAGCTAGCTATAAATTACTGTATTACTGTATAATATGGAAAATAATGTTTATGTCTTTGCTAAATGTTTGCAATTTCTAAGTAAACTTTTCATCTCCTACAATGACTGTTAAGGAAGTGTGAATTTATTTTTGCTGTGGTGGTTTTAAACTCAGCCAGCTCCAATCTGCCAAACTGTTCTGTTTAATCACTGTGATGGTTGTAGTAGGGTGGAGGTGTGAGGTGCAGTGATCTGATTACCTAGATTTGTAGGGAAAAGAAGAAAGTCAACAAATGAGAGAAACTGTAACGGTTGTTGTTAGAGTGCATTAACAATGACTGACGTATGAAAGTCATTATGACTACAAAAGCTTTTCCCATATATTTGAAATGAATTCCCCAAGCAGGGAATTCCTTGGTTATTTCAGTGTCATATCGCTTGTTTTCTTAAGCTTGAGTCTCACTTCTGTATATTATCAGCCAGATAGAGCAGAGTTATTACTAAGTGGTATAATACATAAGTAGACTCTGACAAGTATTTGATAAAATGGACACTTTTTTACTCAAATTTTAAATATTTCAAAAGGATGCTTGATGGGAAAGGCCTTTATTACTTTGTCCCATGACTACCATGACCATTTAGGATTATATTTTAAATAATGCAGTACTATTATCTATGTCTATTTTTGGTAGGAAAAAAGACACAAAATTCAGTTTCCACTATGCCAAAGTACCACAAATGGTGTTTCAAACCAGTACTGTTTTTTACTTTGATACCCTAGGGAAGGGAACTAGCTTACTAAAAGACAGTCTTGATTAGAATTAGTAAACAGATTATATAAGAAGTTTGACAATTAATATTAGCAAAGTGCTTTCCTGGGAAATTACTTTGCTATTAAGGTTGCTTCTTGAAAAATTTACAGTAACAGAGGCAGGGTGATACAGTAGCTAATTAAAATGTTTAAATGTAATAAACCTTTCATCATTTGTATCAGTAGCACTTTCTTCATGCTGGAAGCTAAAATGTTTGTGTGTATGTGATTTTTTTTCCTTAAGAAGCAGTATTAAAAAAAAAAACTTAAATGGCATGTTCCAATCTTCTTACTCCACTCCAGAATGGCTACATTGGGCATCAACATTACTTCAAGTAAGTTAAAGTATGCCCTTTTGAGAAGCACTATATCATTATGTGCCCTGTATTACAGTAGAAGTTGAAAATCGAACAGTTAACTTCTATAATATCTTTTCTTTCACAGGAAGATTCTTAGAATAATCCTGGCTGCCAGGAAGAATTCCCTTACCACTCCTTAATTGTATGAACAACAGATGGATGATACTTTTGAATTTACACTTTTAGTATTTGAAGCCTCTGAAGATCTACAAATCTCTTGTAGATTCCTCATGTACCTCTTAGAGTAACTACAGCATGATTAATGAAAGATCTGTTGTCTGTGAAGAGGAGGTAACTGTGGGCTAAAGTACCCCTCCATCATATATTTTTTTTGTAGTCACATATTTATGAAATTGCAAGTGATCTCCCTAGACACATTGTTGAGAGAATACTGGAAGATGGGTGAGTGAATGAGATTGGTTCAGCATCAGTCGCCCCATTTGTTTTATTTTCAAAGAAATTTTGTAGTCTTACCATGTACTAAAGTCCCTGGGAACAAAAATAATCACCAATTATCATTTGTCTGTAAGTGAGGACACATCTAATTTGTGACAATGATCTATAAGTGTTAATGTTAGTTATTTGATGTGAAGAAATTCAAAAAAAATTTTTAAGCCACCTGTAGCATTTATTGTAAAATATCAGAAATATCTTGAATGTACAATAAGAGAATCAGTAAATTGGTATTTTCCTACAGTGGTATACTATGCAACCATAAAATAGAATGTGGAAGTTATAAAGAAGTATATAAAATAAGATTCTAATTTTATTTTTTAAATTAAATTCCCACTTCCAGTAATGGTGGGACCAATACTGCTCCTGAACACATCTAAAAATGAAAAAGATACTAAAGATTTTCTTCAAGGCTGGATAAATAAAATCCACATCACACTGAAATTGCAGAACACCTATAGAAAAAGAAAGCCTTGAAAGTAAATGAAGATAAAAGTTATTAAACTGATAGCTGACTTCCTGTCATCAACATTTAAAATTAAAACACTGAGAATGATAAATTCAATGTGCTGAAATTATGTAACTGCCATTATAAAATTCTACACAATGAAAAAATTCTTCAAGGAATGAGGGTAAACATATATATATATATATATACATAATAATAAATCATATACACATATGATTCCATTCGTGTAAAGTTTTAAAATAAGATGGTAAAATCTATAAAGCAAGCAAGAAAATGATTACTATAAAGGTCAAGACAGAACAGTGTTTGTGTCTCTTTGGGGAAGAACAGAACCATGATTAAGGATGGGATCAAAATGGGAAATTTGGGGGATGCTGGGCAGGGTTCTTTTTTTTAACTCAGCCATAGGTACATATTTTATGTACTTTTCTCATTGTTATATTAATAAAAATAATATATTAAAGTTACAGTACAGTTTTTTTTACGTTAAGATGCCATATTTATGGACTGGACAGCATATAAACAATTCCACCCAAACTGATCTGTAAATTCAACATAATCAAAATTCCAGTGGGCTTTTTTCAGTGAAATTGATAAGCTACTTTAAAATGTGTATGAAAATGAGAAGTCTTTAAAATAACCAAAAGTCTTGAAAAGATAGCTTAGTATAAAGCTACAGTAATCAAGACTAGTTTTTGCATAAAACAGACAAAGCAATGGAATAGAATTGAGCCCAGAAACAGACTTATACACATACAGTCAAGTGACTTTTGACCAAGGTACCAAAGTCATTTCAATTGGGGAAGTCTAATAAACACTGCCAGAACAAAATATCTATATGGAAAAAGTTGAGCCTTAACCTTGGCCTCTCATACAAAAATTAAAAAGAGGTTATAGAATAGAACATAAGAACAAGAAACCAAAAAATCACTAGAAAGCAATATTTTGTAAACCTGAGGTAGACATTTTGTTGGATGGGACACAAAAAGTCCTCATCATAATGAGGTGGTCGGTAAGAAACTCGAATCTAGAAAGCCATGCAATTCATAGGGGTACGTGCATGCTCATAAAAGACCTGAGAAGTCTGTGAACTATCATTTCTCACCGCACAAGGAAGAAGTGAAGGCTAAGACAGTAACAAACTGCCTGGATGAGTGTGGAGGGTATGCCCTATCATGCACACACAGCCCCTCTTGGTGCGTAAGCATCTTGGGAGCTTCTGACACGTAATCTGAAACTGGCCCCTCTATGTAGAGAGCAGGGAGAAACCAAAGAAAAAGACTACTCCAGATGGATAGCTGGCAGTTTCAATAAGCAAGGGAACTTGCATACTAGGCTTGTTTTGGGTGCCCACAAGGCAAATAGGTCTGCACCCACCCACCAAATCTTAAAGTTCATACAGAGGCCTTAACTGCGTTCACTCATAAATACCATCCAGATTATCTTAATACCACATCACTATCTCAAGACTATGTCCTTGGGGCACAATACAAGGACAGGGGAGGTGGTGAGGAGCCTCTGATGGTTGAGGTTCAGTTCACAGGTCAACTGGTGGTCACATCCTCTTGATGACCTCCTCTGCTAGCTTCTTGGCAATAACTGGGAGATTTGATTCAAGGAAATTATGTCTAATCAGTAGCTGACCACTCTGCCACTGAGTAGACACTTCAATGGCTATCATAAAGAATAGACTTTATAAAATTGGCAAAGTCACTAAATAACAGCAGGCAATGACAATAAAAACTGGGGGTAAGGAAGAGTCTGATTCCCAGAGTTGCCACATTATAGTATTCAAAATGTCCAAAGTTCAACAAAAATATATATAACACATGGAAAGAAAGTACACCAAGGGAAAACAAGCAATCAGTAGGAACTGCCCATGAGCAGGTTAGACTTACTGGATAAAGACTTTAAATAAGCTATTTTAAATGTGTTCAAAAAATTAAAAGGACAATATTTTAAAAACTAAAGGAGAATGACAATTATGTCTCCCCAAACGTAAAATCAAGAAAAATACTTACAGGCATGAAATAAGAATTCTGGAAATTTATATCAAATAATTGTACAGTTACTGTACTATAATAGGGCTCACCAACAGATTTGAGTAAGAAGATAAAAGGATCAATAAACTTGAAGACAGTTTAATTGACAATATCCAGTCTGAGGATCTGAAAGAAAAAAATAGTAAAAGCATATAGGGCCTAAGGGACCTAAGGGACCTAAGGGACACCTTCAAGCTGAGGAACATATGTATTGGTATTCCATAAAGAAAGAAGAGAGAAAGAAGCAGAAAGAATATTTGAAAAAAAAAAATCCAAATTCAATGAAAGACATGAATATACAAATCCAAAAAATTCAATAAATTATAGGTAGGATATAGTCAAAGAGACCCATGTGAAGACAATATAATCAAGTTGTCAAAACTAAGAACAAAGAAAATCTTGAAAGCAGCAAGAGAGAACTGGTCGTGTAAGGCGGTCCTCAGTAGTATAAGGTGATTTCTCATTAGAAACCATGGAAACCAGAAGGCACTGGAAGATATGTTCAAAGTGCTGAAAGGAAAAAAAAACTGTCATCCAAGAACTTTATATCTGTTAAAACTATCCTTCAAAAGCAAAAGAGAAATTGACCCTTCCAGATAAACAAAAACTGAGAATCTGTCACTAGCAGACCTGCCCCAGAAATATTAATTTAGTATTAATATACATACCATAAAAGACAGTGTAAATGTAGTGTTTGTAACTTCTTTTCCCCTCTATCTGATTTAAAAGATAACTACAAGTTGCAGTAATTACAAGCTTGTTAATGTGCTCACAATATATAAAGATTAGGCTATGATAAAATAGCATTAAAAATGTGGAGAATAGAGCTCTATACTGTACAAGTATAGTATACAAGTTTTTGTATATTATTGGAACTAAGTCCAAACTAGAGTGATATAAATTAAGACGTTACTGGTATTCTCCATGGCAACCACTAAGAAAATAAAAATAGGAATAAAAGAAAAAAGGAAATTAAAATGGTACACTAGAAAACATAACAAAAATACAAGGCAACAATGGAATAACTAAGAAAAAAAAAAGACCAAAGTGACAGACATAAAATCCTACCTAACCAATAATTACACTATGTAAATGGATTAAACCCTAAAATAGGCAGAGATATTGGAAGAATGGATTTTTAAAAAGACATTGTCTTAGAGAATGAGAAGACAAATCACAGACTGGCAGATAATATTTACAAAAGACATAGCTGATAAATGACTGTTATCCAAAATATACAAAGAACTTTTAAGTCTACAATAAAAAATGGACTTGATTAGACTTGGTCAAAGACCTTAATAGATACCTTACCAAAGAAGATATGCAATGGCAAATAAACATGTTAAAAGATGTTCCACATCATGTGTCATTAGAGGAATGCAAATTAATAAAACAACAACATGCCACTACACACCTATTAAAAAGGCCAAAATCCAGAACACTGACAATACCAAATGGTAGCAACAATGTGGAGCAACAATAATTCTCATTCATTGTAGGAATGCAAAATGGTACAACCACTTTGGAATAGTTTAACAATTTCTTACAAAACTAAATATACTTTTACCCTACAATCCATCAATTAAGCCACTGGTATATGCCTAAAGGAATCAAAAACTTACATGCACACACACAAAAATATCTGCATACAGATTTTTGTAGTAGTCCTATTCATAATTGCCAAAACTTGGAAGCAACCAAAATGTGTTTCAATAGGTGAAAAGATAAATAAACTGTGGTATAACCAGACATTTGAATATTAGCACTAAAAAGAAATGAGCTATCAAGCCATGAAAAGGCATGGAGGAAACTTAAACGTGCATTACTAAGTGAAAGAAGCCAGTATGAAGACTACGTACTGTAGCTTTTCAGGAAAAGGCAGAAACTATGGAAATAGTAAGATCAGTTGTTGCCAAGAGTTAGGGAAGAGAAAGGGATGACTAAGTAAAGCCCAGAGGATTTTTAGGGTAGTAAAACTATTCTGTAAGATCCTATAATAGTGGATACATGTCATTATATATTTGTCAAAACTCATAGAATGTACAGCACATAATATAGTGAACCCTAATATAAAACAGACTTGGGGTGATAATGATGTATCACAGTAGATCCATCAATTTTAACAAATGTACCACTCTGTTGGGGGATATTGATAATGGGGAAACTATGCAAGTGTGGGGCAGCGAATATGTGGGAACTCTCTGGTACTTTCCACTCGATTTTTATGTGAACCCAAAACTGCTCTAAAAAATAGTCTATTTTTTTAAAAAGATAGGTCTCATAGTGGCAATGTAGTTTGAATATTTACGTTTTAATTTATTATTGAAAGCATAAAAATGTGGAAACAAGTCTCATGATATTCAACACTTCCCTTAACTTTTAAAGGTGATTTTAAAAATACACATCTGTGTTTCTGGATTATACTTGGACATACAAATATTTATGTAGTCCTGTTTTTGAAAGACATGGTCCCACTATATGCTGTCCATAAGAGATACACTTATTCAAAGACAGATATAAATAAGTTAAAAGTACTTGTATCAGACAAAATATAAGACAGAATTTGTTACAAGAGACAAAGAAGGACATTTTCTAATAATAAAAGGTTCAACCCATCAAGAAAATACACCAATTATAAGTGTGTGTATATATGTGTATATATATATATACACACACACACACATATAACAACCCCAAAATACATGAAGTGAAACTGACAGAGTTGAAGAGAAATACAAAATTCAATAATAATAGTTGGAGACCATGATACCCCACTTTCACTAACGGATGGGACAGAATATCGGCAAGGAAACAGAAGTCTTTAGCAACACTCTAAACCAACTAGACCTAATAAACAATCTATAGAGTATTTCACCCAACAACAGCAAAATACACATTGTTCTTAAAAGTGCACATAGAACATTTTCCAGAATAGACCTTGTGATAAGCCATAAACAAATATCTATAGATTTAAGAAGTATACAGGGTATATTCTCTGACACCATGGAATGATTTAGAAATCAAAAATAGGAAATTTGGGGAATTCACAAATATATGGAAGTTAAACAACACACTCATAAATAACCAGTGGTCAGAGACAAAACCACAAAGGAAAATGGGAAATACTTTGAAAAGTACAACATATCAAAGCTTATGAGGTGCATCAAAAACAGTGTTCAGAGGAAAATTTATAACTATAAATGCTCACATTTAAAAAGAAGGAAGATGTCAAATCAATAACTTCACCTTTTGCCTTACAATACCAGAAAAAGAAACAAATTAAGCCTAAACCAAGCAGGAGGAAGAAAATAAAATTACAGTGGAAACAGAATAAAAAAATAATAGAGAAAAAAATCAATTAAACCCAAAATTGGTTCTTTATAGAGATCAACAAAATTTTAAAATCTTTAACTCAACTGACCATGATAAAAAGGAAGACAAATTACTAATCTCAGGTTTAAAAGAGGGGACATTACTACCAAACTTACAGAAATAAAAGGAATTATAAGAAATCCTATGAACAACAAATTAGATGAGCTAGATGACATAGACAAATTCTTAAGACACATACAAACTGAAACTGACTGAAGAACAGACAGAAAATCTAAATAGACTTACATAAGAGATTGAGTCTGTTACCAGAATTTTTCTCACGAAGGAAAAGCCAAAACCCACTGACTTCACTGGCACATTCTACCAAATGTTTAAGAATGAATTTAACCCATCATAAAATATTCCCAAAAATAGAAGGGGAGGGAATACTTCCTAACTCATCCTAAAAAGCCAGTATTACCCTGACACCAAAACCAGACACACACACATCTCAAGAAAAGAAAACCAGACTAATATACCTTATTAATATAGACCAAAAATAAAAATAAAGACCTCAACAAAATATAAGCAATCCAAATCCACCAGTGTATTTAAAAACATTATATACCATGACCAAGTAGGATTTAGCCAAAGAGTGAAAGGTCAGTGTAATACACAACATGAATATAATGAATGGGGAGAAAAGTACATGATCATCTCAATAAATGCAGAGAAATCATTTGACAAATCCAAAACCCCTTCTTAATAAAAACAATAAGCAAACTAGGAATAGACAGAACTTCAAAAGCTGATAAAGGGCATCAGTGAAAAATACACAGCCAACATCATACTTAATAGTGAAAGACTGAAAGCTTTCTCTCTCAGATCAGAGCAAGACATGGTGTCCCCTGTTGCCACTTCTATTCAACACAGCACTAGAGTTTCTACTAAGGGCAATTAGATAAGAAAAAGAAAAAAAGTCACCCAGATTGGGAAGGAAGAATTAAAACTATCTCTGTTCACAAATGACATAATTTTGTGTATAGAAAACCCCTAGGAGCTCACAAAAAATTGTTAGTTCCGAAAATGAGTTCAGCAAGTTTGCAGGATACAAATCTATTTTATCTGTATAGTCTTGTAATGAAAAATACTTAAGTGAAATTAAGGAAATAATTCCATTCACAACAGCATCAAAGAGAAGAAACTACTTAGGAATGAAATTAACAAAATAAGTACAAAATGTGTACTCTGAAAACTATAAAACAGAGATGAAATAAAGAAAATCCAAATAAATGAAAAACCATCCTATGTTCATGGATGAGAAGATTTAAAGTTGTTAATATGATGATACTCTCCAATTGTTCTGTGGATTCAACACAGTCTCTACCAAAATTCCATTTGACTTCTTTTTAGGAACTGACAAGCTGATTATAAAAACCTATGTAGAATTGCAAGGGAGCAAGAGTAGCCAATACAATTTTAAAAAGGATTAATGTAGGAGGACTCACAGTTAGTTACCAATTTCAAATACAACTACAAAGCTACAGTAACCAAGACAGTGTTATACTGGCATAAGGATAGACATATAGATCAATGGAATCGGAGAGAGAGTCTGGGACAGCTGAATGTCAACATACATCCAAAAGAATCTGGATTCCTACCTCACAGTGTACACAGAAATTAACTCAAAAAAGGATTAAATACCTGAATTTAAGAGCTAAAACTATAAAACTCCCAGAAGAAAAAATAGTTGTAAATTTTTGTGGCCTTGTATTAGGCAATGGGTTTCTAGTCATCTGTTTTTGTTTTTAGTTATGACATCAAAAGCACATGTAACATAAGGAAAAGGTAAATTGGACTTCTTCAAAATTAAAAACCTTTACTGCAAAGGGAAGTATCAAGAAAGTGAAAAGAAGACCCACAGAATAGGAACAAATATTTGTAAGTCATATAATTGACAAGGGATTAGTCTCCAGAATATGTTAAAAACTGTTAGAACTCAACAATAAGAAGCAAATAACCCATTAAGTAGTGAGCAAAGGTTCTAAACATTTCTCCACAGAAGATATACAAATGTCTGATAAGCACAAAAGTGGCTTGACATTATTAGTCATTACAAAACGCAAATCAAAGCCACACTGAGATACAACTTCACATTTATATGGATTGCTATAATTAAAAAAAAGCAAGTGTTGGCAAAAAGGTGGAATTATGAGAGTATTTAATTCTCTATTTTATCTTATGATGTTTCTGTTTTTAAAGAATGTGCATTCCAATTCTTGAGAGTGGATGAGAGGACAGACACACAGTCAAGCAAAATTTATTACTACTGGCTGATTAAGTGCTGATATGGTATGTCACCTGAGAAAGCACATATAGGGTTATTTCTGCAAATATTCAAGTGGCCATCATCTATTCAAATTAGGCATCAAGGAGAAAGATGAGCTTTGTGGCTAGATGGGAAACAGATTACAAGTTGAAAATATAACTAAATAGGAATAAATACACTTTGGGATTTATTGAGTCCATACCAAGGTGGGTAAAGGAGTATAAATAAATACATATCAAAACTGAAATAAAGGAGCAGAGTGAAAAAACCTAAATCAAGTTACTGAGACCACTTTTCTGGTTTACATATTGGCCTAACCTTGAGCAACGTCATAATCTCAAATGACTACAACAGCATGCAGTTACAATAAATGTATAAAGCTGTAAAACTACATGCAAACTCCTTGTATTTTTATGTAGTTACATTGTCTTTTAAAACATTGTAGATAGAAAACAAAACAGCCAACTCTCTACCCACCCACCCTGGCCCAACACCCTGGCCTCATATAGACAGCCTACAGCTGCCACTTAGTAACCCCTGCGCAAGAGGGTGGTAGCTTCACTGGGAAGCAAACCATCCAAAGGGTAATAATAGAAGGTAACATACTTTGGCTTATTATTTTAATAAACACTTGACAGACATGGGTAGGTGTGATTATGTAGTAAGCTGGAATTGTTACATCTTGTCATATTTAAGAGTATGTCATCTTTGCAGACTAGAACAAGTTATAACTGACAACATTAATAAAACCAGAAGTATTGTAATGTGGCTCTTGATCTGCTTATTTCAATCATACTGTCTTAATTTGAACTATGTTGAGCATACAGGTACAGTGGAAGATTATGAGATTATTAACCTAGAATGCTAGTGTTTTAATAAGTCAATGGTGAAATATGTAAATGTCAAATTGATCTAATTGTAGAAGTAACAACATTTAAAAGTTTGAAAAACAGAAAAAAAGATTACTTGAGTTGCCACAATCCTAACAATTGTTTTAATATGTATTTTACATATAAAAATAAGATGTTGGATCCTGCTTTTTTTTAATTTAACACATCACACTAATTTTTCCATATGATACAATCTACATAAATAGTAGAGTGTTGGATCTCAAATGTAGGAAATAGAAAACTTGAAAGACGGTCGAAGAGAAGTTTAAAAATATTTTTTAAAAACCTTAAGATATAAAATCAGTAAAATGAACATTTCATAGGGAAATTTGATTAGAATGTTTCTAACCTTTCTAAAAATTCAAATTGCCAACAAATTTGGTAAAGTTTCGTATAAAAGGACAAAAGGATCAGACAGCTCATACATTCCTTTCACTGAGTTTGATACTTAAATTCTTTTTCCAGTGACTTCACTTTTTTTTTTCCTTTTTTTTTATTGTGAAATGACTATCACAGTAAGTTTAGTTAACATCCTTCAACATACATAGTTACAAATTATTTTTTCTTGCGTTGTGAACTTTTGAGGTTTTTTTCTCTTAACAACTTTTCAATACAGAAGACATTATTGCTCACCATGCAATGAACAAGTTCCAATACAGTGAACAAGCTCCCACAAGGTGAACAGTGCAAAGGCAGTCATATCAGAGAAACTAATTCAGTTACTATAATCAATCAACTCAACTATGATTATTCATATGATTTTTATACTTAAATTATAAGTGAATCCCACATTTCCCCCTTTTTTGTTTTAATTGACACAAACGCATATGCATATATTTGTGGAAGTTACCAGAATAATGATTAGCTGGGCTCGGCCTGTGACATAGCTTGTCACAGGCAATGTCTCTCTCTTCTGGGGGGGTGGGGTTCTATGCCTCACCTCAGTTGGCCCCCATGTTGCTCACCTGAGGGCCCTTGCGACTGTGCCTGTCTTAGGTTGTTCCTCCCATGAGGAATCTTACCCGTCTCTGGCTAACCAGCCACCTCCTGGGACCAAACAGGGAGATAAAATACGAAAGAGGACAGCCAGCAGCTATAATTCTGGATAAAATCACAATATACATAATTATTTTCTTGCAGCAAATGCAGGTGGGGAATCCGTATATGATTTCACGAAGTTGTTTAAAAGGAATCACTTATTTCTTGAAGTTAATTCTTGAAAAGTAGCATATGCTTGTATTGGCTTTAAAAGACCAACAACTGCCTTCCACACACACACTAGGAGAAAAGGAATACAAATGCATAACAGTATTAGACCTACAATTATAGGCCATATCCAATGAAACAAAGAAAACCAATTTAACAATCCAGGCATTTGTGAAAACTTATCAATACCATGATGAATATTGTCTATTTGATCTTGAATAGTATGAGAAAAATCAGACAAATTAAAACAACACATCCCTGGAAATTGATGACATCTCATAGTTGTACAGCCCTCCAAATGCCCCCCAACATTACCTTTGCAATCATAATGCCCCTTTTTCCCTCATCCCTCCCTTCCCACCCATTATCCCCAGGCTCTTTCCCATTGGTAACTATTAGTCCGTTCTTGGGTTCTGTGAGTCTGCTGCTGTTTTGTTCCTTCAGTTTTTTTCTTTGTTCTTATACTCCACATATGAGTGAAACCATTTGATACGTGTCTTATTTGGCTTGGCATATTTCACTGAGCATAATACCCTCTAGCTCCATCCATGTTGTTGCAAATGGTAGGATTTGTTTTCTTCTTATGGCTGAATAATATTCCACTGTGTATATGTACCACCTCTTCTTTATCCATTCATCTACTGATGGACACTTAGGTTGCTTCCATTTCTTGGCTATTGTAAATAGTGCTGCAATAAACATAGGGGTGCATCTATCTTTCTCAAACTGGGCTGCTGCATTCTTAGGGTAAATTCCTAGGAGTGGAATTCCTGGGTCAAATGGTATTTCTATTTTGAGTTTTTTGAGGAACCTCCATACTGCTTTCCACAATGGTTGAACTAATTTGCATTCCCACCAGCAGTGTAGGAGGGTTCCCTTTTTTCCACATCCTCACCAACATTTGTTGTTGTTTGTGCTTTGAATGTTGGCCATCCTCACTGCTGTAAGGTGATATCTCATTGTGGTTTTAATCTGCATTTCTCTGATGATTAGCGATGTGGAGCATCTTTTCATGTGCCTGTTGGCCATCTGAATTTCGTCTTTAGCGAAGTGTCTATTCATGCCCTCTGCCCATTTCTTAATTGGATTATTTGCTTTTTGTTTGTTAAGGTGCATGAGTTCTTTACATATTTTGGATGTCAACCCCTTATCAGATGCGTCATTTATGAATATATTCTCCCATACTGTAGGATGTCTTTTTGTTCTACTGATGGTGTCCTTTGCTGTACAGAAGCTTTACAGCTTGATAAAGTCCCACTTGTCATTTTTGCTTTTGTTTCCCTTGCCCGGGGAGATATGTTCATGAAGAAGTCGCTCATGTTTATGTACAAGAGATTTTTGCCTATGTTTTTTTCTAAGAGTTTTATGACTTCATGACTTACATTCAGGTCTTTGATCCACCTTGAGTTTACCTTTGTGCATGGGGTTAGACTGTAGTCCAGTTTCATTCTCTTACATGTAGCTGTCCAGTTTTTCCAACACCAGCTGCTGAAGAGGCTGTCATCTCCCCATTGTATATCCAAGGCTCCTTTATCAAATATTAATTGACTGTATATGTTTGGGTTGTTTGGATTTTCTATTCTGTTCCCCTGGTCTGTGGGTGTGTTTTTGTGCCAATACCAAATTGTCTTGATTATTGTGGCTTTGTAGTAGAGCTTGAAGTCAGGGAGCATAATACCCCCTGTTTTATTCCTCCTTCTCAGGATTGCTTTGCCTATTCAGGGTCTTTTGCGGTTCCATATGAATTTTAGAATTATTTGTTCCAGTTCAATGAAGAAAGCTGTTGGTAGTTTGATAGGGATTGCGTTGAATCTGTAGATTGCTTTAGGTAGTATAGCCATTTTGACAATATTTATTCTTCCTAGCCAAGAGCATGGGATGCATTTCCATTTGTTCCTGTCCTCTTTAATTTCTCTTAGGAGTGTCTTGTAGTTTTCAGAGTACAGGTCTTTCACTTCCTTCGTTAGGTTTATTCCTAGGTTTTTTATTGTTTTGATGCAATTGTGAATGGAATTGTTTTTCTGATCTGTCTTTCTGTTAGTTCATCATTAGTGTATAGGAAAGCAACAGATTTCTGTGTGTTAATTTTGTATCCTGCAACTTTGCTGAATTCAGATATTAGTTCTAGTAGTTTTGGAATGGAATCTTTAGGGTTTTTTATGTACAATATCATGTCACCCGCAAATAGTGACAATTTGACTTCTTCTTTACCAATCTGGATGCCTTGTATGTCTTTGTTTTGTCTGATTGCCGTGGCTAGGACCTCCAGTACAATGTTGAAAAACAGTGGAGAGAGTGGGCATCCCTGTCTTGTTCCCGATCTTAGATGAAAAGCTTTCAGCTTCTCGCTGTTAAGTATGATGTTAGCTGTGGGTTTGTCATATATGGCCTTTATGATGTTGAGGTACTTGCCGTCTATACCCATTTTGTTGAGAGTTTTAATCATGAATGGATGCTGAATTTTGTCAAATGCTTTTTCAGCATCTATGGAGATGATCATGTGGTTTTTGTTCTTCTTTTTGTTGATGTGGTGGATGATGTTGATGGATTTTCGAATGTTGTACCATCCTTGCATCCCTGGGATGAATCCCACTTGATCATGGTGTATGATCCTCTTGATGTATTTTTGAATTCGGTTTGCTAATATTTTGTTGAGTATTTTTGCATCTACGTTCATCAGGGATATTGGTCTGTAATTTTCTTTTTTGGTGAGGTCTTTGCCCGGTTTTGGTATTAGAGTGATGCTGGCTTCATAGAATGAGTTTGGAAGTATTCCCTCCTCTTCTATTTTTTGAAAAACTTTAAGGAGAATGGGTGTTTATGTCTGGTAGAATTCAGAGGTGAATCCATCTGGTCCAGGGGTTTTGTTCTTGGGTAGTTTTTTGATTACTGATTCAATTTCATTGCTGGTGATTGGTCTGTTTAGTTTTTCTGTTTCTTGCTTGGTCAGTCTTGGAAGGTTGTATTTTTCCAAGTAGTCGTCCATTTCTTCTATGTTTTCCAGCTTATTAGCATATAGATTCTCATAATATTCTCTTATAATTCTTTGTATTTCTGTGGGGTCCATTGTTATTTTTCCTTTCTCATTTCTGATTCTGTTTATGTGTGTAGATTCTCTTTTTCTCTTAATGAGTCTGGCTAGGGGTTTATCTATTTTGTTTATTTTTTCAAAGAACCAGCTCTTGGTTTCATTGATTTTTTTCTATTGTTTTATTCTTCTCAATTTTATTTATTTCTTCTCTGATCTTTATTATGTCCCTCCTTCTGTTGACTTTGGGCCTCATTTGTTCTTCTTTTTCCAATTTCAGTAATTGTGTCTTTAGACTATTCATTTGGAAATGTTGTTCCTTCTTTAAATAGGCCTGGATTGCAATATACCTTCCTCTTAGAACTGCCTTTGCTGCATCCCACAGAAGTTGTAGCTTTGTGTTGTTGTTATCATTAGTCTCCATATATTCTTTCATTTCTGTTTTGATTTGGTCGTTAACCCATTGGTTAGGAGAATGTTGTTAATTCTCCATGTATTTGTGAGCTTTTTTGATTTCTTTCTAAAATTTATTTCTGGTTTTATACCTTTGTGATCTGAGAAATTGGTTGGTAGAATTTCAATATTTTTGAATTTACTGAGGTTCTTTTTGTGGCCTAGTATGTGGTCTATTCTGGAAAATGTTCCATGTGCACCTGAGGAAAAATGTGTATCCTGCTGCTTTTGGGTGCAGAGTTCTGTAGATATGTTAGGTCCATCTGTTCTAGTGTGTTGTTCAGTGCCTCTGTGTCTTTACTTATTATCTGTCTGTTTGATTTGTCCTTTGGAGTGAGTGTTGTGTTGAAGTCTCCTAAAATGAATGCATTGCTGTCTATTTCCTTCTTTAATTCTGTTAGTATTTGTTTCACATATGCTGGCGCTCCTGTGTTGGGTGCATATATATTTATAATGGTTATATCTTCTTGTTGGACTGACCCTTTATCATTATGTAATGTCCTTCTTTATCTCTTGCTACTTTCTTTGTTTTGAAGTCTATTTTGTCTGATACAAGTACTGCAACACCTGCTTTTTTCTCCTTGTTGTTTGCATGAAATATCTTTTTCCATCCCTTCACTTTTAGTCAGTGTATGTCTTTGGGTTTAAAGTGAGTCTCTTGAAGGCAGCATATAGATGGGTCTTGTTTTTTTATCCATTCAGTGACTCTATGTCTTTTCACTGGTGCATTCAGTCCATTTATATTTATGGTGATTATGGGTAGGTATGTACTTATTGGCATTGCAGGCTTCAGATTCGTGGTTGCCAAAGGTTCAAGGTTAACTTCCCTACTATCTGAAAGTCTAACAAGTAACTTAATATGCTATTAGAAACACAATCTAAAGGTTCTTTGTTTGTTTGTTTGTTTCCTCCTTTTTCTTTCTATTCCATTCTTTACATATTAGGTATCGTATTCTGTACTGTTTGTCTATGCCTTGATTGACTTTGGGAATAGTTAATTTAATTTTGCATTTTCTTAGTAATTAGCTGTTCTATTTTCTTTTCTGTGGTTTTATTACCTCTGGTGACAGTTATTAATCTGTAGGAACACTTCCATCTATAGCAGTCCCTCCAAAATACACTGTAGAGATGGTTTGTGGGAGGCAAATTCTCTCAGCTTTTGCTTATCTGGGAATTGTTTAATCTCTCCTTCAAATTTAAATGATAATCTTGCCGGATAAAGTAATCTTGGTTCAAGGCCCTTCTGCTTCATTGCATTAAATACATCATGCCACTCCCTTCTGGCCTGTAAGGTTTCTGCTGAGAATTCTGATGATAGCCTGATGGGTTTTCCTTTGTATGTGATCCTATTTCTCTCTCTTGCTGCTTTTAATAGTCTGTCCTTATCCCTGATCTTTGCCATTTTAATTACTATATGTCTTGCTGTTAGTCTTTCTTGGGTCCCTTGTGTTGGGAGATCTGCGCACCTCCATGGCCTGAGAGACTATCTCCTTCCCCAGATTGGGGAAGTTTTCAGCAATCACCTCCTCAAAGACGCTTTCTATCCCTTTTTCTCTCTCTTCTTCCTCTGGTACCCCTATAATGCGAATATTGTTCCGTTTGGATTGGTCACACAGTTCTTTCAATATTCTTTCATTCTTAGAGATCCTTTTTTCTCTCTGTGCCTCAACTTCTTTATATTCCTTTTCTCTAGTTCCTATTTCATTTATTGTCTCCTACACAGTATCCAATCTGCTTTTAACACCGTCCATTGTGTTCTTCAATGATTGGATCTCTGACCGGAATTCATTCCTGAGTTCTTGAATATCTTTCTGTACCTCCATGAGCATGTTAATGATTTTTATTTTGAACTCCCTTTCAGGGAGATTCATAAGGTATATATCATTTAAATCTTTCTCAGGCGTTGTGTTCATAATTTTACTCTGGACCAGGTTCCTTTGGCCTTTCATATTTGTGTATGGCTCCCTCTAGTGCCCAGAAGCTCTACTCTCTGGAGCTGCTCAGCCCCTGAAGCAATGCGGGGATTGTAGGGGAGTGGTAGTGGTGCCTCCGGGGAGGAAAGGGCTGTTTGCTGGTTCCTGGCTGCTATGCCTGTCTCCACTGCCTGAACCAGAGGGCTGAGCACACAGGTATAAGCCTCTGTGCTTTGCGTTTTTAGTTGCTATAGACAGATCTTCCCTCTGGCTGGCCTAACACCAGGGAAGGATTTCCCAGTTTGCAAGCCCAGTGGGGCTGGTCAGAAGAAAGGCGCACAAGTCTGCCTGTCACAGAAGTGGTTCTTGGAGCTGTGTAGGCAGCCAGGGAGCTGGAGCACCTGAAGATCGTGAAAGCTCCCAACCTGCTGGGCAGAGTGCAGCCGGACAATTTTGTCTGCCTGTCCTTTCTCCTGAGCAGTAAGCTCCATGCAATCCTTGCCCCTTTAGTAGCTCTCTTGCTAAGGGCTTCTGTTAGGAAGTCTCTCAGACTGCCCGCCCTTCTTTTGTCCCCGAGCAGCTGGGTATGGATCCCTGCTTTCACAAGCAGCTGGATTCTTAGTCTCTCCAGGAATTCTGCCTGTCTTAGCTTTCCAATCCCCTAATTACAAGAGTATCATGCAAGCACCATGTAGTGTAGGTTTGTGCTCCCAGAAAAGATCTCCAGAGTTAGGTATTCAGCAGTGCCAGGTCTCCACTCCCTCCCTGCTCCATTCCTCCTCCTCCTGCCAGGGAGCTGGGGTGGGGGAAGGGCTTCGATCCCGCAGGACCACAGCTTTAGTACGTTACCCTTTTCTGTGAGGGCTGCTCTTGTCTCCAGGTGTATGCAGTTTGTTGCCATCCTCTTTCCTGTTGCTCTTTCAAGAGTAGTTGATGTACCTTTATTTTCATATTATATGAGGTTTTAGGAGGAAGCCTCTGTCTCACCTCTCATGCCGCCATCTTTAATCCACTCCCAGTGACTTTACTTCTTAACAGATTTCATTTGCCACAGATTTTAACTTCAGCCAATATCTGAAGCGATCAAATGTTTTATTTTTTCTTCCACTGCCCACCCTTTGAAACTATCAATCTGGCTTTCCTAGTTTGGGATGTGATGGTACCCCTAGAACACAGATGGCTTTTAGGGACAGGCATACCTCCAAGGTATTGTGGGTTCAGTCCTAGGGCTCTGCAATAAGGCGAGTACCACAGTAAAGGCAGTCAAATGAATTGTTTGGTTTCCCAATGCATATAAGAGTTATATGTATACTATACTATGGTCTGTTAAGTGTGAAATAGTATCATGTCTTTAAAAAAGTACATAACCTTAATTTAAAAATACCTTATTGCTACCCATGATACTAACCACCATCTGAATTTTCAGTGAGTCATAATCACTGATCACAGATCACCATAACAAATACAATAATAAAGTTTGAAAATACTGTGATAATTACTAATATGTGACAGAGAGACAGTGAGCAAATGCTGTTGGAAAAAGAGCACCAACAGACTTATATGACACAGGGTTGCCACAAACCTTCAATTTGTAAAAGAAAACACGGATCTGTGAAGTGCAATAAAGCAAAGCCCAATAAAACAAAGCATGCATGTATAAATATTTTACCTCAAATATCTGTTATACTCTTTATTACCCTGAGGGGAAATCTGCAGGTTCAATGTTAGACTATGTTATTTCCATGCCCTGGCTTATGATTCCGTGGATGGGAACTGGTTCTAGGCTACAGGCACTCCCAGCCTAGCCCTGTTGAAGAATCTACCCTATGCTGATTACTGCAAGAATCACACTCAGAAGAAAGGACCCCCTTTACTTACAGCTGTTTCCAACAGGATAAAATAGGATCCTTTTTCTCTTGTTTTTAATGAGTCTCCCATCTGAGGATGAGCTGAATATAGAAGATAAAAGAAAGACCAGCAGTCTTTTATGTTCAGACACTATGACTATGATCTTATTCCAAACCAAGAGTGACTTTACAGACAACTGACTCTGCTCCCTAATTATCACCACAACAGATTTATTATAGATGAATCACTCAGAAATAAAGTTACAATTATAGAAGTCTTTCTCAATGCATAACAAATTTAAAATAATAATCCCACGCAAGTAAACTTATTCAGTTCCCTAAAGGTACACTGTATACATGTTTTACCTTGAGTAGTGCACCCAGAAGTAACATAGCTTCAAGCTAGGCGTTCTTCCTGTATTTTTTTAAAGGATCAATGATTTATATATATGTTTGTTTCATGACTAAAGAAGGTATCTGCTTTTACTGTCTTAAAAATATTCAGACTAAAAAAACTGTAGCCATGATATAAGTAATAAAACCTGACACCAAAGAAAGCTCCCTTTTGTATCTCTGTTAAAGAGGATCCAAAGTTTTTTATAAGGAAAATTTTGACTTTCTCCCTTGCTCATTTCTATCACAAGGGCATTTTGCTTAGGGCATCAGATCTTTTGCAGCTCCTTCTTTTCCATAAGAGAATATAGGTCTGTCCCCAGTTGAATTGTCTGTTAAGGCAGATGTGTTTCTGTTTATCTGGACACATAAATAAACAGAGTCAGGGTACGCATTACAGAATGCAAACTCATGTTGCCCAACTTTAATAAAATCTCTATTGAGAAAAACAGTATTGATGGAGAATTTTAAAAGGATTACAAAGATCCATACATTCTTTTAAATAAAATGATCCCACAATCAAGCTAGAAGAGTTCCAGAAACTCAGGTACTCCTAGAACAAGGGTAGTAGTAAAAGGCACATGCTCTGAGTTTGAACTTGGCTTTATTACTCACTAGTTGTGTGAACTTAGGCAAGTTGCTTAACCTCTCTGGACTACCCTATGAATCATTTTCTATTTTTATTTTTTTGTTATCCTATATATTTTATATATAAGTAGCCTTTAATATACTGAGATAAAGTGGGGGAAATTATTTCTAAAGATAAGGGAACAAATAGATAATATTGATAATGCATCATAATATAGAAAGAGAAGTTTAACATATCTTAGAGACTTAGAGATGATTTAATATTTGTAATTATATTAACACATCACATCAGTAGCCCAACTAAGAGAGAAAAAAAGACCCTGATCATTTCAGTTGATGCTGAAAAGTTGTAAAATAAAGTCAAGATGATTCATATGTTTTTTAAAAAGCTCTTAATAACCTAGGACTAAAGGCTATTATCTTAACATTAAAAAAATATCTGAAACTAATAGTCACATAATTCTTCACAGAAACATATTGATTAAAATTAGAAACAAAATCAGGTATATAACTTTCACCATTACTACTTAACATAGAGTTAGAATTCTGACCAGTGCAAACAATACAGCACAGAAATGAGATCTAAATTTTGGAAAAGAGGAAATGTAATTGTCATTACTTATAAATGATATTACATACTAAAAAAAAGCCATGATAACAAAATGAAATTTCCAAAATTAATTAAAACTCATTAAGATGCTGGAATAAATATACAATTGGTTCTCTGGCATTACAAGACAACATTTTTGCTTGTCCTTAAGCAGCAGCTATCAGTTACAAAACATAATAAAATACAATGGAACTTTCCTACACCATACACAAAAACAAACTCAAAATGGATCAAAGACCTAAATGTAAGACCTGAAACGATAAAACTCTTCAAAGAAAATACAGGCAGTAAAGTCTGGGACATCAGCCCGAGCAATTTTCTTCTGAATACATCTGCCCAGGCAAGGGAGACAAATGCACAAACAAGTGAGACAACATCAAACTACAACACTTCTACACAGTGAAGGAAACCATAAGCAAAAATAAAAAGGCAACCTATGGTATGGGAGAAGATATTTGAAAATGATATATCTGATAAGGGATTACTATCCAAAATATACAAAGAACTCATAAAACTCAACACCAAAAGACTCCAATAAAAAAATGGGCAGAGGAACTGAACATTTTTCCAAAGAAGATAGTACAGATGGCCAAGAAACATATGAAAATATGCTCAACATCACTAAGCATAAGGGAAATGCAAACCAAAACCACAATGAGATATCTCCTCACACCAGACAGAATGGCCACTATCCAAAAGACAAGAAATAATGAATGTTGCCAAGGATGTGGAGAAATGGGAACCCTTAGTTGGTGGGACTGTAAACTGGTGCATCCACAAAGGCAAGTGGAGGTTCCTCAAAAAACTAAAAACAGAAATACCATATGATCCAGTAATGCCATGTCTGAATATTTACCTAAAAAAAAACCCAAAAACACTAATTCAAAAGACATATGAACCCCTATGTTTATTGCCGCATTATTTACAATAGCCAAGGTATGGAAGCAACCTAAGCGTCCACTGATAGATGAATGGATAAAGAAGATGCGATACATACATACCATGGATTACTTAACCATAAAAAAAAATGAAATCTTTCCATTTGTGACAACATGGATAGATCTGGCAGGTATTAAGCTAAGTGAAATAAGTCAGTTAGAGAAAATACAAATACCATATGATTTCATTTATATGTGGAATCTAAAAGACAAAACAAAAAAAGAAATAAACTAATAAGCAACCCAGAAACAGAAATACAGAGAACAAACTGGTGGTTGCCCAGGCAGGTGAGTGTGGGGTGTGGAGAGATGGTAGGTGAAATAGGTGAAGGGGAATAAGAGGCATAAACTTGCAGTTTTAAAATAAATAAGTCATAGGGATGAAAGGTACAGCATGGAGAATATAGCCGATGATATTGTAATAACTAGTTATGGTGACAAATATAACTACACTTACCATGGTGACCATTTTGTAATGTACATAAATGTCAAATCACCACATTGTACACCTGAAACTATTTAATGTGAACTATACTTCAGTTAAAAAATACAATAGAAAAAGACTCTATTCACAATATATTTTAATACCCTAGGTTTGTAAAGGACATATATGAAGACAACAAAACTACAGAAAGATATAAAAAGAGAAACATCACATTCTTTGATGGAGAGAAAAAAAAAATTGTTAGTTTATACTTTATATATATAATTCAATGCCAATTAAAGTCACAATTTTCCTTTCAAAATGATTATAAAGTTTGAAAAAATAAATAAGTGGCTATATCAATGGGGAATAGATTTACATACAGCTATAATTTAAGACATATAGTACAGACATAGGAATAGGCAGACACATGTAAAAGACATTCTACTGTATATAAGAATTTACTATGTAATCAATAGAGCAGTGCAAACCAATAACAAAAAGAAAGATTATTCAATAAATTATGTGGGAAACACTCATTAAATATTTGAGAAAAAATCAATTCAGATACTCATTTTTGGATGGACTAAAAGGATAAATGTAAAACAAGTAAAAACCATTTAAAAAGATCTTGACGAAAGCAAAGTAAATATTGAATTTCTTGAGTGGGGAAAACTATCTTAGAAAGGATTAAATAATTCAGACAAAAATGCCAAGTAAATTGAAATTTTTAAGTCTAAAATTAAAACTACATCCTAACAATGAAAAAATAAACTATCAACTGGAGACATTTGCAAGAATGCCACAGATTTTTTAAAAAATGAATGTTGGTGTTCTTTATTTATGCTGGACTTAAAATATTTTCTGTATTTAAATTTATTTCAAAAATTAAAAAAATTATGAATATCCTTGATATATGAACAATTCTTACAACTTGATAAGAAAAACAGTAAGAACTCAGAGGATGAACAGGTAAAGGATGTAAGCAGAGAGTACACACCCCCATATACGCAAAGAGGCTCACTCACAAAAGGAGAAAGAGGTGGTTAACAGACATGGTAAAAAAACATTCATTCCTAGTAGCAAAGAAATGCACATTAAAATAGATTTCAATTTATACGTATCAAGTTAGCAAAGGCTTTGGGGTTTGTTTTTAATAATAATATCAAATGTTTGCAAGAGTATAATAAAATAGTCATCTTTTCTCATTACTGGTGGGACTGTAAATAAGAACAAGCAATTTAGTTGTTTGTATAAAGAGTCTTAACATCTTTGAATATAGTAATTCCACTTCTAGGAATTACTATAAAGGGATAATCCTGAAAAAATGAAAAGGAATTATGAATAAAGATGTTCAGGAAACATTATTTCTATTAATGCGAATTTGGAAACAACTTAGTGTCAAGCTATTTAGGGGGTAATTAGGTAAAGTATAAAATACTATATAGGCATTAAAAAGGTGTTTACAAAGAAATTTTTTAATGTGATGAAATGTGCTAAGTGAAGAAAGCAAATTGCAAAATTGTTTATACAATATGATCACATATTTATAAAAATGAAAATGTAAGGAAAAGTTTTTAAAAATACATTGTTAGACTTCCGGGAAGATGGCGAAGTGAGCAGGGCACTGGAAATCTCCTCCCAAAACCATATATATTTATGAAAATACAATAAATACAACTATTCTTAAAAGAGAGACCAGAAGATACAGGACAACACTCAGCCTGCAGCTACACCTGAGAGGACTCAGCACCTCGCAAAGCAGGTAAGGTACGGAGCCGCCACCCGGCGGGACCCGAGCACTCCCCCAACCCAGTGCACCAGCAGGAAGAGAGGAATCAGAGCAGGGGGGGAGTGGAAGCACATGCCCGCCAAATAACTAGCCCTGGTGATCTGTGCCGGGAGCACTGACACACATTGTGTGGTGTATCAGAGATTGGAGAGACAGAGGTGCAGGATCTGAGATGAAAAACAAGCGGGATGTCTCAGCCGGCTCCCTGGGACAAAAGAAAAGTGCGCGCTTTTTTTTAGGGGTCTTAAAGAGACAGGGGCCCAATGGAGGAGCAGGATTGTCCCAGCGCACTCAGCCACGCAGGCTGGGAGTCCTGAGGAATTTCTGACCCCTTGGCCAGTAGCTGGGAAAAAGCAGCTGCCTCCCATTTGTTCCCTTCCCAGCCAGGGTCTCAAAGGCCCCGGCAGAGTGGACATGGCTGTGGAATAGTGGAGCACCAGTGCCACCTACAACATCCTCACAGAATCGACACGCGGTGCACGTTTTTTTTTCTTTCTTTCTTCTTTTTTTCTTTTTTCCTTTTTCTGAACACTTCTATCGCCATGAAAAGACAGAGGAATATGGTACAAACAAAGCTTAGCCAGACAACACCAGAGAGGGAGCCTGATGGGATGGACATGCACAATCTTCCTGAAAAAGAATTCAGAATAAAAGTCATAACCATACTGATGGATCTACAGAGAAATATGCAAGATCTGAGAGAGAAAGTAAGGGAAGTGAGGAAAGACAATGCAGAAATGAGACAAGCGATCAACAGGCTTAGCAGTAGACTGGACGAGATGCAAGAGACTGTTAATGGAATAGAAATCAGAGAACAGGAATACAGAGAAGCTGAGGCAGAGAGAGATAAAAGGATCTCTAGGAATGAAAGAATATTAAGAGAACTGTGTGACCAATCCAAACGGAACAATATTCACATTAATGGGGTACCAGAGGAAGAAGAGAGAGAAAAAGGGGTAGAAAGTGTCTTTGAAGAAATAATTGCTGAAAACTTCCCCAAGCTGGGGAAGGAAATAGTCTCTCAAACCATGGAAGCCTATAGATCTCCCAACACAAGGGACCCAAGTAAGACAACACTAAGACACATAATAATTGAAATAGGAAAGATCAAAGTTAAGGACAGAGTATTAAAGGCAGCTAGAGAGAGAAAAAAGATCACCAACAAAGGAAAACCCATCAGACTATCATCAGACTTCTGAACAGAAACCTTACAGCCAGAAGAGAATGGCATGATATATTTAACATAATGAAACAGAAGGGACTCGAACCAATAATATTGTATCCAGCACGATTATCATTTAAATTTGAGGGAGGGATTAAACAATTTCCAGACAAGCAAAAGCTGAGGGAATTTGCCTCCCATAAACCACCTCTTCAGGATATCTTTAAGGGACTGTTCCAGATGGAAGCACTCCTAAGGCAAAAAGAGGTCACTAAAGAAAATAAAATCATAGCAAAGAAAGCAGACCATCCAAATACTAACTAAAGGCAAAGAATAAAACACCTAATATATAAAGAATGGAGGAGGAATAATAAGAAGGGAGAGAAAGAATCATCAAACTGTGTTTACAAGAACTTAACAAGAAAGTTAAACTAGACTCTTAGATAGTAAAAAAGCTACCCTTGAACCTTTGGTAACCACGAACCTAAAGCCCGCAATGGCATAAAGTACATATCTATTGATAATCACCCTAAATGTAAATGGACTGAATGCACCAATCAAAAGACACAGAGTAATAGAATGGATAAAAAAGCAAGACCCATCTATATGCTGCTTACAAGAGACTCACCTCAAACCCAAAGATATACACAGACTAAAGGTGAAGGGATGAAAAAAGATATTTCATGCAAACAACAAGGAGAAAAAAGCAGGTGTTGCAGTACTTGTATCAGACAAAATAGACTTCAAAACAAAGAAAGTAGCAAGAGATAAAGAAGGACATTACATAATGATAAAGGGGTCAGTCCAACAAGACGACCATTTAAAATATATATGCACCCAAAACAGGAGTGCCGGCATACGTGAAACAAACACTAACAGAATTAAAGGAGGAAATGGAAAGCAACGATTTATTTAGGAGACTTCAACACAGCACTCACTCCAAAGGACAGATCAGACAGAAAATAAGTAAAGACACAGAGGCACTGAACAACACACTAGAACAGATGGACCTAACAGACATCTACAGAACTCTACACCCAAAAGCAACAGGATACACATTCTTCTCAAGTGCACATGGAACATTTTCCAGAATAGACCACATACTAGGCCACAAAAAAAACCTCAGTAAATTCAAAAATATTGAAATTCTACCAACCAACTTCTCAGATCACAAAGGTATAAAACTAGAAATAAATTTTAGAAAGAAAACAAAAAGGCTCACAAATACATGGAGACTTAACAACATTCTCCGAAATAATTAATGGGTCAACGACCAAATTAAAACAGAGATCAAAGAATATATGGAGACCAATGACAACAACACAAAGCCACAACTTCTGTGAGACGCAGCAATGACAGTTCTAAGAGGAAGGTATACTGCTATCCAGGCCTATTTAAAGAGGGAAGAACATTCCCAAATGACTAGTCTAAAGACACAATTACTGAAATTGGAAAAAGAAGAACAAATGAGACCCAAAGTCACCAGAAGGAGGGACATAATAAAGATCAGAGAGGAAATAAATAAAATTGAGAAGAATAAAACAATAGAAAAAAATCAATGAAACCAAGAGCTGGTTCTTTGAAAAAATAAACAAAATAGATAAACCCCTAGCCAGACTTATTAAGAGAAAAAGAGAATCTACACACATAAACAGAATCAGAAACGAGAAAGGAAAAATCACGACGGACCCCACAGAAATACAAAGAATTATAAGAGAATATTATGAGAATCTATATGCTAGCAAGCTGGAAAACCTAGAAGAAATGGACAACTTCTTAGAAAAATATAACCTTCCAAGACTAACAAGGCAAGAAACAGAAAAACTAAACAGACCAATCACCAGCAACGAAATTGAATCGGTAATCAAAAAACTACCCAAGAACAAAACCCCTGGGCCAGATGGATTCACCTCTGAATTCTACCAGACATGTAGAGAAGAAATAACACCCATTCTCCTTAAAGTTTTCCAAAAAATAGAGGAGGAAATATTTCCAAACTCAAAGACCTCACCATAAAAGAAAATTACAGACCAATATCCCTGATGAACATAGATGCAAAAATACTCAACAAAATATTAGCAAACTGATTTCAAAAATACATCAAGAGGATCATACACCATGATCAAGTGGGATTTAGCCCAGGGATGCAAGGATGGTACAACATTCGAAAATCCATCAACATCATCCATCACATCAACAAAAAGAAGAACAAAAACCACATGATCATCTCCATAGATGCTGAAAAAGCATTTCACAAAATTCAACACCCATTCATTATAAGAACTCTCAAAAAAATGGGTATGGAGGGCAAATACCTCAACATCATAAAGGCCATATATGACAAACCCAAAGCTAAGATCATACTTAACAGCGAGAAACTGAAAGCTTTTCATCTAAGATCAGGAACAAGACAGGGATGCCCACTCTCTCCACCGTTATTCAACATAGTACTGGAGGTCCTAGCTACGGCAATCAGACAAAACAAAGACATACAAGGCATCTGGATTGGTAAACAAGAAGTCAAATTGTCACTATTTGCAGATTACATGATATTGTACATAAAAAACCCTGAACACTTCACTCCAAAACTACTAGAATATTTGAATTCAGCAAAGTTGCAGGATACAAAATTAACATACAGAAATCTGTTGCTTTCCTATACACTAGTGACGAGCTAACAGAAAGAGAAATCAGGAAAACAATTCCATTCACAATTGCATCAAAAACAATAAAAGACCTAGGAACAAATCTAACGAAGGAAGTGAAAGAGCTATACACTGAAAACTACAAGACACTCCTAAGAGAAATTAAAGAGGACACTAACAAATGGAAATTCATCCCATGCTCTTGGCTAGGAAGAATAAATATTGTCAAAATGGCTATACTACCTAAAGCAATATACAGATTCAATGCAATCTTTATCAAAATACCAACAGCTTTCTTCAATGAACTGCAACAAATAATTCTAAAATTCATACAGAACCACAAAAGACCCCGAATAGCCAAAGCAATGCTGAGAAGGAGGAATAAAACAGGGGGAATTACACTCCCTGACTTCAAGCTCTACTACAAAGCCACTGTAATCAAGACAATTTGGTATTGGCACAAAAACAGACCCACAGACCAGTGGAACAGAATAGAAAATCCAAACATTAACCCAAACATATACAGTCAATTAAGATATGATAAAGGAGCCTTGGATATACAGTGGGGAGATGACAGCCTCTTCAGCAGTTGGTGTTGGAAAAACTGGACAGCTACACGTAAGAGAAGGAAACTGGATTACTGTCTAACCCCATACACAAAAGTAAATTCAAAATGGATCAACGACCTGAATGTAAGTCATGAAACCATAAAACTCTTAGAAAAAAACATAGGCCAAAATCTCTTGGACATAAACATGAGCGACTTCTTCATGAACATATCTCCCCAGGCAAGGGAAACAAAAGCAAAAATGTACAAGTGGGACTATATCAAGCTGACAAGTTTCTGTACAGCAAAGGACACCATCAGTAGAACAAAAAGACATCCAAGAATATGGGAGAATATATTCATAAATGACATATCTGATAAGGGGTTGACATCTAAAATATATAAAAAAACTCACACACCTCAACAAACAAAAAGCAAATAATCCAATTAAGAAATGGGCAGAGGACATGAATAGACACTTCTCCAAAGAAGAAATTCAGATGGCCAACAGGCACATGAAAAGATGCTCCACATCACTAATCATCAAAGAAATGCAAATTAAAACCACAATGAGATATCTCCTCACACCAGTGAGGATGGCCAACATCCAAAACACAAGCAACAACAAATGTTGGTGAGGATGTGGAGAAAGAGGAACCCTCCTACACTGCTGGTGGGAATGCAAATTAGTTCAACCATTGTGGAAAGCAGTATGGAGGTTCCTCAAAAAACTCAAAATAGAAATACCATTTGACCCAGGAATTCCACTCCTAGGAATTTACCCTAAGAATGCAGCAGCCCAGTTTGAAAAAGACAGATGCACCCCTATGTTTATCGCAGCACTATTTACAATAGCCAAGAAATGGAAGCAACCTAAGTGTCCATCAGTAGATGAATGGATAAAGAAGATGTGGTACATATACACAATGCAATATTATTCAGCCATAAGAAGAAAACAAATCCTACCATTTGCAACAACATGGATGGAGCTAGAGGGTATTATGCTCAGTGAAATAAGCCAAGCGGAAAAAGACAAGTATCAAATGATCTCACTCATATTTGGAGTATAAGAAGAGAAAAAAAACTGAAGGAACAAAACAGCCGCAGACTCACAGAACCCAAGAAAGGACTAATAGTTACCAAAGGGAAAGGAGAAAGGACTAATAGTTACCAAAGGGAAAGGAACTGAGGAAGATGGGTGGGAAGGGAGGGACAAGGGGAAAAAGGGGCATTACGATTAGCAGATGTAATGTTGGGTGGGTGTGGGGAGGGCTGTACAACTCAGAGAAGACAAGTAGTGATTCTGTAGCATCTCACTACACTGATGGACAGTGACTGTAATGGGGTTGCTGGGGGGGACCTGAAGAAGGGGGTAGTTTAATGACCATAATATTGCACATGTAATTGTAGACTAATGATAGCAAAATGAATTATAAAAAAAAGAATGTTATGAATTGGAATGCAGTGAGTTGCAATAGAATGTAGTAGAATATTATGGAATGGAATTGGATGTTATGTAATGGAATGGAATGTTGTGAAAATTAAAGGAATGTTATGTAATGGAAAAAAAATACATTGCTAACAGTAGTTGCTTTGAAGGGAGTGGCTTTGGGTTATTTTGTTTTTTTCAACTCTTTTATATTTACCCAATGTTCTGTAAGGAAAATGTATTAGTTTATATATTTATAATATGTAATATGACTTACAAACAATTCCTGCTGTGTCTGGAGCAGCAGGGAAATCTCATGGTATATGCTCATCATAGACTCCAGGTTTCTGACTTTAACAAGGAATTCTGTATGAACTTTCAAGCCAATGGGGACAGTTTTCCCAATTCCGTATGGCACTAACAGCCATAAAGAGGTTGGATATATGGAAAGAGTTAACAAACCACAAATTCTCCTGCCAGGCCCTTCAATGCTAAAAGATATCTAGCAATTAGTTGGGCCGGAGGAGAAAAAAGAATCTGATAGGAAAAAAATACAGTTCTACGAAAATTTCTTAATGGCAATTGTTCTTCCTCTATTTTAAAACTGCTCTTTCTGAGTACAAATAATAAATGCTTATTATAAAAAGTTAGTGTCATAGGTATTTATGATGGAGAGAATGACTCTGACTATTCTAATTTGGCATGTACTGCTCCAAATTTTTTGGATGAATATTTTACACTTAAAAAATAATAATGGGAGCCCAGAAATAAATCCACACATGTCAATTAATATATGACAAAGGAGACACAAATATACAATGGGGAAAAGACAGTCTCTTCAATAAATGGTGTTGGGAAAACTGGACAGCTTCATGCAAAAGAATGAAACTAGATTACTGTCTAACACCATACACAAAAGTAAATTAAAAATGGATTAAAGACCTAAATATAAGACATGAAACCATAAAACTCTTAGAAGAAAACATAGGCAAAAATCTCTTGAACATAAGCATGAGTAATTTTTTTCTGGATACATCTCCCCAGGCAAGGGAGATAAAAGCAAAAAATAAACAAGTTTGACAACATCAAACTAAAATGCTTCTGAACAGCAAAGGAAACCCTCAATAAAACAAAAAAGATACCTACAGTATGGGAGAATATATTTGCAAATGATATATTTGATAACAGTAACATTTTGAATATATAAAGAGCTCATACGACTCAACACCAAAAAAAAAAACCCAATTAAAAAATGGGCAGAGGACCTGAGTAGACATTTTTCCAAAGAGGACATACAGATGGCTAACAGACATGTGAAAACATGCTCAAAATCACTAAGCATCAGGGAAATGCAAATCAAAACCACAATGAGATATCTCCTCACACCCGTCAGAATGGCCTCTATCCAAAACACAAGAAATTACAAGTGTTGACGAGGATGTGGAGAAAAGGAAACCCTCCTACTCTGTCGGTGGAAATGTAAATTGATGCAGCCACTATGGAAAGCAGTATGGAGGTTCTCAAAAAACTAAAATAGAAATACCATATGACCCAGTAACTCCACCCAAAGAAAACAAAAGCTGTGATTTGAAAGGATTTATGAACCCCTATGTTTATTGCTATGTTATTTACCATACTCAAGATATGGAAGCAACCAAAGTCTCCATCAATAGATGAATGGATAAAGAAGAAGTGGTACATATATTCAATGGGATATTGTTCAGCCATAAAAAAAGAAAGAAATCTTACCATTTCTGACAACATGGATGAACCTAGACGATATCACACTAAGTGAAATAAGCCAGGCAGAGAAAGACAAATACCCTATGATTTCGCTTATAAGTGGCATCTAAAAACAAAACAAAACAAATGAACAAACAGCAATAGAGTCATGGACACTGAGAAGTGACTGGTGGCTACCACAGGGGAGGGGTTAGGGTGGGTGAAATAGGTGAAGGGGATAGAGTAACACAAAAGCTCAATCATAATATAAATTAGTCACAGGGATGTTACAGTTAATAGTTATAGTTAGGGAAGCATAGGGAATATAGTTAATAGTTCTATGACATCTTTTTATGTTGCAGTAACTACACTAGTTGGATGAGCATGTAGTAACATAGATAACTGTCAAATCACTGTGCTGTATACTTGAAACCAATGTAATATTGCATATCAATGATACATTAAGAAAATAATAATGGGATTATTCTAAACATACTGTTTTATAACTTGAATGTTCAGTTAACCATATATTGTAGACAACTTTTCTTGGAAGAGCACGAGCCCATTTTGTTTTAATGATTTATATTACTTTTTTGGTATACTGTAATTTATTTAACCAATTCCTTATTGATAGTCATTTGGTTATCAACACATTATCAATAATGCTACATTAAATATATATATGTATATATATATGTGTGTGTCTTTGTGCACTTGCACAATGTTTTGACAATAAACACCCATCACTCTTGAGTATTTCTGCATGATAAATTCCTACAAATGCAATTTCTGGGTCAAAGTTTATTTCTAAGCAAATCTTTACAAATGTTGTTTATACTCTCAACTGTATAATGAAAATGCCTGTTTCTTTACTTCTTCAACAATGTAGGATATTATCAAGTTTTGTTTTGGCCAATCTAATCTAATGGCCAATCCATTATCATTGTTCTTGTTCGGATTTCTTTAATTATTAGAGAGGTTGAGCACCTTTGCATAGATCTGTTGGTCATTTGTTTTTCTTCTGGGAATTGGCCATTATTGTCTTTTGTCTTTATTTTATATCTTTTCTTATTGATATCAGATGTCAAAGCTCTTTTTATATCAGGGAATGTAGCCCTTTATTATGTTATATGCATGATTTTCTAAGGTTTCTCCTCTATTCTTTGTTTTCAGTTTTTTGGCATGGAAATTCTTTAGGCTTAATGTGGTTATATTTACCAGAATCTTCTAATTCTGGGTTTGTGCCATGCTTGGAAAGGCCTTCTCTGCTCCAAGATTATAAATAATGTTTACTTATGTTTTCTTCAAATATTTTATGAACTTTTTATTTTACATTTTTATCTTTGAAGCATCTGGAATTTATTTTGATGTCAGGGCTGAGATGGAGATCCAGTTTATTTTTGTCACAAATGGTGAGTCAGCTGGCCTGATACCACTTACTAAATAATCCATCTTTTCCCCAATAATTTGAAATACATTTATGATGTACTAAATTCTCATATATACCTGGTATATTTCTGGGATCCATTTACCTTTGTTTCTGAGCCAGAAAGTGGCAATTTATTTTTGGGTAAATACATTGTTAGTAGAAAGACAAACTACTGCTGTTCTGGAGTTAAACATCCCTGCACATTATGGAAAATTCCTTTTCATTAATTTATCTTTCGAGATGAACCATCAATCTTTGGTGATATGGTTAATGTAGCTAATGAAGTCAAATGTGGTATCATGCCCAAGTCACTGTGAGCTTTACCCACAGTTCCTTACACCTACTTTACTTGTGAAGGAAGGATTAATAATGTTCGTCTCTCAGTATCTCTGGCTAGAACCACAAATTGAAAGTCTTGTATATAATAAAGGTTGGTGACATCAATCTAAGCTGTGGAACTTTCCTGTCAAATATGCCCTAAGTATGAATGGACATTTAGATTCATACGTACGAGTAGAGAATTTTTTTCCAGCTAGTGTATCTAACCTGCTGCAGATTTAGATTGAACAAATAAAAATAGATGCAGTATTTTAGCTTAAAGGAACATTTCAGAATGGATAGAGTTCACAGAATTTCATGACACAGAAATCTGCCACAGTTGGCTCTCTTGCCATTTTGTGTGTGTGTGTGTGTGTGTGTGTGTGTGTGTGTGTGTGTTTATAACTCTCTTTTGTTTCTTCAGTTACCACAGCATGAAGGAAAGGGATGACCCTGCAACCCAGATCTCAGTGTCCCTGATGGAATGCCATATTGTGCCCTTGATTCCACTGTATGGGTTTTGTGCATTGACTCACTTCTCCCATGTAACACCTGTTCCCAGGGTTGGCTTACCTATTTGAGTAGGTACACTGAATAGGGCCTGCAAAAATGTTTTCATTTCTTTTAAAATCAGAAGCAAAAATAGAGAACTCTTCAGGTCTGAGAAAATGTTTTGTTATAGAATACTAACATATTCATCCTTGTGCCAACACAGTTACAAAATATAATCATTAAATATTTGTTTATGAAGGACAGGGCCCATGAAAGTCATACCACAACCTTGCCTGTCCCTCAAGAAATTTCTTGTAAAGGAGACATTGAACATTTTAGATCTCCCATCTCTATTCTCCTGAAAATTCACAATTAAAGGCTCAGAGAAGCCCTGCAATAAAAAAAGAAAACAACAATAGCAAAAACAAAAGCAGACTGTAAAGTATACTTTACTCCAGGGTTAGCCAGGCTTATTTGATCCTAGAATGTTTTTGTGTCCACATAATAATGACTGCCTTTCCCCAGAACTAGTGATCGTGGAATAATTTGGGAAATAATTAACATTCTATTACATTAAAATTCAACATTGGCCAAGAAGGTCTATAGCTGAAATCTCTCAGTCATCTTTTTTTTTTAAGCAGACTATACAGAAGCCTAAACGATTATTCTTTGTTCTCTGCAAACAGAATTCAAATGCATACCTGATGCTCTTCGAGCAGCATGGTGGCAACACAGCCCTACCTCTCCACTTGGCAAGAGAATTTTATTGTTGCACAAGTTCCAGATTTATGCTACACACAGCTCACGGAGACCCATTTCAATTCAGTTTTCTTGATAGATTTGCAGTAGCATGAGGATGAAAATAATTCCCAAATGGCAAGAAAGGGTGAAAGCTGCTTTCCTGAATCCCAGAACATGTTATTCCTTAACCTATCAGACCTTATTAAGAGTGACTTAAAGTCTGTCAGCTCTCAAAAGGTTTCTTTAGGAACAGATTTCTTGGTTCCATCTCAGTTCCTACAGTTCCCATAACCACAGCCTATTCAATTTAGCACTGCTCAGCTGCATGAATGCTGAAACTAAAATGTGCTTTCAGAATTCAATCCATAGCAAAACTGATCTAACTCAGAAGCATCTCCACAGTCAGATTTAATAAAAAGATATGAGTTTGAGGTAAAAGGCAGAAGGAGGATAAATTTCTCTGAGGAATAAAATAAAAGCAGAAAGTGTTATTTTTTAAAGTTAATGCTGAGTAATGTCCCATTTTAAAAGTCAGTTTTGTGTTTGACAGAAAAAGTACAAGACCCTAAGTCCTTTCTTTTCAGTTTTCAGGAGGTTTATCCATTAAGAAGCTGATCTCTATGATTTTTCTGGATGCATTTGTCTGCCCTTAGTGCTTTAAAATATATATATTTCTCATCTGGGAGAAACTTTAAGCCTTTTGGTTAAATGGAAGTCATCAAATCTAGGTGATCATAATATTTTTCACCATCAGGAAACAAATTTCTTTTAAGGAAAAAAACCTACTCTTTTAACTACAGGCCTGACTTCTAGTAGGCAGAGAATGGATTTAATTCCCTGAACACATAGTATTTAGCAAAACTAATAATGATAACAACAAAAACACCATGTGGCCAGGCCCTTCTTTGTATATGTATCACAGGCAGTGCGCTTTGCTGAAATGCTCTGTTTATAGGTCTGTCTGTCTGCCTTTCTTAAGGTAGAAAAGACCTCAAGGGCAGACAGCTTGTGACTTTTGGCTTGGTCTCTCACAGGCCTTCCATAGTGGCTAGCATATATTAGGATCTTAATGCAGCTTGTGGAATAAAGATCTAAATAACTAGTGGCATTCTGCTAGTCTAACTACTGGAAACTATCAATACGGCCATGACAGTTAGTTACAGTGTTACAGCTCATCTTAAATGCTGATGTTGTGCAAACATATGGGAACACTCCCAAGAAGTAGCACTTAAGCTAAACAGCATTTCACAGGATCTCACTTCTGTGATGTACATGAATGTGTGTGTGTGTGTGTGTGTGTGTGTGTGTGAGAGAGAGAGAGAGAGAGAGAGAGAGAGAAGGAGAGAGAGAGAGAAGGAGAGAGAGAGAGATAGGGGAAGGTGTGAGAATGGGAGAAAGGGGGAGAGGAGAGAATACCTCCTGGCTCAGAAAAGGAATGAAAGAAAGTCTGATAAAACTGTTGACCCTAAATTTATTTACTATTAACCTTACTTAGCGCCTTATTTTGAGTCATTGGAGATATCTATAACTATTTTCAGAGGTTACTGAATGCTAATAAAAATAGTATCAAAGAAAAAAATTATTTTAAAGACAAATCACTTAGATAAACTCTTCTTGAACAACCTAACTCTAGTAATTAGAAGAATGTTACTAAATACATCAATCAGCCAACAGCTATTTGATGAGTATTTTCCAGGTGTTTTGATGAGCACTATGTGCTAGATGTTTGGTAGAGGGAACACAAAGGGAATATAATTCATGTTTGGTCACTAATCTTTAACAGTTCATGAACTAGTTGGGAGATGGTACAACCTGAAACAAAATACCTTGCAGAAAACAGGAATGCAGCAGTGATTTTAAATCATGTTTCCATATGTCAGTGGAATTCTAGAAACAGCATTGAGGTGTCTCCTGCTGAAAAATTAATAATGGTAGCCTATTTCTTGGTTTATGAACTGGTGAAAAGAAAAAAATGATTATTAGAATTTTCTCAATTTTTAAATTTTTATCCCTCCCATCTTCCTCGAACATTGGTGTTTACTACCACTTATCTATTAACAAGACAGCAAATGGAAATAAATCTGTAGCAAACACATATTGAGAGAACACATTTCTGAAATTGCTGAAGATTTAAATTCACAGCTTGTTATTTTTAAGGAAATATACTCCGGGTTGTAAAGTTATATTTTATATAGAAACAGTCGTATTTTCTTCTGGTAAAATTGTTCCTAGTTCTTAGGATGAATTAAATATTAAATATATTGATCAATATTTTATTATATTCCTACCAGATGACCATAATATTCAGATATTTTACTACTGAAATAAATTGGGAAACAACCAAGTAAAGGAGCAGATGTTAAACAGAAATGAGCAAACAATTTTATCAATTTTTTTCTATTTATATCTGACATTGCACAGAGGCTATAAGGCTGCTGATGCTATAAATAAATGCTCAGAAAACAAGATACACCGGTGAGAGCAACATAGTCTGAAAATGTTTTCTTCAAGTATGTGATACTTGAAAGAAGCCTAGAAGGGTCAATCAAATATGGAAAAAATGCTTTAGAAATGCAAAGTGACCCAATACTTATTTTTATGGCATCTGGTGGTAATGTTAATTTTACCAGGCACATTTAATAATAATCGTAATAGTAACAACAGTCACACCTTATTTTTTCAAACTGTTAAGATTATAGGTACATTATAAAAATTTTTTTTAACTACCAAAACATAGAAAGAGAAAAACAACCCTACTTGAGTGGACTACTACTAACATTTTTATGTGCATACTTTTTTCTACGCAACTTTAAACCGTTGTGATCAACTGCCTACATAATTTTGTATCCAGATTTTATTATCCAGTTAAGATGAGAACTTAGAGTTTTTTCATGTTATTAATAATATAAATGTGGATAATGAAATAATAATGGTTCTGGATCTTTAATACATGTATAACATACCACTGTAAAGATATAGCAGTTTATATACCAGTTCCTTTTTTATAGGTCAGCTTCTCATTTTTCACTATCCTAAGCCTGAGAGGAATGGGGCAGTCGCCGTTTTCATTTGCCTCTGTCCATTTCCTGCTGTTTCTGGTACCTAGGTCTTGCTCCATCCTCAGTCAGCCGTGCCGTTTGGGGGGAATTGACCCAGCTCCAGAGTGGGAGCCATGCTGCTGTTTCCACGACACTCTTCATTCAGAAACTGCATTTTCAAAGGTAGGATTACCCTATGTGGCACCACAATGTCTTCCAGTGTATCAGATAAGAATAGACGTAGCACGGAATTCTGGTTGGAACCACTAAAGGGCACAGTAAATGTGATTTGAGAAAAAGAAAGGAAGCCTGATTTGCTTGGTCAGGAAAGGAAAAGAAGGGGACCTATAGGAAGCCAGGACAGAATTTATGTCCAGAGAAAAGCTGGTGAAATAATCACCATATACAAGTAAACGTATTGAAATTCAGTATACATACATCTCATAACTGTTTATTTTGTACATACATTTAAAACCCTGCAACAAAAATGACTACACTGTAGGTTAGAAAAGTTGCTGGATACCAAACATTAACAGACTGAAATCCTCAAGAAAATCCTCCTTACCTGAGGTTGTTGAGTGTTCTACATTCAACCTTAGCTCAAGACTCAAACTCAAGGACTGCGAGAGACAGAAGGTAATCATTAAGGAATTTGACTTCCACTCTCTACTGCTACCAGAAGAGATATGTCCAGTTTGGGCTGTCCAGAATCATCTCAAAGGCAGAAATGGTCACACTCTTATGAAGTTTGAATGAATTTAGTGAATCCCGTAATCCTTAGATCTTTGCTGACATTAAAAAAAAAAAACCCTAAGTGAATAAAAATTCACGAATTCCTGACATCTCACCAAGTGACAAACAGTGCTTGTACCAATAAGATATCCACGTAGGTACAGGGCAGGCTGATGGAGTTGAGAAACTCAGAGATCACACTAAAAGAAATGATCTATTAGCCAGTAGGAGGCAAACTTGAGTTTACCTGTAATATGAGGCTGCGAACTGGCATACACAGACTTCTGATCCACATGCAAAGCTGGACAAGGCTTAAATTTAAACCCAAGCCACTTGGCACATTGTCTGTAGTATTGTGAATGGCTACAATGTCTGGCAAGTTGCCAGTATTTTATACATTGCTTCTGAAAACATTCAATAGCAGTTTTGACCTTTGTTAAAAGTAGGTGGATATACAAATATGAAGTGGCTTATGAGAATACCTTCACTAAAGTAGAAAAATGCCAATAAAGCAGGCACAGGAAAACCACAGATAGAACAGAAGAACAAGAGAAAAGGAAGAGCTAAGATATAGATGTGAACACCATAGGTACCCACCCATTTCCTATAATGACTTGAAAATTTGGCTTTGAGTTTCCTGAGAGCCAGGACACAAAAATTAACCTGAGCATATAAATCAATGAGTCACAGTGTCCATAAGGAGTATGCATGTCTGTGTTTTTTGTGAGATGATGGGAGGGCAAGGAAGGAGGGAGTTTTCCAGGTATGAGTATTAGTTTTAGAGGTCTCTAAGCTGCCATTATAACAATTATTATTTTCCTTCATATGGCATGTAATGCTTTGCAAAGTAATTTCACACATTTTCTTTAATCCTTACATGCAAGACTGGAGGTCAAGATATTATTAAAGCACCCATGTATCTCTCACTCAAGCATCAAGAAACTGCCTCACTGGAAACACAATGCAAAAGTACAGAATAAGCAGAAAGATCTCTGAGGTAAAAAACCCAAGGGCCCCAAGTAGAGGCACAGAAAAGAGCCTTTCACTCAGAAGCTATATCCCCTCATTTAATCTGAAATTCTAACAAGGTTAGTTAATTTCCTTCCTAAACTATAGCAGATTGATGATTGGGGCTATTACAGAAAACCCCAAAACTGGTCTGTATGAAAGCAGAGGCAAGACATAAAAACAAAGGAGCAGTTAGTATAGAAACTGGAAACCCTAAACACTCAACAAGTAGCATAGGCAGGGATGTGTTCTGGGCTCAGAGTCTCTCCGGCCTAAACCCTGCCCCTCCATGAACCAGTTCTTCACATAGCTAGCTCACCAATCTTTCAGGAACAGAAGTGTGATCATGATCGCATGCTCCCAAATCCTAACAACCTCTGAGTAACCTTCCAAGGCTCATAAGATAAAAACCTTTATTTCAAATGACCCATAAAGTCTTGCAGGTTCTGGCTGCTTCTGCCTGCCCCTCCAGACATCTCCCCCCTCACTCCATCCCCACCTTACTGAGCTACTGAGCCTCTGCACATTTCCTTCTCTCTACCTAGAACTGCCTCATTGCTGCCTCTCCTGGGTAACAGGAAAGGTCATGTCTTTGAAAAGCCTTACCTGGAGTAGAAATTAGTTTTCTCTGTGAACCCTTAGCATTTGAGAATTAATCAAAGTTGCACTTAATTATTAGTCTAATTGTTTAATACCTGTTTCCTCCAAGGTACTGTGGGCTCTGGGAGAACAAGGACCATGTCTGGATACATGTAGAATAAATATTTACTAGGGAAAAAAAAAGAGTATGTAGTGTTACAGGACAAGCATTATATATTTCTTGGTATATAACATTTCAATTTCAGTAAAAGATTTTTATGGGGAGGCAGAAGCTACTGTTCTCTTTATTAAAGCCAAAAATTCATTATGGAGTAGAATGCAAAATTCATGTGAATTTTAAAGCTAAAACATAAGACTTCAAGAATCCTTCAGGCTACACCCCCAGATTTTTCTGAAGACACTGTACTTAAAATAATATGGGAAAATGGTGGTAAAAGATCCACTTCCCAAGGAATCTCAATAACCAAGGCTTACCTTCACTCTACTAGATGAAAAGGTGTGTGAAGAAGGCTTTGCAAACTATAAGGCTTTGTGCAAATATAACATTATTATTACTGAGAAATCTGTGTCCCGAAGAGGGGGAATGACTTGGCTCATATTACACCGCCAATTACAGGTGAGGCTGGCGCCATAACCCAGGTCTCCTGAGGCCTGTCCATTAACGTATAGCACCTGCCACCTGGTCCCTGCGGCAAAGGTTCCCAGCCACTTCCCTCCCAGTCATATCTAGAGCTGATGCCCTAAGCCAGGCTCAAACACACTTTAGGTTCTGATCAACCAAACTGAGAAGGGGGTAGAAAAACCAAGCCGAGCTTTTCCTGGCATCATAATCGAGGGGATTTCTGCTGTCCCCGCAGGACTGGGCAGTTCCCCTCAAGGTCTGCAAACACCGCCAGCTTCGTTCCGGCCCAAACCTTAAAGGCTCTCCCTCTAGCGGCGGAAATTCAGAACTGCAGCGCGTTCCAGAGAACCTGAAGCGTTCTTTTCCGAGGGTGCGCGTGCGGCCGCCGCGCCGAGAATGCCCGCAGTACCTAAGGGGCCTGGAAGCGGGAAAGCTCAGTAGTAACTACGGAAAAAGAACACACCACGGGCGCCGACGCGGCTGACCGGCTTCGTGGTCCTGCAGCGTGGCCAGTTCCTGCAAGCAGAAGTTGGCCACAGCCGCTGCGTAGGAAAGCGTGGACCCCGTAGGTTTCCGCCTTGGAGGGTGGAAATGCCCGTCAGTCCCCTCAGGGAGGGAGCTGCATTGCCCGCTTCGTGAGCCCTGGCCGAAGCCGGAGAAAGGGCCGAGGGCTCCCGGGGGCGCGAGCACGTCCAGATGCTTCTGCTCGAGCCAGGGCGCGAGGGGCGGCGAGAGGCACGAGCGCCCCGCACACCCACCCAGGCCGGAGCCGGGGCGCCGCCCGGCCGCCTCGGGCTCGCGCGCAGTGCGCGCGCGCGGGTGGGCGTGGAGGCAGGGGCGCTCCTAGCTCCCGGCGTGCGGCGCAAACCCCCGGCGCCTCCCAGCAGCAGGCCGGCCCGGCTCGGCCCCCGGCGCGCGTCACGAGGGGCGGGCGGCGGGAGGGTGGGGAGAAGGGGTGGGGCCGCGACCGGAGGGGCCCGAGCGGCGGCCGAGCCCGAGCCAGAGCCGGCAAGGGCGGCTGCGGTCCCGGCGGCGGCGGCGGCGGCGGCGGCGGCGGAAGATGGTGGCTCTGGAGGTAGGAGCGGCCCGAGCGGAGCTTTATTCCCAGGCTCGGCACCAAAGCTGTCAGTAGCGCAGCCTGCCCCCGCGGACCCAGCTGTCAGGCAAGGTACCGCTGCCAGGGACGGGTGGGTGATGGGGTGGGGTTGCCGGGTGCTGAGGCGGCCCCCGACGGAGCCCCGGTCCTCGGCAAAGGGCGCCCCCGGAGGGGCTGCGTGGAACAATAGTGTGGAGGAGCGGGGGCAGCCGGCGACATCCAGGGACCAGTGCCTTTAGCCATTGAGCAACGGGGCAGTGGAAGTGGGCGGTGAGGGTAGGGACTCCTGGTGTCCGGTGCGCGCTGAGATGTGGGGCTCTGGGGACAGGGGGCGGCCTGATGACAGTCATGGCAGGAGTGTGTGTGTGTGTGTGTGTGTGTGTGTGTGTGTGTGTGTATAAAAAAGGTACAGCCAAGGGGCTGGCGGTGGCGGACCGAAGGTGTTGGGGAATGACATTTCCAGGAATGCCCTGTTGGATCCCTGTACTCTTGGCTGACTCTCCGGGAGAAAGAGTGTGGTGATGGCAAGGGTGAGATGGGCAGGATGCACTTGGTGTGTGCGTGTGGAGGGAGGCAATGGGGTAGCTGCGGATTTGTAAAATCCCGTGTGTGAGAGTGTGTATGTGTGTGTACTCGTGTGATTGCATCCATACTCCCCAAATGGGGCTCCAAATCCAGAGATTCCTTATGCCCTGACTTGCTGTCATCGGCTGACAGTGGGACGGTGTTTGTTATTTTGACCCTGCAACTCTGAGAACAGTCTCCCTTCTGCTCCTGCGTGTGAATGACTGGTGTAGGGATTCTCGCTTCCCCTTTCTCTGGCCTCTTGATATGGGGAAGTGGAAGTGTGCATGTGGCTTTGGGCACACGGCAGGGAAATAGGATGATGGTTATCCCACTGGGGCTTGCTGGAGTCCTTGGTTTTGAAGGGAGCTTCCATTCTGACACTTCTTTCCTCAGCCTCTGTTCTGTCAGGGTCTTGGACGCCCTGACTCTGCAGTTTCTATTGTTTATCTCTTGTCTGACCTGAAGGAGAAGGGTCTCTAGTGGACACATTCCTTTCTCTGTCCCCATAACTTTAAATGTCAGCTAGACCTTCTCTTTCCACATTTAAATACTGGAAGCCTTATACCTGAAGAATGGGTGATCTTCATGTTGGTTCTTGTAAACTGAACTCTGGAAGTGTGTTTAAAGCGATGCAGTGGAGGTATTTAAAAAGAAGAAAAAAGATCATACTGAGAAATGTTTGGTACCCCCTTGGTCAGTATCACACAGGCTGGGCGTTTTCCTTAGGAAAAAAGATTGTCATTTTTACCGCTGGTGACATCCCCTTTCCCAGCTTTCACAATGGTTAGGTGGTGCCACGTATCATCCGGGAACTGAAATCCCCCAAGACCCATGGTGATGGGGTCCCAGGTGGGTGAAACCTGATTTTCTGGCCAATGTAGCCTACTAGTAGGGAATTTGGAAAATGTCAGGCTGGCAGTAAGTCACCCAGAGGGAGCCAGAACACAGAATTGCATCCAGAATCTATAGCTGTTTAATTGTTTCTGCAATTATAGATAGGCTTGTGTGGGGTTGGGCAGAGAGATACAGGAAGGGATAGCATATTCATATGAGTGTCCAGTGCAGTTTGACTCCCCAGTGCCTGTATTTTCTCTTGCGGTATTTGTAGGAGTGAATGCACCTTTACATTTAATGTTCTGCTACTGCCTTATGAAAATCTTGTGTAACTAGATTAACCTGCTTAGGACATATTTTACTCATAACACCTTAAATTCTGCTGCATTGCTGTCGGAATCCAAACTGGCTGCCCTGGTCCTCTTTGAAAAGCCTATAGCAGTCATGGCTACATGAGTAAATATACAACACATTGGCATCACAGGTTTCTTTCTCTTTTTCTTTTTAGAAAATTTTCTTTTCTTTTAACAAAGGTTGCATGATATTGTTATTACATTGAAAATAAAACTGGGACTGGCCACATATGTTTTTTCTTCCCATTTATCTTCTCTTAATTAGTGATGGTGTACAGACCAGGTGCTCTTGAAGCTGTGAACATTAAATTTCCTTATGCCCTTCAAGTTAAGCCTTCTAAAATTTTAATGTACGGTTGTTTAATCTTATCCAAGATTTAAGGATCGATTATAAAAATGAATTTTGAACCTTAGTTCTTTACTCTCTTATTAGTTCTTTCTGAGAAAAGTGCTTATGGTATTGAAAAGGCATTCTAAGAGATTGTTGTGTTTTTTTTAAAGCTGTCTATATTTGCAAGCAAAATCCAGAGATGTAAATGTATAAAGTTTAAGAATTTTGAGAATGTATAAGGTAAATAAACTGTTAGAAAAAGAATTATACAACAACACAATTGATGACTCAGGAATTAGTGACTTCCTTTCTAATGTAAATGTGATAATTTTTAAAATACAATGGCTGGCTTTTTCTAAGGATTGGACTAGTAAGGTTAATGATAGAGCTTGAATCCTGTAATTCAGTCTGGTAAATAGTTGTACCTTTTGCTGTAGCCTGCAGCAAGCCATCTGTTTTGCATGGATGCATTTTCTGCACTTAAACTAGCATTAATGCTTTTCTTTTCCATTATTGGGTCTCTTAAAGAAGTTCATTTTTCAGAAGACTTGGGAGTTAAAAGACATTTGAAAGTTGACCTGGGGGCCAAAAGAAATAAACTATGGTACTATGGGAAGATGGGACTTATATCCTACAAGGAAAAAAGTAATTGTTGCTAAAATCGAGAGAATTTCAAGCACTAGAATCCAAAGTTAACCCTCTGGGTTACAATCCTTCATTTACAAATGTTTGTTCATTTTGTTAATATAGGCACTGTACACCTTTGGATAGAGTTTGGGAAATGTTGAGAGGGCTGGAAATTTTAAGAATAAGGAGAGTTAGATCCTGCCTGCAGGAAAGTTCATGGCCTGGAACAAGAGACAAGTTGTGTATGTAACTAAGTGCTGGAAAAGCTGTCATGGGAATTTGCAGAATATAAAAATGAGTTCTGATGGAAGAATCAGGGAAGATTATGTGGAAGAGATAGCATTTGAACTGGGATTTGTACAGGTGGTGTTTGGGTTGGGAGGGAAGGAAGGGCACCTTTGAGGAAGGAACATGTAGCAAAGGCTTGGTGGTGGGAAGGTGCGTGCCTGCACAAGGGACCAAAGAATAGTGTGCCTTGGATGGAGCTCAGGGGATGCCAAGAAATGTAATGGGAGATAAGAAAGAGAGGTTTGTTTAAGGTTGTTGTATATGGATTTTATTCAGTAAGTACTGGGAGCCATAGAAGGTGTCTGAAGAGGAGCATTGACAGGGACAGAACTGTGCATTAGGGCGATAATCTTGCAGCATTGTATACCTAATGAAATGAGAAAAGATTGCAGTAAGGAGACCAGATAAGGCCAAAAGAAGGGACTAGACTACACTGTAGGTCCTTGGAGAGAGGTTAGAGCTACAAAGAGTGATTTGTGAGTCATCTACTTTGGAGGAATTTTGACACCGCAGGAATGACCCTAAAGAAAATGGAGTGAGAAAAAACAAAGGGTAAGGATAGGATCCTTGGGGCAATGTCTATATGTCACAGGGGAAAAGGGAAAAAAGGATAAGAACAAGGGTTGGCTGGAGTAAAATGGTGGAAGTAGAATGGTGTCCTGGAAGGTGAGGGGAGCCACCACCATCTGTAGGTCATCCATTTGGCACCCCGGCAGGGGTGAGGCTGCAGCAAAGGAAAAACCACTGGATTGATTGACTCCTGGCTTTCCTTGATTATCTTGAGTAGGTGGAAGTGACAGCCAGCCTGCTCTGGCTGAAGGGAGAGGGGGAGATAATGCATATGGATAGCAGGGAAGACAACTTCCTTTTTTAATGAGTTGGGTGGTGAAGGAGAAGGAAAGAGAGTCTGATGCATCAAAGGTGGCACGGTATAGAGAAAGTAATGTTTTTAGTATAGGAAAACTTGAAGCTACTTTAAGAACAAAGAAGAATCCACTGAAGGGAAAAGAGATTGAAAATGTAAGGGAGAGTCTATAGTGACCGATAGTTCAGTCTTCTAAGTAAAGTCAAAAGACAGGTGGGCTGGCTGAGACCATGAGTAGAATAACAAAGACCTGGAGTATGTACTGTGGAAATGAGCAGTGAGTAATTCAGAGGTGCATAAAAGATTATCACCCAACTGTGAGCATGAATTTGTAGTGAAACCAATTAGCCCTATATAATAATTAGAGTTTGACAACTACTTATGTAATTTTTATAATAGTGAGCATTTAATGTTGTCAAACACAGTGGTTCTTCCTTCCCTTAAACTCAATGAGAAGAGAAAAATGTTTACCTTTAAAATTAGCTGAATAAAAAAACTCCACTTGAAGTATGTCCTATGACTGTACTATCTCAGGGATTGCTGACTTAAATAAGGCTTTTTGTAAAATAATGGAAAAAAATAAGTATTTTTCTAAAATACGAGCTTTCCCTATCTATAACAGCAGAATACAGCTTTACAGCAAAGGTATAAAGTCAATTTTTCAAAAGAAAAATATAACACTTCACCCAATACCATACTCATCATAAACACTCAATAAATATTTCTCACATGATTCCATGAATAAATTAATTTTTTTGGTAAGCTAGGTATAGTAGCCAAGATCAGAATGTTAGAATTTCTTTCTTATTTATAATGTGGACATTGAAATGAATTTCATTCCATATCCTATGCAAATTTATGTTAGAATTAAAACCATTTTACTTATTCATACGTATGAAGCTTTACCCCCTAAAATTTGTTTCTACAAAATAATTGTGTACCCTTTAGATCTTGAGTTATGGGACTGTGTCATGATTCCAGATCCATTTATGGTGAGTGATGATTTTGAGATTCTAATGATGAAATCATTTATTTATTCCTTCAACAAATATTCATAGAGCACTTTCTCTGAGCCAGACACTATTCAAGGTACAAAAGATACAGCAGAGGGAAAAAGCAGACCCTATCACCAACCTTTTAGTAGGAGGAGATTAAAAATAAATAAGCAAATACTAACGATGGCCAACAGGCACATGAAAAGATGCTCCACTTCAATTAGAAATGCAAATCAAAACCACAATGAGGTATCACTTCACACCAGTTAGAACGGCCACTATCCAAAAGACAAATAACAAATGTCAGTGACAATGTGGAGAAAAGGGATCCCTCCTACATTTGGTGGGAATGTCAATTGGTACAGCCATTGTGGAGGTTCCTCCAAAAACTAGAAAGAGAAATACAATACAACCTAGTAACTGCACTTCTAGGAATTTACCCAAAGAAAACAAAATCTCTGATTCAAAAAGATATATGCACCCCTATATTTCTTGCCACATTGTTTACAAGAGCCCATATATGGAAGCAACCAAAATGTCCATCAACAGATGAATGGATGAAGAAGAAGTGGTAGATATATATACAATGGAATATTATTCAGCCATAGAAAAGAAAGAAATCCTGCCATTTGCAACAATATGGATGGAACTCAAGGGTATTATTGGAAGTGAAATAAGCCAGGCAGAGAAAGACAAATACCATGTGATTTCACGTATTTGTGGAATCTAAAGCCAAACCAAAACAAAATGAACAAAATAGCAGTAGACTCAGAGACACTGAGACTGGTTGTTACCATGTGGGAGGGGCTGGGGTAGGAGGGTGGGGTGGGATAAAGCGGCACAAAAATTCTCTATCATAATGTAAGTCGTTCACGGGGATGGAAGTGGAGCAGGGAGAATACAGCCAATGTTTCTGTAACATCTTCCTATGTTGACATAGTAACTGCACTAGTTGGGGTGAGGATTTAATAATGTGTGTAACTATTAAACCACTGTGTTGTATACTTGAAACCTATGTAATATTGTGTATCAACTGTACTTCAGTTAAAAAAATAATAAGCAAATACATAATATAGCAAGGGGTGGTAAGTGCTATGGATAATAAAGCAGGCAAGACAATAGAGTGTGGCAATGTAGGGGTGCTGTTATTTTATATAAGGTGTTCAGGAAGGACTTGAGCAGAGAGCCCTGCAGATATCTGGAGGAAGGGCTTTGTAGGCAGCGAGAATATCAGGAGCTAAGGGTGTGATCAAAGAACAGCAGAGAAGCCGCCTGGGTCTCCTTGCTTCACCTGAGCATGTCATATTGCACCTAAGAGGTGGAGTCACTGCGGGACACCCTCCCCAGTGTGATGCTTTGTCTTTTGGTTTTGAATCAGTCACCCATAAGGCTGTACCATGTACCCTGTTTGGGCTTACAATTCAGTGCTGGGTTTATAAAAAGATGGATGCCCTCAATTAAACATTTAAGTTAGAAAACTTGAAGAGTGGCTCTATCTGGGTAGTGATGGAATCCGAGTCAGCTGGAAGTCACCCCACTCTTGCCACATAACTTCTGCAGTCTAAATCTTCTTTAGTTATGGGGTTTCTTTTCTTCCTCCCTGTTTCATGTCCCATTCTCAAATGTAAGATGCTTGATGCTAGAACTATGTTTTGCCATCTGGACAAACCCTACAACCCACAGAGAAACTCTTTGTGTTAGTAGGGGATTGTCAAATACATGTTGAAAGAAATCGATGAGACATTTCCAAAGATCTAAGTAATCCAGGTGTAAGGAATGAGGGCACAGCTCTTTTGCCTTGACTTCTGCAGACAGCTGTTTTTCAAAGAGGACACAAATTGCTACATGATACAGAAGTAGCTTATGCATGCGGGGCCTGAGCAAGGACTTGGGTGCAAGTAGTTTTGGGGGGAGGTAATCCCAAGAAGTGTGAGAGAGTGGAGAAAATGAGACAGGGACAAAAAGCAAGCCAATATGAGGGGGGCTAATGAGCAGATTACCATTGTGGGCAATGAAGGCTTGGTTCTGCTGGGATCATGTAGGATGCACTTTATGATTGTCCAACAAGCAGTGGGGAGACTGGGATGTTTATCCATAACGTAATGTTGGAGGCATTAAATCCCCAGTGCTATAGGGCTGCCAGTGATAGCCTGAGCAAACTCCAGAGGCACCAGAGAAAGCCCTTGAGTAGATAAGGAGAGAGGCAGAGTGGGCTGGAGGTGGGAACTTGTCACTGTGCATAGGAATAGTCCACAGAGCTGCAGGAGAACTCAAAGTGGGCTGAGGGGACATGAGGCAGGGCATCCACAGTCTCTGTTCCACATGGCCCAGAGGGGTCATAAAGAATTTTTTAACAGATATGAATTGGTTTGATAGACGTTCTTGTTGTTGGAATGTAGGGATTTTAATGTACTACAACAGTTTTAATGTATTACCTGCTGTTCAGTTCACTCACAAGCCAACTGTTGATGAACCCCAGTTATCTAGGATGCAGATTACCTAATATGCCCATGTATAAGGTACCTTCAATTATAAGTGGTCTCAACTTTCCAATGAGATGGTTTTTAAAAAGGCTTTATATCAACTTGAATACGCACATTTTAGGGATATAGATAAAAGGAAAAATGTCTACTTACATTTATTAATTTACTTGCATATATTTCATACCACATTATATAAGATTAGTAATTTAGAAAACATGACTTTCTTTTACTTTCATACTATATGAAATCATTTATTCAAATGTTCCACATACTTCTTTGACTTCAGTCTTTTTCATCATCAGGCCACTTCTGGCATATTCATTTCCCCCTAACATTTAGAATTTCTGTATGATGAACTTCCTGAATTTCTGTATAATGCCACCAGTACAAACTTTATTCCAAGCCCTGTGTGCCCATTCACGTGACGTAAGAACACGTGATTTTTTTCCCCTTTCTTCCTATAGGTGTATATTCATGATCTCCACAATCCAGCATCTCTCAGAGACTTGAATAAGGACATCCAATACAGGCAATTATGAAGGAATATTTACTTAAATCGGTGTTACAATGGCCTCTTTTGTTCATTCATTCCTCTATCCTATTTCAGTCATGTGACTTCCATGAGCACCCCCTGTCTAGTGCAGTGGATTCAGGCTATCTGCTATGAATAGGTCTCAAGTAACCTCTGAAACGTATATCTCCTTTTCTTGACATCTTCAGTCTTACCAGGCAAAATGTTTTTGACATGATTTCTCCCTTTAAAATCAATTGCCATCACATCCAGCATGAATGAATTGCTTGATTTCAGTTCCTGTTACCTTGGCAATAACAGGCTTTTTCCTTTTTGGCACTCAGAAGAAACTAGCTGAGAGAATGTTTCATTCATAATATAGGAGAACTTTATATGGAGTCAGACATAAGGTGACTTCCTTTTTTCCAAAATCCGATTTGGGGGGAATAGAAATTATGTCATTTTTTGTACATGTGAAGTGATCATGGAAGGTTGCTGAGGTTATGGTGGTGGCAAAACCTTCCTGCTCACTACATTCCCTCTCCAGCTCCCCCCTCTTCTGCTCAGTGGTGGACTAATTAGTGTGAAAAATATAGGAATTGTTTATTTCAAAAAGGAGTTCATTAGCCATCCTTCTGAACAATGTAATCATTTATGTTTCTGACTTCAGATAAATTTTGTATCTTGAGATCAATTCTGTATTCATTAATAGGTACACCTTATTTGAAAGAAGAGGTATACCTGACAAATGCCTGAGTTCTCTTTTTCTGTAGATTTAGCATAGTTTAAATGCAGAGGAAGAGCTTGTCATTTAAAGAAATTCCACTTATAGGAATAATTAGTCCTTAATGTGGCTCCTCAGTGAATTAGTGTTTTTATCCTGGACTTTTCCTTAAGTGGATCACACTCTATTTCACTGGCTTTTAAACTTTTTTGACCATGATTGCTAGTGAGAACATAATTTACATCATAGCCTAACAATATACAGGAGTATATATTAACACACATATGTGCACATGCACACACACAAACATATCACTGAAACAAAGTTTCACTCAACAATACTTGTTCTTTATTATGTGCAATACACCGTGGTATTTTCTCTTCTGTTCTGTATTTCATATGGTTGGCAATCCAGTAAACTGTTTTCAACACTAATAAGTTCTGACATGCAGCTCAAAAAACACTGTTCTATTGTATTACACACATCAAAAGAGTGCTTATTTTCTTATAATATCATGTCGAAAGTTTTCTTTTTCATTTGGTTCAAATCATTAGCATATTTGGGTATTTGGTGGTGTGGGTGATGTCATAATAACCATAAAGGGAAATTTTATTTTTGAGTAAATATTTTATTTCCAAAAGAAGAAACTATTATTGTAGAAAATGAAAGTGCACTAAGATAAATGGATTAATTCTTAAATCTAGTGGCTTTCCTGGGCTGTGTAAACCATGCCCAGGCACTGGGCCCTGACCTCATGCCTAGGCTGATTACTCACTGGCCTGGCTAATCTCTCCTCCCAATTCTTTCCTCTGTCTTTCCCAAGCTGCCACCACCCCACCCGCACCCCACCCCAGCCCCAGAAGTTTTAGATGTTCAATTCAATTACTTCTCAACTTCAACCTAATGCATTTCTTCCAAGATGTGAAAATAGTTTTGACACCCAGTTCTTTTCCAGAATAACTTGAAAGTACAAGAATTTTTTTTTCCTGTGCTAATACCTAGGGGAATTTTGTCCTAAAGGAGCTAGAGTTTGTTCCACAGATGAAATGTTTCCATAGTGTTAGGTAGTATGAAAGTCCAACCTAATCTTATGTTCAGATATGAGTGCATCCTTTATGGCTCTCTAGTTATCTAATGTAAGTACGTATCAATTCCTATTTTACAACCTGAGTGAATGAAAACACTGGTGAATGAAAACAAGTTAATATCACAACTGCAAGGTGTCAGGCCTGTGCTGAGTTGTATACACAGTTAGCTCATTTACTTTATAAAAGGCTATAGAAAAGCAAGGTAGATGTGCCACTTTCCTCGTAATGACCTTGGATAGAAGTGACAGTCTCCTTCCTCTAAACCAGGGGGTTGTTGAACTTTTTCAGAATAGGGCCAGATAGTAAATAGGTTCTATGAGCCATATGGGTCTCTGTCACAGCTTCTCAGTTCCACTGTTGTAGGGCAAAAGCAGGCATGCTTTCCATTAAACCAATGGGTGCCACTGCATTCCATTAAAACTTTATTTATGGATGTTGACATTTTCATATCATACTTTCACATGTCACAAAACTTTGATTCCCCTCTTGATTTTTTTCAACCGTCTAAAAGTGTATAACCCACTCCCAATTCCCAGGGAATAAGGGGGATCTACCCCATGGAACTTCATTTGCCAGCTCCTGCTGTAAAGGCTCACAGAACTTTATTTCACTTGTTTGCAGGCATCTACAGCTCCCTGTGGACTCTAGCAGTCCACACCGACTTTATTTCCTCTGTCTCTTGTCCTTCCAAAATTACACCCACCCACCTACATTGTTTTTATCTTCTTTTAGCACCAGGAAAGATAATAGCATATAAAGAGTATGCACATACATAGTATATGCTGAGAACATGTTCGTTGAATAAATGGGGTTAAGAAAATCTTGCTTTTCTATGTTATTTTCCCATCTTTAAAAGAAATTCTACTTATTCTCCTGTAAGTTCTCTATCTGTTCTCTAGTAAAGCTTTGGGAATGACTGAGTCAACTTCAGTAATTAAATTTAAGGGCTTTAAGATTCATGTCTTAAAGTTTTTTCCCCCCTGCTATTAACCATAAAAGGAAAAGAATGTCAGGGAAGAAATAAGGGGAAAACAAACAAACAAAACAAATGAAACCAGCAATTCAGCATAAAAAGGGTTTACTGGAGAATAACTACAGTGTCCCAATGTTTATCCTTGGTCCCTGGGGCTTTCTGTGACTGTAGGAGCTCTGCAGGCTGAAGTGTTCTCGTGCCTCAGCTGCCAACAGCCCCGTTTTTTGCCGTGCTTTCCCAAAAACTTAACTTAGGGTCCTGAACTCTGTGCATTTGGCTATAAATAGAGATCCTCGTAGAATGTATTTTATCTTTTCCACTGTATATCCCCAGCATGTATTCAAGGAATCACACACATCTCTGAGCAGCAAAGCTTAAACAGCTCCCATTTAACTTATTGGTAAGTATAGGCCCAGGAGTGGAGTTACTAGAAAATAGATAAACTTAAATTTTTCTTCTTAAAGTGAGGTGGACAAAACCTGAATGGTGGAATTTAGGGAAAGTTGGAAAGTTCTGTGTGAGGATCTGGCTGGCAGAATTATAAACTTGAAAAAGTTTTATAAACAGATATTTGTATTACATTTGGAGCCATAGAAGACTCAGATCATAATTAGCTTATTTTTCTATTTCCTTAACTATTGTAGTTTCCACTTTTATAATAATTTTGATTTAAAAGATAGATTTATTTATTTTTTTAAGCAGTCAAAAATCCTTGCTGTTGTAGTCTGCAACCTTTTAAATAATTGTGTTGCTTTTAGGGTTGATGAAAAAAACACTCCAGGTACTGAGATGAAACCTTGGTATGCAACAAGATTGAATAGAGTTAACTTGAAAAGAAGCTACAGCCTATTTATGATGATAGTTTTCTAAATGGAGATATATTTGGCTGCATTCACATATGCACTTATATTTTGTTTTCAAATGAAAGTTTGCTTCTTTGGTAATATTCTTAAACGAAGCAGATTTTATTTTTCTCTTGAATATGGTAGTTTCCTTCTTTTAAGATACATTGCGGGTCTTGGTGCTCTGTAACAATGAAATAACTAACATCTGGTTCAGAACACAATCTTAGGGCTTTTTTTAAAAAACATCTCAATGCTTTTCTATTTATAATTTCAAACTTTCACAAAGTGTACAAAGAATTTCATAAATTTGTCTGTGAGCTCTTTTTGCTATGGTATGTCATTAAACAGCATTTACTCTTAAAAATGAATATTTCTGATCATCCAGAACATTAACACTTCAATTTGCATTATTTTTTTTTGACTAAGTATATTAACGTTCCTCTGAATGGTATGATAAATGGTTCAGAAGAGAAACAATGAAATAAAAGTAATATTTATTCATGGTGATCAATTAAATTATTTGCTTAACTTAATAAAACTACTGTATGTAACTCAATTTGACATGAGATGATAGAAAGGAATCTAGTCTGAGTCTACCTGTGGAATACATTGGTTTATTTTCAGTGCTTGAAGATACATTCAAAGATAATTGGTTTGGGAAGACACCATGTAATTTTAAGTTAACCTGCATGCTGTAAATGTGTTTTATGTTTAAATAAAGAGGAAAATTTTTTTTCAAAAAAAATGTATTCATGGGTGTTATTTTTCCAAAGAGTCTATGATGAATATATTACTCTGTGTTCTATCATAAGGAAATTGTATGTGTATTTAAGGTGTGGGAGGAAAGGCATATGCTAGAAAATTAGAACCAAAATTATTAAAATGTGTTTAAGGAAAGAAACAATTAAGTCAGCTTTCAAATAAGAACTTAACTTTTTTAGTCTGCCAAAATATATTAACTTTTTGTAACCAGGGAAAAAAGATCCATGACTGGGGTAAAATAAATTATAAAGTGTGTTTCAATGTGGCATACATTGTTACTGCTCCAGGAGATGCTGTCTAGCCTTGAAGATGGAATGCTGAGCCCTTGTAAGTAGTGCAGGTCACATTTAAGTCATGTGAGGTATTTCAAGCCTGTTTGGGAAAAATGGAGGCTGAGGGGCTCAGGATTTTATTCCCTATTATGTTTGAGCCATTCCAGGTGAGACACAACACCCTAATCACTGGCAGTGCAGACTGCTTTCAAAATTACTCTTAGGGGTGGAGGCAGAGGGAGCAGGGAGCCCGAGTCGGAAGGGTAGTTTACTGGAGAACTATAGGGTGTTGGGGAGGCATTATCCATTTGTCCGCAGTTTCTTGTGAGGAATGAGGCTCCGCCAATTGAGGTGAAGAGACTGTGTTATGAAGGCAGATGATGAAGGTTTCTTTCATTATGTTATCTGCATAGTCTTACCTTTTCTTCTTTCTGATAATTTTCCCCTTTCTTACCACTCCCTTCTCTTTCTTCCTCTTGAGGAACTACAGTAGGCTTGTTTACATCCCCTGGCCGACCTGGACTGCTCCCTTCCACGCCGAAGGTTTCCAACAAATGTGTGGGTCTCCCTGATTGCCCATTCATAGGCTGGCGATCTGAATTAGCCATGGGGCTCGCAGAGATGTTAGGTGGGGCTCCCCAGGGCAGACACTGAGAGGGGCTTGGTTCATGCTGCACTGCTTTATTTAGGAGATGCTCCTGGGGAGGCTAGGAAAGACTGGGGGGAGCAGCCCAGAAAGGGGGTGATCCCAAAGCCCTGAGCTCTGGGCTGTAAGAATCCTCAGGGGTGTCTCCACTAGTGTCAGTGGGATTCATACTCTATATCTGTTGGCCATTGGGTAAGGGCCCCTGAGGTGAGAGAGGACTCTGGGGGAGGCGATCATGCATCCTTAGGCATTTCTGGCTGTCCACATGAAAGGCAAAACTACTGCTGCCCTCCCAAAAAGAGCCACTGGTACATGCTAGCTGTTGATTGGGTGAGGATCTGGACAGGACCCCAGCCCTGTCCACCAGCAGACCAATGGGTGGTCAGGCAGGGAGCCACACAGTTGCTTCAATGGGAATCCCCAAATGCCAGTCTTTTTCCTGAGAAGTAGCTGCTGGCTTCTAGTGATGTGTGTGTGTTGCATGGAGCAGAGGGCTGGAATCCAATTGTCTGGTTACAGTGAATCTCCTGTTTTCAGAGCCTTATCTACCCCCATCCTTTGCTAGGCCTGGATGCCTGGGATTCTATAGTCCAGTCAGATCCAAATAAATATGTTGAAATCTCTTGTTTGTAGATATTCTCTCTCCCATTCTCTTGTGGGTTTATATCTTCTCTATGCCTTTATACTCATTTAAGTGGGGGTCTTGAGAGGAAAAGGATAAAAATATAGGGTCAAGTGGCCACCTTTAACTACATATCATCCAAAACAAAAGCTAAAGTAGTATCTTCGAATGAATACACACACATATGCATAAACATTTATATTCCTGCAACTTCCTAATCATTGGGAATTAGCCAATCTAAGTATTATCTAGCAAAGTCCTATATTCCAAAAGGAATAGTTACAATCTGTTATAATTGTTAGCTGGATAATGTGAGCCAGTTTCTGTTGTTGGTATCTTTGGGCCAAGCCAGGGGACTTCTGTCTTCTCCAACATTTTTTTTTTTGGTATCATTAATCTACAATTACATGTGCAATATTATGGTTATTAAACTACCCCCTTCATCAGGTCCCCCACCAACTCCATTATTCTCCAACATTTTTTTTTTGTATTGTTAATGTACAATCACTTGAACAACATTATGGTTACTAGACCCCCTATTATCAAGTCCCCCCCGCATACTCCATTACAGTCACTGTCTATCAGCATAGTAAGATGCTATAGAATCATTACTTGTCTTCTCTGTAAATACTGTCTTTTCCGTGTCCCCCCCCACCCACTACATTATGTGTGCTAATCGTAATGCCCCTTTTCCCCCCTTATCTCTCCCTTCCCACCCATCCTCCCCAGTCCCTTTCCCTTTGGTAACTGTTAGTCCATTCTTAGGTTCTGTGAGTCTGCTGCTGTTTTGTTCCTTCAGTTTTTTCTTTGTTCTTATACTCCACAGATGAGTGAAATCATTCAATACTTGTCTTTCCCTGCCTGGCTTATTTCACTGAGGGTAGTACCCTCTAGCTCCATTCATGTTGTTGCAAATGGTAGGATTTGTTTTCTTCTATGGCTGAATAATATTCCATTGTGTATATGTACCACATCTTCTTTATCCATTCATCTACTGATGGACACTTAGGTTGCTTCCATTTCTTGGCTATTGTAAATAGTGCTGCGATAAACATAGGGGTGCATCTGTCTTTTTCAAACTGCACTGCTGCATTCTTAGGGTAAATTCCTAGAAGTGGAATTCGGAGGTCATTGTCCAACATTTTTGGATAGTAAAACCAGACATAGGTCAGTGAACTGCTGATATCAGCATGAACTGTGGTTCCCATGCTGTCACATCAGAGTTAATCTTGGCAGCTGAATAATAAACAGAAACTTAAGTAATAACTTTGTCAGGCTTCAAAAACACTCTTGTTGTCCAAGGATTCTTGAATTAAAGAAAATGCCCTTGATGTGTAACAGGTTTATTGACGGGCTGGGCTCCGTGGGGTGCAGATAGCAGCCATCTCCAGCTCTTCTTGCACAGCTCCTTCCTACCCACTTAATAGACTTGTCTTCTCTTCCCCATTGAAATAAAATCTTGCACAAATCCCTTAGATTTCCCAGTTACTGTTAAGTGGTGAAAAGTTAAATCCAGTCAATCACAAAACACCATCCAGTGTAATAATAAAAATTCCAAATTCCCAATTTTCATTTTTAAATTGCAATATAAATTGAACAAACTGCGAAGCAGAAATCTCAAGTGTTGTTTGTTGAATGTTCACATATCTAAAAACCCACATAACTAGCACATGGATCAAGATATGGAACATGTCCTACCCTCCACCCCTGGCTCCTTCATGCCCCTCCCCAGTCAATATCAACAAACACCCCAAAGGTAACCACTACTCTGACCTCTATTACTATAGAGCAATTTTGCCCATTTTAAACTTCGTGTAAATGGAATCATACAGTATGTAACCTTTTGTGACTGACTTCTTTGTTCAGTATTATTTTAGAGATTCATCTATGTTGTTGTGTGTGACAGTTGTTCATTCCTCTCTATTGCCATTTAGTAATCCATTGTGTGAATATACTGTGTTCATTTATCCATTCTTCTGTTGAAGGACGATTGGGTTGTCTCACTGTGCATATTCTTGGACATTTATTTTGGTGCATACGTGCACTCATTTCTGTTGGAGTGGAATTGCTGAGTCATAGAATAGGTGTATCTTTCGGTTTAGAGATATTGCCGGACTGTTTGCAAAGGTGGTTGTACCAATTTTGTCTCCCAACAGCAGGTTATGAGAGTTGTAGTTGTTCGCCATCCTCGTCAGAACCTGGCATTATACCATTCATTTAGCCTTAGCCATTCTGAGAGGCGTGTACTGGTGTTAAACATATATAATTTTAAACTTCACCTCCTCCAGCTCAAGCAGGCTGCTTCTATGGAGCCCACAGTATGACCACAGGAAACACACACCCCTGTGGCATTTGTCATAGAAGTGCTTCTTGCTCCAAACCCAACCTGCTCTCTCTTTGCCCTGCTGGCTCTGACTAGTCTGTAGATTTCTCACATCAAGTGTACTGACACCTGGGCCCCAAAAATGCCAGAGCTCCTGGGATTTCTCTTCAAGCCTTCTTTACTTGGCGTATTAGTCTGCTTGGGCTGCTATGGCAAAATACCATGGACTGTGTGACTTCATCAGCAGAAATTAATTCCCTTACAGTTCTAGAGACTGGAATTCCAAGATGAAAGTGTTGGCAGGTCTGGTTTCCCTGAAGCCTCTCTCCTGCACTTGCAGGCATCTGCCCACTCACTGTGTCCTCACAAGGTCTTTTCTCAGGAGCGCACACTCATGCTGTCTCTCCCTGTTCTCATAGAGATGGGATTAGAGCCCCACTTCATTTATCCTTATTTGCCTCTTTAAAGACCATGTCTCCAAATACAGTCACATTGAGGATTATGGATACAACTTATGCATTTGGTGGGGGAGTGGGGGCGTGGACACAGGTCGGTCCACTACACTTGGTTTGGTTTGTACAGGGGGAGAGCACCCTGCCAGTTCTCCAACAGCACCTGAAATAATCAAATGGCAGTCAGCTTTGTTAAATCAAAGTACAATCAGTCATGGTTTAAACTACTAATTGGGAAGGGTTTTTAAATAATAGAAGTAAAAGACATTCAATAAAGTACATAAAGTTACCCACATCTTCAGTATAGCTTGAGAAATTTTACATATTTATCAATCTGTGTAACTACCACCCAAATCAGGATATAGAATATTGCTAGCACCCCATAGATTCCCTCACACTCCTTTCCTGTCTATTCCTGTTATTCCCTCCCCAGAAGTAACCATATGGTGGCTTCTGTCATCATTAATCAGGTTTGATGATTCTTGAACCTCATATAAAGAAAATCACATATGTACTTTTTTTTATCCAGATTCTTTTACTTTGCGTAATATCCTTGAAATGTATCCATGTTATTATATGCATCAGAAGTTTGTCCTTCTCATTGCTGTGTTCAGTTGTATAAATACATTATGATTTATCTATTCTTCTGTTGGTGGACATCTGGATTATTCCTAGGTTTGGCTTTTGTGATTAAGCTGCTATGAACATTTCTGTGTACATCTTTCTGTCTTCATTCATGGTCCTTGGGCAATATTTAAGAGTGGGATTCCCTGGTTATAAGGATAGATGTGTGTCTAGTAGGAAACATTTTAATAGGCTGTTTTTATGATAAAAAGCACCCATCTCTTTGCTGTAGTCTTAACATACACTCTTCACAACTCAAGGATGCATGTAGATATATGTGCTCTACTTTAATGCAGTGATTTATTTTGTGGATTTTTTTCTGATTAATTTTATTGTCTAGCTCAGTTAACTGAATGTGATTTTGTTTCTTTATATATCAAGGGTAAACGAGGCATATGCTTGTGAATTCACTGGATGCCGAACAGGTTATTCATGCACATTTGAGGAATGTTTTTGTCACACTCTGTTAAGAAGCCAACAGCCATCCACTAACAGGCATTTTGTTTGTTTTATCTGAATAAGCAAGGTTACACATTCAGAGTATTTTCATTAAAAATATTTTATGTACAACAAAACAAGCCAGTGTGTGTTTTAATTTTTAACATCTTAGTTTTAAATATTAGCTGAGACCCATTATAACCAAAGTATGTCAGGTTTAGCTAGAATACTATAAAGCACGTTTTAAAAACACCTTGTAATAATAGAATGGCAGACATTAATGTATTGCTCAAAGCACTTAACACACATAAACTCACTGAATCCTCACAACTCTATCAGATATGCTGTTGTTATCCTCATTTTACAGAGGAGCACACTGAAGCAAAAAAAGGGGTCAAGTGACTTGCCCATGGTGACAGATCCAGTAGGGTGCCAGGGGCCTAAGTTTGTGCACATGTACACTATACCACATTGCCTTTTAACAGTCCCTCCTTCTTTCGTTTATTCATTTGGAAGCCTCTGTGGGAAAGAGCATTCCTGCTTTCTCAATTCCTAGACATTTTCTCAGTTACACTGAAGTTGTAGCAGTTAAATTATCTTTATTATTACTTGAACAGATTCCATTAATCAGATGCCTAAAGGATGCCAACCTGCTGTCACTGTCTTAAAAAATCACATTAAAAGAATACCTCCCTCCATGCTTTTCAAGCCCTGTTGTCATAATGGGGAGATCTGTTGGCAGTGGGGGGGTTGGCTGGATGTTCCTGCAGATCCTCTGAGGCCCTGAAAAACTGACCCTTGTAAGGCACGAGAAAGATCCTGAGTGAGATAGGCCTTAACCCCTGTGATCTGAGCACTGACTCCTTTCTCAGCATCTGCCCTTGGCCGTGCTCATTGGGCACACATTTGCTGTGAGTGGACAGTGTGCCAACCCTGTGCAGGACCCTGCAGGTTGAGGGGAACAGATTCCATGTAGCCCCTGGAATCGGGGTGCTTTAGAGCACAGGAGACAGGCACTCGCACAAACTACACAACTGTCATTGCTGTCATTACAATTAAGAAGTGCCATGAAAGAAAGGTGGTGGGGGTGGTGCTTGCATGTGACCCGGAGGCCAGTCTTGTCAGGGTCATGCAAGATGGGCTTTTCTGTGTGGGGAAGTAATTGAGGTGCGGCAGAGGAAGTAACTCCGGGCAGAAAGGAGAGGGTACACCAAGGCCCTGCCAAGGAAGAAGGTATCTGGAGGGGCCAGTGGGGGTCAGCTGACACAAAGCCAGGGCCAGGGCAGGCGGGCACTGTAAGCCACCCTTTATTCTGAGTACCATAGGAAGCCATTTTAACATTTTGAATAAAGACATGATCAAATTTGTGTTTTCTATGTCAGGAGACTGGAAAAGGCAAAAGGGAGAGCACATTTGTAAACATTTTGCAAAATGGAAAGTGATTCCCATTAGAACCCACTTCAGAGCTCCAAAGGGGAGATGGTGATTTGGAATCCTGCTGGAAGAAATGGTTAGACTGGAGAGATATTTAACAGGTAAAGTCATCAGGACTTGGGGGTGGATCGGGTGAGGGGAGCAAGTAAATAACAGGCATGACAGCTCACTCCCAGGCTTCGTTTTGTGCTACTGGAGGTCATGGGGTTTCCAGCCACTGAAATAAGGGGTAGGAAATGCAAGATGACTCAAGTGGGAGGGTGGGCAGGGAGCAGAGATGACACTGACCTTAGAGTCTGTGAGGCCTAAAGGAGGGGCGTAAGGTGAGTGCTTGGATATGGGAGTCCAGAACTCTAAGAGGAGGCCTGGACTAGAGACTATGCTAATCAAGCACCATAGCTTTGGAAATGAGATTTGCTAATCTATAAAGATGCCTTGAGTGCTGGTAGATCAAGTGCTTTAAAAAGGCAGAATGGATGAGGAATAGAGCCAAGAACCCAGAGTTAGACTAGCTGAACTGACCTTTCTCAAAGCCTCAGATCTTCTCTGAACTGCATCTGGAGTCCTAAAACCACAGAGCTCTATAATAACATGGGTGGACCAGGCACTTACATTAAAAACCTCTCCATGGCTTTAAAAATAATTTTTACCCACTGTGACACGGACAAATTAATTGAATAGAGAAATGATTGAGCATATACAGTTTATCAGTTTGTAGGTATTTGATCATTTTGTCTTTCAAATAGGTTCATGGTTTGTATAAAATGTTTATAAATATGTTTGCATATAAACTTGGCTAATAGTAAAGTTCATAGTATCAATTTCTGATTAACTGGAAAAGTTACTTCTATGTCCTGAGTGTTAAGTGTTTTAGGGCAGCTTATTCAAGCATTCCTGTAACTTTATTGTGAAGTTAAACCCATTTATGTATTTTGACTAAGTCTCTAGTGTAGTTTTGTTCTTAACCATGTCCTCACCTTCAGATTTCCTTCAAAGGCCCTTCTCTTCATGAGAAATGTTGATGCCAAGGGTCTCGTGGCCAGACAGTGGGGTAGCCAGCATGAAGGACTTGTACCCATGTGCTTCGCTTTCTCCAGGTGACTAGCCCTTCACCTGTCCAGACACCATAAACAGAGATACCCGAGGTGCCTTCCAGCTCTGACCCGGAGAGCACAGATGGGTGCCGCAGAATTCAGGCCCATGATGGGGCCAGGGGCCTGGCCCATCCTGGGCGGCAGCAGCTGACGCTCACCGGCTGTGCAGTCCTGGCTTTCATTCACTGTCGGCCCCTGTTCCCGCTTTTGGAGAGACCCGCAGCAAAACCCTGCCCATTTTATTAAAAAGGATTTGTCGTGAGCTTCACACTTTTTGCTGGATTTCCTAGAAAACAGGACTGTCAGAAACATTTTATCTGAAGTTTTTAGATATTCAATAGTATTATTCTATTTGTGTTTTTTTGTGTGTGCATGTGTCTTTATATTTTGATAGCATACATCCTGGTGCATTAGGAAGAAATTTTTAAGGCTTGGTTGTTCGAGGCTTGCTTTTTTGTTTACTGATAAGCGTATCTAAATGGTTACTTTCATAACCTTGAGTTATAACTTAAGAATAAATTTGAGGAAAATATTGTCAGGAAACCTGAGAAAGAAGTGATTGGCCTTGGTTATTGTCTACCCTGAAAGCTGTCAGATAGAGATTATATGTAATATTTGGCATTTGGCTCCTTCACTCAGGTTTTTAAGGCACTTGTCATTTCCAGCTGCTTTGCAAAATGCTGATAAACTCTTGGGAAGATGGGTGTGTTTTCATGGCTTGATTTTAAGAGTAATGATTTATGAAACTTAGATACTTTATCTGAGGAAGGCAAAGAATAATAAAATAGCCTAAGTAGAACTGCAGATTTGAGATTCCATGATTTGCTTCCTTTTTCAAATACTTTTTGAAAAGGTCAAGATCAATAGATAAGCTTTCTAGGCTTGAACAATGCCTGCTTTCTTGATAAAAAGAGCTACAACCCCATTAAAATGTCTTCCTGCTAATGAAACCTCAGCGCCTGGCTTCATATACTTTATTTGAGGACACAGGTTTTATATTGCTGTTATTAAGGTGCTGAATCCTTTTGAGGGGCTCTGAATATTAAGTAATGATGCATTTCCTGATGAAGCAGTGGAGAGAGAAAGGCTGCAGGCTGGATTGGCCAGGGCCTCTGTGTCATCTCCCCAGCTATAAGAGTCTGACATGAACCCTCCACCACCTTGTGTTCCCCTGTGTCCCAAGACTTAGCAGTGGAGGGCACTGAGAAGCCTAGCAAAACTGTGTTAATCACAGGTGCCTGGGTGTGTCTGGAATCACTAAATCACATCCCTCAATACCCCTCCCGACTCTGGAACCAGATGAGAAACAAAAGTCCGGAGACAAATGGAGCTCTGTTCCTGATAAAGGCGGTTGGAAACTGCACCTTAGGTGTGCCGCCACCAAGGACTGTCTCACTCACACTCCAGCCCTGGCGCAGCAGGGACAGCGTGTGCCTGGTTAGTTTGCCCGGAGACAGAGCAGACTGCAGTGCACCCCTCCATGGGCAGGTAGAGGTGAGAGAGAGGAAGGGTTGAAGCTGGGCACACTCAGGATGCCTCGCAACTCTCCCGTCACTTAGAAAACACACCCTCCCAGAAGGAGGGGTGGATGTTGAGGAGTGGGGTACGGCCAGGACAGTTACTTCCTGCGGATCCCTGTGGGATTCCTAAAGCATTCCAGCGGAGATGGACAGTGACGATCAGCATAGCTACCCAGAGAATCAGACATGTTTCTGTGTGTTCTAAAATAACTTTTTAATCATACAAGAATTACATGTGCATGGTAGAAAATTCATAAGCTGTAAATAAGAAAAACGAAGGAAATCAATATCACTCATCATCCCACTAGCCCACAATAATGGGTGTTAACATCATGGTGTAATCTTTTCCTGTGTTTAACTAAAACACAGCATATATGCTATTTTAAATCTTGTCTCTTTTCACTTAGCAATGTATCATAAATAAGTTTTAATAAATCTAGAAAATGGTGCCTAGAGCTTATGAAATAAAACTTTCCTATTTTCAGCTTGCTTTCAACTGGTTGTAGGATTAGTGGATGAATATACACAGGTAGAATTTAAAGTTAAACAAAACATTTATGTTATTAATGTGCATCAGTTAGGTTTCTTAGATGTAAGCAACAGAAGGTGACCCTGGCTGGCCAAGCAGAAAAGTTACTGGGTAGCTTGAAGAATTGGGAGAACTGAGGGGCTGGGTTGAAGGCTGAGCTTCCTGGAACAGCACCCAACACCAAGCCTCAGAACTGGTCTGACAAGAAAATGCCACCTCTTCTGAGCTCTCGGTGACACTGACTTCTGGGCCAGAACCTTAACTTCATTATAAACTGCTAGCCTCACCATCGCTGAAGCTGCCTCTGTGTCATATACTCAGCCACGTAGCTGCTGCGTCTTCTGCCTCTACTGAAGATAGAGTGGTCTCCCTCCCCTCTGCCCCTTCTGCATCACCAGCACCCGAGTCAGCCTCTGTGCAGGCGTGCCTGGTTGGTAGAGCACAGGTCATATGCCTTTTCTTGAGCTGCAAGGGAAACTGGGCAAGCAGGTATCTAGTTTTTACTCTCATGTTGGGGTAGGCAATCTTGCCTAACTGAACCTAGACTCACAAAATGGTGAAGTCATCGAACAGAACACAGAGTCATGCAGTGGGTAGCCAAATGAAAGAAAAATGTTTTGGAAATACTCCCCAATCTTTTACTTCTTAACCTCTGCTGTATCTGTAGTAACTTCTCCTTTTTTAATTCTATTTGAATCCTCTCTCTTTTTTTCTTGGTTAGTTTTGGCAAATATCTATCTTTCCAAACCATTTTAAAGAACCGTCTGTTGGTTTTGTTTAATTTTTTACTTATTTTAAAAATTTTCTAATTTATTAATTTCAACCTTAAGTTATTTCCTTCTTTTTGTTATTTTGAGTTTGCTCCTTTTTTCCCCAATTTTTTATTGGAATGTTTAGTTCATTTATTTTTAAACTTTATTTCCTGATAAATGCATTTAAAGTTATAAATTTCCTCTAAATACTGTTTTAGCCACATCCCCATCTTTTCACATGTAGTGGTTGCATTTTAAATTATTTCTAAATATCTCTCCTCTCCATTGTTCAAGGCCTCTTTTACATGCTACATCTTTTATAACATCTCCCCCATCATACATCCAGAATCTGTTTTACTTACTTTTCTTGACTTTGAGAATTTTCTTCCTGTTAGTGCCCTTCTTATAATCTGCTTTATTTTTATTTATTTATTATGCAGCTATCTGTATAGATGTTTTAATCCCTGCACTGAACTGTCTGTCCCTTGGCAGTGTCTAAGAACTTCACCATCAGTTCTGTATTCAGTATTGTCCATTGATTCTGGCTCCGGCCCCTAGTACAGCACAACAATAGTATGTGCTCACTATTATTCCATGTCTGGAACAAAGATTTTTATTTTTAGCTTCCATGTACTGAAAGATCAATCATTAAATCTCAATCCACAAGCACTTGTTTAGTATCTTTTGTTTACAAGTCACTGTGCAAAGTCCTGTGGGTGAGTTAAAGAAGCTTAAACTTTTGAGGTCCCATCTAAGACAAAGCCAGGCTGGAAAGAGAAGAACATGGTTCCGAGTCTCTAGAAATAGAACTGTACAGTGAGAGCATTTGGGTCTTACAGAGAGGGAAAGCCAAACTGAAGCTCCCAGAATGTGAACCGAGTTGAGCCTCCTATTAAGAACTAACAGCAGAATTTGAGGGGGTTGGGGAGAGGACTAGTGGAAATGTTGAAGGAGTACAAAATTCTGGCATAGGCATAGTAAGAAATACCTGCCATGGTACATTATCAGTGGGGATAAATGGACTGTGACTGTAGTCACTGAATTAAGACAAGAATGTAAAAATTAATTACTACTTTATTCAACAAATATTTATGGAACATTTACTCTGTGCCTGATTCTAAGAGTCTTGGTAATACAGTAGGGAAAATACAGCCCTCAGTCTCATGAAGTTAAAGGACAATGGTATGGAAAACAGAAATATCAGTTCTGATAGGGCCTCATATACCAGAAGGCTGATCATTTTTAACCTATGCTATATCCCTTTCCCAGACAGTTGTCGCCTAAGTCAGCCAGCCCTGCTCACTGGACATTTGGCCTTGCGATATGAGCTCTGTAGCTACAGCTGAGTAGACCTCGAATCATCCAGTTCTGTCTCGTGAGAATTTGGATGTGAGACTTTATAAAGTGATAGGAGGCCAGGCAGGGCTGGGCTGGCCATGTTTGGCTTGTTTCTGGAAGAAGAAAGAGGAAGCATGAGGCAGATGTGATGAGAAGGAAACAGATATGAGAGACCATTGGGTCTTGAGAAGGAGAATAGATGTTCCAGTTACCGGTCTCAAATCTTCCTGAGGCCAGCTGTACTTCCTGTTTTCAAATTCCATAAAATATCCATGTCCTTGTTCATAAATTCATGTATAGTTAAATCAGCTTCAGTGAGCTATTTCTTTCAACCCAAGGGTTGAAGACTCAGACACCATTCTATGCCACATGAGAGGCATGGAAGAGCAGCTGTTGTCATTAAGGAAGGCCGGGTCATTGGGACTGGGCAGGTGAAGAAAGACCTCATAGCAAACTCATGGGCTCAAAAAATGCAATGGCTATTGGCACCTAGGGAGATATTTTCAGTTTTCAAAATGCTTACTTCATAACTAATTGTTATGTTTCTTTTATAAAGTGTAATGTATATAAATAAATGTAATGTGTATAAATTTATCTTTGCAAAGTATAGAGTTTGATGAGTTTTGACAAACGTATGCACTTTTGTAACTTCCACTTTAATCAAGATACAGAACATTTATGTCACCCTAAAAAGTTCCCTTGTACCCCTTTTTAGTCAATCCTGTCCCCTCACCCTCAGGCCCTGGCAACCACAGATCTGTTTTCTGTCCCTATAGTTTTATAGTTTTACTGTTTTTAAGAATGTTGTATCAGTGGAATCATACAGCTTACAACCTTTTATGTCTTATTTCTTTCACTTAGCATAATACATTTGGGTTTAATCCGTGTTGTTGCAAGAATCAGTAGTTCTTTCTTATTGCCATTTAATTTTTATCCCATTATACAGACATACCACAATTTGTTTATCCATTTACCACTTGATGTGCATTTTGACTTTTTCCAAATTTTTTACTATTATGAATAAAACTACTAAGAATGCTCCTATAAGGTCTTTGTGTTGACATTTGTTTTCATTTTTAGGGGGTAAATCTTTAGGAGTGGGATTGCTGGGTCATACATAAGTGTATGTATAATTTGACAAGAAACTGCCTGTAATAGAGTACTCCAGAGAAATAGAACCAATAGGATACATATATAGACAGAGACAGAGATTTATCTTAAGGACTTGGCTCATGTGATTGTGGAGTCTTGGTAAATCCCAAATCTACCAGGTAGGTGAGCAGGAGACCTTGGGAAGAGTTGCCGTTTGAGTTGAAAGGCAGTCTAAGGGCAGAATTCCTTCCTGCTTGGGGAGGTCAGTGTTTGTTCTGTTAAAGCTTTCAACTGGTTGGATGAGGCTCACCCACATTATAAGGATAATCTGCTTTACTCTAAATCCACTGATTGAAGTGTTAATCTCATCCAGAAAACACCTTCACAGAAACATCCAGAACAATGTTTGATGAAATATCTAGATACCACGCCATAGCCAGTTTGGCACATAAAATTAACCATCATACTGCCAAACTGTTATCCAGAGTGGCTTTACCATTCTGATTTTTCCACCAGCAAAATATGAGAGTTTCAGTTGCTCTGTATCCTGGCTAACACTTGGAGCTTCAAGTCTTTTGATTTTAGATATCCCAGTCAGGTTGTAGAGCTAATTCATTCCACATATGAATATACAGTTATTCCAGTATCATTTTTTGAAAAGAGTATTTTCTCTGCATTGAATTATCATTGCACTCTTGTCAAGTCAACTTACCATATATGGTGGGTCTATTTCTGGACTCTGTTTTGTTCCATTAGTCTATATGTCTATGCTATGTCAATACCACATTATCTTGATTACTGTAGCTTTATACAAAGTCTTGAAATCAAGTAATGCAAATCCTCCAACTTTGCATTTCCGTTTTTTTTAGAATCAGGTCCTTGGCATTTCCATAAGATCCTCTTGCCAATTTCTAGAGTCTGCTGGGATTTTTATTGGGATTATGTTGAAGATCATTTTGGGGATAGCTGATATCTCAGTATTGACATTTGAGTCTTCCAATGCTTGAACATCGTATAGCTTCCCACTTCTTTAATTATCTTAATTTCTCTCAGCTATGTTTTGTAATTTTTAACAGATGTATTATGTTAAACATCCCTATGTCATGTTTTTGGTGTTTCCTTTTTAATTTCAACTTATATTTGTTCATTTCTGTCATGTAAAAATGCAACTGATTTTTGCATATTGGCTTTGTATCTTGTGACCTTACTCAACTCAGCTACTAGTTGTATAACTTGGGTGTGTTCTCTTAGACTTTCTATGTAGATGATTATGTTATCTGTGAGTAAAGAAATTTTACTTTTTCCTTCATTTGTTTTTTCTTGCCTTATTACACTGGCTAGAACCATCAATATTGAATAGAAGTGGGGAGAGAAGTTACCTTTTATCATAAAATTTTGATGCTGTAGGTTTTTCAGAGATGCCCTTTATCAAGTTCCCTTCTATTCCTAATTTGCTGAGAGTTTTTATTATAAATGGGAGTTGAATTTTATGAAATGCCTTTTCTGCATGCATTGAGATAATTATGTGGCTTTTCTTTGTTAGTCTGTTGGTATGGTGAACTTACATTGATTGATGTGTGAAAGTTAAAACAGCCTTGCATTCTTAGGATACATACCACTTGGTCATGATGTATTATCCTTCTTTTATATTGCTAGGCTTGATTTGATAATATTTTGTAAAGATTTTTTGTATCTGCTTATTAGGGATATTGGTCTATAGTTTGTAGGTTTCTTTTTTGGGGTAATATCTTTGTCTTGTTTGACATCAGGATAATGCTGGTCTCATGTAATGAGTTCTCTTCTCTTCTATTTTATGGAGGAGTTTGTATAGCTTCTTCTTTTAAATGTTTGGTAAAATTAACCAGTGAAGCCACTCAGGTTTAGAGTTCTTTACAGGGAAGTTTATAACTATGGCTTCAGTTTCTTTAATAGAGGCCTGCTCAGATTATCGATTTCTTCTTGATTATGGTTTGGCAGATTTTGTCTTCCAAGTAATTTGTCTGTTTTATTTACATTATCAAACTTTTGGGCATAGAGTTGTTGACAATATTCCCTTATTATCTTTGTAATGTCTATAGAATTTGTGGTGATATCTCATGTCATTTCTGATATTGGTAATTTGTATTTCTCTTTCTCTTTTTTGATCAGTTTATCTAGAGGTTAAAGTCTATTGATCTTTTTAAAGAACCAACTTGTGGTTTAATTGATTTTTCTCTATTTTCTTCTGTTAGACTTTAAGGCACTGTTCCCTCATCTCTTAAAATCTATACCCTAATATGATAAACATAAAATCTCATTTTCCCCTGGAGATTCCCAGAATGCTTCTAAAGGTTTTTTTTTTTCATCCCCCAGACACTCTACACCAAATCCTGGTTAAAAACCATATACTTCCAAGTGTACCCGAATCCAAGACAAGTTGCTCCAGCTTTCTAGAGGTAGAATGGTGAGGTGGCTAAAAAAATAATAATTTCTAGAATCATGTACTGGACCACAACTTACTGACTATATAACCTTAGGCAAGTTACTTTCTCTCTTCTGAGAAATAGGGATAATAACACTTGTTCCAGTGGTCATTATATAATATACATAAAATGTTCAGCATACAACCTGATATTTGGTAAGAAATCAACAAATGTTGACTCTTAATAATATTATTATATATTAAATATTTTTCATTTTCCAAATATAAACTTATATTATGAATATAATTTGCAAGTTTCTGCTAATTATATAGATCCCAAGTATTCTAAACAAGGGGTTCTTGTGCCTCAGATGATTACTGTGTAAAGTTTTCCAAATTTGTTTAATTGAAGGCTCACACTAAGTTTTATGATTTCCCAACCAAACAAAAATACATTCTAAAATTTTAATAGTTTCCTAGTAATTTTTAAAGCAACTTTTTCATTTACATATGCATATAGGATGTGTGTGTGTGTATGTGTGTAATGGTTTTAGAAGTTGTAGGTATATATACTATATAAAATAGACTGGCATCAATTCTGAATAAAGCTTGTTATCATTAATATTTTTTGTTCTCTCTTTCTTCCCTTTGTAATCTATTTGTTGAAAAAACAAACAGGTCAGTTTTCCTGTAGGATGGCCAAGAGTCTGGATTTTGTTGACTGTCTCCAGTGGTGTCATTTAACAACCTCTCTCTTCTCTGCATTTTGTGTAAATTGCTAGTTAGTTCTAGAGGCTTCATCACATTTGGTTTTGATTATTTTTGCAAGATGTCATAAATGGTTTTTCTAAATCTACTAATTTATTAGGCACTACAAAATGATAACATTCTAATTTCATCATTCCCTTATTTATTAGATGGCTGTCTTCTATAAAGAGAAATTTCCCCTTGTCAACAATCTGGTCACTTTGAAGTACAGTTCATACTGGCAAGGCAGGATAATTGCTTGATTCTTTTTCTTTGCTTACGAGTTTCCAAACTAAGGAGTTGGTTTGCCCACACCCTTGAGAGGTAACCAGGGAGGAAAAGTTTTTATTGTGACTGTTGACTTCAGTATAATAAATTTAAATACAATTTGATGTGTCTTAATCAATTACAGTTTGGCCAGTAAGAAGAGCTTATTAAAGTTGGCTCTTGAATTCTTCTGCATAATCTTTTATGGCTCTCTTGCTTCTGGTATGATAAAATGTTCTAGATTCATCTTTCATATTTCCTGCTCCAGACCTGGAATCAACCATTTTTTCCTAAGAACCCTGGTTTCTTTTAGTGAGATATGGTAAAGACCACAATCTGCAGGGGCTACTCATTACTAAGGGATTGCTCATTATTTCTAGGCCAATTTAATGGGCAGAGTTGGAAAATAGACTTTTTTTTTAAGAAGATAAAATACATCATGAGTTCATACTGATCCTTCCCATTCAAATTCAACACATCAGGTTTACAGCTCCCTTTTAAAACAGAAAATTTGTATAGAACCCTAAAACTTCAGTGAGCTCCAAACCTCAGTTAGGGATAGATGAAACTAATACTGAAAATGTCTTTTAATTGCAAACTGTCCCTGCAAAGTACGTTTTTTTTGCACTTACATATAACTAATAAAATAATTTACAGCAAGTGGTAGGAGCAGAAGTTTGGATTATCATAGAAACTAAAACCCCTACAAATTCTTCTATAGTTCTAGGTACCCTGAGACTAGACCATGGACCCTCCTGTTTGAGAAGACCTGTCCTGGGCTAAATCTCTACATTAGACCCTTATGACTTCATTAAAGGTTAAACCTTTTATCTTTTCTCCATTAAACCTCTGAATGGGCACTGAGGCATCTGAAGTAAAGGCTTTTTTATATCTTTGCTTAGACTGACTCTAAGGTTGTCTTTTCTTCATAAACATGTGAAAGGACTTTTAATCACTTCAGAGTCCTTTGCTGACTTGAAACCTGAGATTCTTTAAACTATCTAAACACACCCTTATGCATACCCAAATTAACTGTTTAATCTCATACACAGAAATGAAGAGAGAGCCAGGGGCAAGGGTTTTATTATTCACTGTACAAAGTATTCACTTGAATGTTTTGTCCATAAAGCTAGATTCCCTGGTGCATTTGAAATACGATTCTTGATACAAAAATCTGATTTGTATGCAGCTCTTCAGTAAATGAAATTATAGCTCGTCAGTCACATTGTGTTTTGGAAGAAACACCACCATTTTCAGAGGTTGCTAATGCTGCTCAGTTGTGGATTTGGCAGAAAGGCATTCATGGTAATGTCCTGATTCATGAAGTATGTGCCACACTTGAACAATGCAGTTGTCCTGATTTTCCTAAATTTTCTTTCTTTCTCTATCTCACATGTTCTGGCTCTCTTTTTCCTATGTCAAATACCTCCTCTGGCTCCATTTTTAGACTCATTATCCGCTTTTCCTAATAAAATATAACTTCAGCATTACTGTTCATAATCACAATTTTTTATGTCATGACAATACAGATGATCTTAGTATTTTATATCAGTTTTGCTCTTATGTGTTTTGGGTCCATATCAAATTGAAGGAAAATCGTACAAGACAGATGTAGTTTCTCTGCATTAGAACTTCTCTGAATTAAAACTGCATCTTAGCCTGAGTCTGCGGCTCCAGAGTATGGAATCATGCTTTGCCCATTTTATTTATCCTGAGCCAAAGGATTATCACTAAAGCAGCCTCCAAACATTTACTGAGTAATTGTCTCATATAGAGTATGACCTAAAGATGCAATTAATGATTAATTCATATTGTGAAGCTGAAAGCAGCTGCTGGTGTCACCTTCTAAAATTAAGCTTCTAGTTATAATTAAGAGCCACAGCCCTGGGGCATTCAGTATTACTGCCACCTTGATTGTTAACAGGGAGAGCTCCAGGATGTGTCTTTTAACTCCTGTTCCACTAGGCTAGCATGGAAAAGGTGAGGCAGCTTAGAGAAACTTGCATTTGAACTCGTTCTCAAGGGCATGGTAGCAATGCCTCGGTGGACTGAATGTGTATGGAGAGGAAACTTTTATCATCTGAGAGATGGAGTACCAGCGAGTCCTGTTATCCTGCAAGTTGTCAGAGGAAATAACATTTACCTGAACAGGTCAGTGAGGACAGTAAATGCTGCGAGGATTAGAGTCCCTCGCTTTGCCTTCCAAGTGAGTTACCCAGCTTGAAAAGCAGAAGAGTTGGAAGTGGAGCACTTTGGGTTAGAGGCTCAGACTTCTGGCTCAACTGCTATTTTTTTCACATGTTAAGTGTTCAAGGTGCTCCCTTTCCTTCATGTTTTGCATGACCATGTGTCACTAAGCTTGACTTATGTGTCAGACTAACTCCCAGCAGGAAACAATCAGGTAATTTAGGAGAGCTCAGAGAAAGGGACCTTTTTTAAAAAACCACATATTAAGGGTAAGGAAAACAACAAGAGATGGTGAAGCATCCTGGGTGTTGCAAGGGGGTGGGGGCAGGGGACTAGCCCCTCTAGCCTGAAGGGACCAGGGAAAGAAGGATTATCAAACCTGGGAGACAGTGGCTATAGCTGTAAGGGCAGTCTGGCAGGAGCTTGTGGCCTTGGGGCAAGATGGACGGTGGTGACTGGCAAGAGGACGAGCTAGAGGAATAGACACCCAGAAGTCACTTTCCTTCCTCTCTCCTGTCTCTTGCTAAGGCCTCCCATTGGCTGAATCCAGCCGGAGGCCAGAGGATAAGGAAGCCTATCAAGGCAGAAGGTCAGCCTCTAGAACGCGGAACAGAGGGAGAGTAGATCTGGAGAGGCAAATGGAAAATATCCAACAACATCGATTTCTCATAACATATGTAAATGTGGATTGTTTAATACAGGCCGATGACAAGTAGAGACAAGTAATTCAGATATCTGATTTCAAATCACTTTGTGAACTTGAAGTTAGAATGTCAGTGATAGTTGGACTTTAGTAGTAGTCATCATCATTGTTCTCTTAATATTTATTAGGAGCTTACTTTGTGACATGAACTGTTCTAAACACTTCATCTATATTAACTTGTTTAATTTGCAAAACAACCCCATGAGATACATACTGTAATTATTCCCATATTACAGCTGAGGAAACTGAAGCATGGGGAGCTGACCGTGTCTGCTTACAATCTCACAACTGGAAAGTAGAGAGGCAGGATTGCAGTCCAGGCTTCAGGATTGCTCTCCTGCCCCCTACTGCCTCTTACTCAATAAAGGCAAAGTACATAAAATGAATTTGATGGGTGGAGGTTGCAGGATTCAGCAATGATTAACATTTGCTAACAGTTGATAGTTAGAAAGAGATTTTGTACATTAAGAATCTCTTCGCACACTTGAGAATTTTAGGTTTATAACACAAAAGTTCATTTGTTCGCAAGTCATTAGCAGTGACTCCACCTAGAACAATTCAGTGGTGCCTTTTCTCTCTCCCTCTTTTCTTTTTATACTTTTTTTTTAATTTGCTATTATTAATATATAATAACATGAACAACATTATGGTTACTAGACTCCCCCTATTATCAAGTCCCCGCCACATACCCCATTGCTGTCACTGTCCATCAGCATAGTAGGATGTTATAGAATCACTACTTGTCTTCTCTGTGTTATACTGCCTTCCCTGTATTTCCCCACCCCCAACCCCGCTACATTATGTGTGCTAAGTGTAATAGCCCTTTTTCCCCCTTATCCCTCCCTTCCCACCCATCCTCCCCAGTCCCTTTCCCTTTGGTAACTGTTAGTCCATTCTTGGGTTCTGTGAGTCTGCTGCTGTTTTGTTCCTTCAGTTTTTTCTTTGTTCTTATACTCCACAGATGAGTGAAATGATTTAATACTTGTCTTTCTCTGCCTGGCTTATTTCATTGAACATAATACCCTCTAGCTCCATCCATGTTGTTGCAAATGGTAGGATTTGTTTTCTTCTTATGGCTGAACAATATTCCATTGTGTATATATACCACATCTTCTTTATCCATTCATCTACTGATGGACACTTAGGTTGCTTCCATTTCATGGCTATTGTAAATAGTGCTGCAATAAACATAGGGGTGCATGTGTCTTTTTCAAACTGGGCTGCTACATTTTTAGGGTAAATTCCTAGGAGTGGAATTCCTGGGTCAAATGATATTTCTATTTTGACTTTTTTGAGGAACCTCCATACTGCTTTCCATAATGGTTGTACTAATTTATATTCCCACCAGCAGTGTAGGAGGGTTCCCCTTTCTCCACATCCTCGCCAACATTTGCTGTTATTTGTCTTTTGGATGGCGGCCATCCTAACTGCTGTGAGGTGATATGTCATTGTGGTTTTAATTTGCATTTCTCTGATGACTAGTGATGTGGAGGATCTTTTCATGTGCCTGTTGGCCATCTGAATTTCTTCTTTGGAGAAGTGTCTGTTCACGTCCTCTGCCTGTTTTTTAATTGGCTTATTTGCTTTTTGTTTGTTGAGGTGCGTGAGCTCTCTATATATTTTGGATGTCAACCCCTTATCGGATATGTCATTTATGAGTATATTCTCCCATACTGTAGGAAGTCTTTTTGTTCTATTGATGGTATCATTTGCTGTACAGAAGCTTTTTAGTTTGATATAGTCCCATTTGTTCAGTTTTGCTTTTGTTTCCCTTGCTCGGGGAGATATGTTCATGAAGAAGTTACTCATGTTTATGTCCAAGAGATTTTTGCCTATATTTTTTCCTAAGATTTTTATGGTTTCTCTCCCCTCTTTAGGGTTATTTTTCTGACCTTTGTTATTCAGACAGAAGGTGTTCTTTAAAGCCATGGAAAGGCAATAATAAAACAACAGCCTCTAGCACATGCCTGGCACCGACTGGATAACTTAAGAAAGATGAATGATTTGATCTTCATAACCATCCTGCAAGGCAGCTGTTAGAATCCCTATTTTACAGGTGAGAAGACTGAGTCTTGGAGACAGAGTTTCTCACGCAAGGTCACACAAGTCCAAGAACCCTTTGTTAAATCCTTCAGAGCACATTTCCTCCTTCAAGTCTGCTCACAAGTCACCTTCTTATTGGTGCCCACCTTGCCTGCCCTCCTTAGAATTGTGACCAAGTGAGCCTCCATGCACTCACTTCTAATTACCTTTGTCCTGCTCTTTCTTTTTTTAAAACATAGCGCAAATCACCTTATAACACAGTATATAAATTATTGCTTATTATGACTAGTGATATTATCTCTCTCCCCTGGTAGAACGTGATCACTGTGAGTGTGGAAATCTACATCTGTTTTGTGAACAGCTGAATCTCTAGTGATGGAACACTGCCTGGTGAGGATAGGACCTCACCATTATGTTCATTGGAACTGATATAACTTTCCACTATCTGAAATTACAACTGTTGGCTTGCTTGTTAATTATTTGCAAGTAGGGACCTTGTCAGTCATATTTACTGCTGTAAATCCAGCACTAGACCTGTGCTAATACATAGTAGGTGCTCAGTAAGTATTGTTGAGTTGAGGGATGGCTACATTCCCTGACTTGACTGAACTCCCAAAACTGAGACCTTTGACTTGCCTTAAGCACAGCTAATCCAGGACTTACAATGTGGACTATCATTTTCCAGACCTTTGCCATGCTTTGACCCTCTGGAAATCTCTGGAACTTCAACTCTGCAATAACTCAGAGTATGGGTTCTGGCTCCATATTATGCAACTAGTCATCATTAATGGATGATATGTGTGTTTTACTTAATTCCTATAGATGCTTATAAATATTACTCAAAAAAAGTAAGACTAATCATGAACAATTAGCACTAGAAGGAATCTTATAAGTTATCTAAATCTGTAACATGTATCTATGATTGGGAATGATCTAACATTAATTTCAGCTGTCTAATCATAATGTGTAGTGAAAATTCAACTGAGAACTAAATATTCCAAATATTAGTTGTATAACCTTGTCATTAACCAAATACTTGATGCTGACTTATATAAGAGAAGGAGAGGAATCCTGATGGAATCCTGAACATACATAGGATATATTTGAGTTATAATTTGTTTGGACTTTGGCTGTAATTTTTGCATTCATGTTTTACTTACGATAGGGGTACATGTTCTAAAGTTACTTTTTATATAGATTTATATAGCAACCTTATGTGGTTAATTTTTAAAGTTGTCATCTTACAAAAAAGCTAGAAGAAATTATTGAAAATCAAAGAAATGTAATAAGGATTAAATAGGTAGAGATTAACACATGAAGTTTTATAGCCCTGTAAAACACTTTCAAAGTAGAAGGCCACATTAGACATTCCTTCTTTTTAATTCATTTTTATTTCTAGAACTGTAATATGAACTCGCATGTATAGAGATTTAATGAAAATTTATTTGCAAAAAACATGAGCTATACACAGATGAAGACAAATTGTGTCTCACTATTCTGCTTTCCCAAGAATTTTAAGTAAAGCTACTTAGAAGTTTTCTGTATAGCATAAGATTTTAAAACATATCACTATGCCTATTATTTTTCATTGTCTGCTTAAGAAGCTCCCCCTAGTTAATAAGCTTTCCATGACAGCACCCAGAACATCTAAGAAGCTAATTGTCATCCTTTAGAGTGGTTGATGTGCACTTAGTTGGCTCTGTTCAGCACTATCTCAGTGTTTCTTCCTGTGATTATCTGCAGAAGAGGAGTGGGTGGGATAGCAAAGAGCTCTGTAGCCAGACTTAGAATGACCCTGATTCCTTTTCAGGATGAGTAGAGGACTTGTGACCCTCATTTCTTTGTAAATTAGTTTTCTATTTCTATATAGCAGATTACCACAAACTTAGCAGCTTGAAACAACATACATGTCTTACCCTACGATTTCCATGGGTCAGAAGTCTGGGTATGGCTTTGCTCAGTCCTCTGTTCAGGGTCTCACAAGACTGTGATCAGGGTATCCACTGGGCTACATTCTCACCTGGAGTCTTGAGCAGGAAAGAATCTGCTTCTGTGCTTATTTAGGTCATTGGTAGAATTTATTTCCTTGGTGCTGCATGATAGAGGGCCCAGCTTTTGCTTGTTGAGGATTGGAGTCCACCCATAGCACTTTGCCGTGTGGACTTCTCAACATGGATGCATCTATTCATCTAGCCAGCAAAGAGAGCCTCTCACTAGATAACAGTCATGGTAGTGACAGCCTATCACCCGCTATGTTCTGTTGGTTAGGAGTGAGTTACAGGCCATGCCTGCTCTCAAAGGGAGAGGATCGCCCCCAGGCATGAACGGGAGGAGGTGCATCACTGGGGCCACGCTAAGGCCCGCCCACCAGGCTCAGGTATCTCATTACCTCACTGGCGCCTTTGCCTTTTAGCCATCATGTCATATCTTTTGCTAAAGTGAGTGATGACACAAAATGGAGGAATGTGGCCGTATTTTTTTCTAGTTGAGTGACTGATTTGTGTTCTTTTCTCAAGCTTCTTTCTGTGTTGTGGGATCTCTCTTTGTTATGTTGAGGATCAGAGAGAGTCCCTGAGGATAATGGGAGGAAAACAGAATTTGCTCCTGAGGAAGGGGAAGCTTGGTTGCAGAGTCTGGGGGCAGCTGTCATCTTTGTTTCATGTGGCGTCAGCAGTTTCCACTTGGTCTCTCCTTATGTCACCCGGGAAAGTCCTTCGGATGGTGACAATGAACTGACACCCAGATGGCACACATACTGTCAAAGGAATTCTACCCAGCAGTAAGGGTGGAAGCTGGTCCAGAGAAACTCAGCAAGCATGTCCCACCCACAAATACTCTGTATTTGCCATAAAATTAGAAAGTCCTCCCTCCCATGCAGGCCAGTTAAGGAAGGATATATTCCTCAGAGAGCTAGTTAACAAAAGAACTGTTTTTCAGGATCTGACTGAGAAGGAAGGAAAAATAAAAAACCCTAGGGTGAATCTAACTGCACTGAACTATAATGAACCTAAGGACAGTATTATTTGATAACCAGAAAAAAAGACCCTTTGCACTTAAAAAAAAATAGTTGTTTTGAGATATTTAAAAAATTTCCTCACATTTAGAGTAACCCATATTTTTCAGTAATTACGATGTAGTGTATTTCTGTTTATATTCTTATTAATGACTTGCTTTTGAAGTGCTTTAAGAAATGCCCAGAGTGCACTAGCTTTATTCAGAATAAAGAATAGATCAGCAGTGTGCAGCAGCATTGTATGGAGGGGCTTGAATGGTGACTGCAAGGCGCTTTTAAGCCCTGACAGCCAGAATTACTGAGGTAGAAATGTGCAAAAGCAAAGGTGTTATTTAAAATAGTAATTCTGAATTTATCCAAGATTTTTGTCCATAAGTGCTGTTTTTCTCCCACTGACTTTGGGATTGTAAACTCTGTGGACTTAATAGCTGGCATTAGTAGGTCAATAACTATGAGAAGAGATGCCTTTGGCTTCATGGATATTGGTAGGCCTTGGGACAGGAACAGAAAATCATATTTCTTTCTTTTCTTAGGCTTTGAAAGCTTATGTTTCTATTCCATTCTCTACGGGAGATTTGGCAAAGTCTTAAGGAGTAAATTCATATAAATGGCCAAAAGTGCCAGGTGCTTCTCAGAAATCAGTTGACAGATAAGGAGGGCAGCCTGTTTCATTTTTGCTCATTCCACGTTTTTGAGGAGATGCTTGTTTATGCGGTTCAGCTTACAGTATTTTCTTACTCCCTTGTGTATTATAATACAATGTGTGACTCCTAGTCCTTAACAGGAAGGGTGATAACATATTAAAATGGAGAAATATTGATTTTAATTTTATTTATTGGATCACCACTGTTGGCTTTTAAAAGTACTTTAAAAGTACTAATGGGTCCTGATGTGTATTCATCAAAAAGTTATTTATCCCTAGCAACAGAAAGACCTCTGTGGCCAAAGTCTGAGCTAATACAGCTGCTCTTCACTTTTAGGTAGATCTCTGCAGCTCAGTTTGTCATCAATATAACCACGTATATCATTTGGCATGCTTATTGCCCTTCACTGACCTTATGAGCTTGTGAACTATATTTAGAATCTACGCATTGGTTCTAGAAAAATAGTAACCTCATTTAAAGTCTCGAGCAAAAATTTGACATGACCTGTACTTAACAGATAGCTTTTTCCTAGAACTAGAATGACATGTAAATGCTAGTTTATTTTGAGTCTCCCTCAGTATCTAAGTTAATCCCCTTATCAAATAACTAACATAAAACCTTTTCAGATGATCAGGGCAGCATTGAATATACTACCCCAATAATGTGCTTAAGAATTAATTCGCTATTATAAGAGATTATTATGAAAATCTATATGCTAACAAGATGGAAAACCTAGAAGAAATGACAACTTCTTAGAAAAATACAACCTTCCAAGACTGACCAAGCAAGAAATAGAAAAACTAAACAGACCAATCACCAGCAACGAAATTGAATCGGTAATCAAAAAACTACCCAAGAACAAAATCCCTGGGACAGATGGATTCACCTCTGAATTCTACCAGACATGTAGAGAAGAAATAACACCCATTCTCCTTAAAGTTTTCCAAAAAATAGAAGAGGAGGGAATACTTCCAAACTCATTCTATGAAGCTAGCATCACTCTAATACCAAACCGGGCAAAGACCTGACCAAAAAAGAAAATTACAGACCAATATCCCTGATAAACATAGATGCAAAAATACTCAACACAATATTAGCAAACTGAATTCAAAAATACATGAAGAGGATCATACACCATGATCAAGTGGGATTCATCCCAGGGATGCAAGGATGGTACAACATTCGAAAATCCATCAACATCATCCATCACATAAACAAAAAGAAGAAAAAAACCACATGATCATCTCCATAGATGCTGAAAAAGCATTTGACAAAATTCAGCATCCATTCCTGATTAAAACTCTCAACAAAATGGGTATAGACGGCAAGTACCTCAACATCATAAAGGCCATATATGACAAACCCACAGCTAACATCATACTTAACAGCGAGAAGCTGAAAGCTTTTCATCTAAGATCGGGAACAAGACAGGGATGCCCACTCTCTCCACTGTTATTCAACATAGTACTGGAGGTCCTAGCCACAGCAATCAGACAAAACAAAGAAATACAAGACATCCAGATTGGTAAAGAAGAAGTCAAATTGTCACTATTTGCAGATGACATGATATTGTACATAAAAAACCCTAAAGACTCCACTCCAAAACTACTAGAATTAATATCTGAATTCAGCAAAGTTGCAGGATACAAAATTAACACACAGATATCTGTTGCTTTCCTATACACTAATGATGAACTAACAGAAAGAGAAATCAGAAAAACAATTCCATTCACAATTGCATCAAAAGAATAAAATACCTAGGAATAAACCTAGCGAAGGAAATGAAAGACCTATACCCTGAAAATTACAAGACACTCCTAAGAGAAATTAAAGAGGACACTAACAAATGGAAATTCATCCCATGCTCTTGGCTAGGAAGAATAAATATTGTCAAAATGGCTATACTGCCTAAAGCAATCTACAGATTCAACACAATCCCCATCAAAATACCAACAGCTTTCTTCAGTGAACTGGAACAAATAATTCTAAAATTCATATGGAACCACAAAAGACCCCGAATAGCCAAAGCAATCCTGAGAAGGAGGAATAAAACAGGGGGAATTACACTCCCTGACTTCAAGCTCTACTACAAAGCCACAGTAATCAGACAATTTGGTATTGGCACAAAAACAGACCCACAGAGCAGTGGAACAGAATAGAAAATCCAAACATTAACCCAAACATATACAATCAATTAATATATGATAAAGGAGCCTTGGATATACAATGGGGAGATGACAGCCTCTTCAGCAGCTGGTGTTGGAAAAACTGGACAGCTACATGTAAGAGAATGAAACTGGACTACTGTCTAGCCCCATACACAAAGGTAAACTCAAGGTGGATCAAAGACCTGAATGTAAGTCATGAAACCATAAAACTCTTAGAAAAAAACATAGGCAAAAATCTCTTGGACATAAACATGAGCAACTTCTTCATGAACATATCTCCCGGGCAAGGGAAATAAAAGCAAAAATGAACAAGTGGGACTATATCAAGCTGAAAAGCTTCTGTACAGCAAAGGACACCATCAGTAGAACAAAAAGACATCCTACAGTATGGGAGAATATATTTATAAATGACATATTTGATAAGGGGTTGACATCCAAAATATATAAAGAACTCACGCACCTCAACAAACAGAAAGCAAATAATCCAATTAAGAAATGGGCAGAGGACATGAATAGACACTTCTCCAAAGAAGAAATTCAGATGGCCAACAGGCACATGAAAAGATGCTCCATATTGCTAATCATCAGAGAAATGCAAATTAAAACCACAATGAGATATCACCTCACACCAGTTAGGATGGCCAACATCCAACACGCAAACAGCAAATGTTGGCAAGGATGTGGAGAAAAGGGAACCCTCCTACACTGCTGGTGGGAATGCAAATTAGTTCAACCATTGTGGAAAGCAGTGTGGAGGTTCCTCAAAAAACTCAAAATAGAAATACCATTTGACCCAGGAATCCCACTCCTAGGAATTTACCCTAAGAATGCAGCAGCCCAGTTTGAAAAAGACATATGCACCCCTATATTTATCGCAGCACTATTTACAATAGCCAAGAAATGGAAGCAACCTAAGTGTCCATCAGTAGATGAATGGATAAAGAAGATGTGGTACATATACACAATGGAATATTATTCAGCCATAAGAAGAAAACAAATCCTACCATTTGCAACAACATGCATGGAGCTAGAGGGTGTTATGCTTAGTGTAATAAGTCAAGCGGAAAAAGACAAAAATCAAATGATTTCACTCATATGTGGAGTATAAGAACAAAGAAAAAAACTGAAGGAACAAAACAGCAGCAAACTTAGAGAACCCAAGAATGGACTAATAGTTACCAAAGGGAAAGGAACTGAGGAGGATAGGTGGGAAGGGAGGGACAAGGGGGAAAAAGGGACAGTACAATTAGCAGATGTAATGTTGGGGGAGGCATGGGGAGGGCTGTAGAACTCAGAGAAGACAAGCAGTGATTCTATAGCATCTCACTATGCTGATGGACAGTGACTGTAATGGGGTTGGTGGGGGGGACCTGATGAAGGGGGTAGTTTAATAACCATAATATTGCACATGTATTGTAGATTAATGATACCAAAATAAAGTATATAAAAAAAGAAAAGAATTAATCTGCTGAACTTATTCCCAGAGAGTAATTTAGGCAGTGATGAAACTCAAGCCCAGTGACATATGTTGCCTTCTTGTATATTCAAGTTCATGGCTGTGTGCTGACTCCAAACGTCTTACAGTTGTTGAGATATGTTTCACACTTTAGTAACACTTCTCTAATAATAATATGGTTAGTATTAAATTTTACAAAGAACAAAAATTTGAATTGTATTTTAACTAAATTAACTCCAGCAGAGGACAGTGATTTAAACTAATTGGGTCTATGAGTGACATATCTCTAAACCCAATTAATGCTTGAACCCTAAGATCAGGCAACCTCACTGTTTCCCGTATTCACTTACTCAATAAATATCTGTGGTCCTACCATTGCCGGGAACAGTACCGGCGCTGGGATACTGCAGAGGTCAATATGGACAAGATCCCTGTTTATGGAACTTACACTGCATCAGAAAATAGAAGACAATAAGCAAAAATATAAATATGCAAGAGAAATATCAGATGGCGATAAGTCCTATGCAGAGAATTAAATAGGATCTTGTGATAAAGAGTGATGAGGCAGCTACTTTAGACTGGGTGGTTAAGGAAGGTCTCAATGAGAAATACAGGCTTTAGAGGGAGACCCCAGTGTCAAAAAGGAGCAGTCCTGTGAAAAAAGAGGGGAGAAAGCACTGCCTGCAGAACGGATAGATTGTGCAAGCCTGATGTGCTTAAGGCTGGGGAAAGCGGCTTTGTGGCTATGCTATCATGTACTGTGAGGGAAAGGTGGCCCAGTATCGGGGCAGATTGGACAGAGCCCTGTAAGGCAGGGAGAGGAATATTAGTGTGTATTAGGCACAACTAGAACCCAGAGATCCCAGAAATGTAACCTCTTTGAAGGCAGGATAGAGGGAAGTGACCTGTTAGAAGACTATTGCTTTGGTTTGGTTGTTAGCAATTAACATATCTGTAACAAAGTCTGGCCATGACCTATTTTTCCTTTGAAAAATGGGAATAAAAACCTGGAAAAATATATTCCAGTTTGATAACAGAGAAAGAGAATTTGAAGCATTTAAAATGTATGTTGACATCTATTTAAACTCAATTTCACATCTGGATTTCTCTGCATTTACGAGAACTTACTGTGAATCATGCTTTGTTTTAAAACCCTTGCTCAAGCACAAATTTTTCTTAGAAGGTCCCACCCTTCTAATTTTGTTGTGAAGATTGATGTAATTCCTTGGAAATTTGACTTCAGTCGGATTCAGACTCTGTTTTGCCTTCCACTGAGGCAAGTCTAGTCCAGGTGAAAGTGTAAAGCCAGATCTTTTGATGCGCTGGGCATCCTACCTGAGCTCTGTGGGTGGAGATGGTGCAGCTGTATTTGACTTCCATGAGCACAGCAGCAGGGACTGAACAAGGACCCTCCTACTCTCAAAGAAAAATGATGTTTTGGGAGTACTTTCCTTAATAATTAATAAGAGAGGAGAATTAAATTATTGGAAATATAAAAGTTGTTTCAAAATTGAATGTGTTTTTCATTTGGGATCTTGGCTCTGTCTGAGCAAATTGTTTGGCATAGCAAGAATGAGCATTATTTTCCCTGTGAGTGTGTGGGATGCTTTAATCTGAAGCATACCTCGTCCATCCTTATGTTGATCTTATGCAGTGTGGCTACCCATTTAAATTTCACTACATCAGAAATTCATGCTGCTCCTTATTAAATTTAGAGACCGTTTGATTTTCGCTGAAAACTGGCTCAGACACAGTATCCTCATTTGCGCTTCTAGGAACTCTTTTTTTTTCCCCATATCTGGAATCCCTCGGAAGCAGTTTGCCAGCATGTTCTGAATAAAGATAACCGAGTGAAAATTTTTAAAAAATGGATTGTGACGATTTATGTTTTACATTTTATGTTGCTTTACGTTCCTAAAAATATATATATCCACATCTGCCTTATGTAATCCTTAAGATATCCATGTGAGAGAGGTATTACAACAGGTGAAGGGAGAATCAGAGATCTTGAGCTGACCTACTCAAGGGCACAAGGCTGGAAACAACATAACCGTCCACCAGTTTCTCACATCGCACAGGGGGCTGGGCTGTGTTCCCCTTTATTGGGACCGACCACGTGCCTCGGGATGGTCTGGGAGCCCGCAGAATGTGGGTTCCAGGGCCACACCACAAACCTGGATCAGACTCTCTAGGTTTGGAGTCTAGGAACCTGCATTTTTAGAGCACTGATTTTTATACGTGGTAAATATTAAGAACAATTAGAACAATTGTACAATTAAGAACAATTAGAAGATCTAGTGAGGGTCAGCCCTTGGCAAAAGGTATAAGGTCGGGGAAGATTTTCTATGACATGTCCTCCTGCTGTAAATCTTATTCTTCCCTTTGGGATACCCAACTTGCTCACAGCTTTGTTTTAGCAAACAAAAAGAGGATGTACAAGAGCTCAAAGTGCCATTCCTCCATAGGATTTTCTGTTTTTTAACAGAGACTAAGTCTTTTTTTTTTTTGCATTAACTTAAAAAAATTTTTTTTTTATTGAAGTATAGTTGATATATATTATTATATTGGGTTCAAGTATATAATACAGTGGTTCAACAGTTACACATATTAAATCCTCACCCCCACTAGTGCAGTTTCTATCTGTCAATATAGGAAGATGTTACAGAATCATTGGCTGTATTCTCCATGCTGTACTACTATCCCCATGACCAGCTTATATTGTGATTGTGAATTATTGTGCCTGTTTGTCCCCCTCACCCTGCCCACCCACCCACCGCAATCCTTCCCCCATGGTAACCACCAGTCACTTCTCAGTGTCTATGAGTCTACTGCTGTTTTTTTATTTTGTTTTGTTTTGTTTTTAGATCCCACAAATAAGTGAAATCACATGGCATTTGTCTTTCTTCTCCTGGCTTATTTCATTTAACATAATACCCTCTAGGTCCATCCATGTTGTTGCAAATGGCAGGATTTCTTTCTTTTTATGACTGAATAGTATTCCATTGTGTATATGTACCACATCTTCTTTATCCATTCATCTATTGACAGACACTTTGACTGCTTCCATATCTGGGCTATTGTAAATAATGTGGCAATAAACATAGGGGTACATATATCTTTCGAATCAGAGATTTTGTTTTCTTCTGGTAAATTCCTAAAAGGGGAGCTACTGGGTCATATGGTATTTCTATTTTTAGTTTTTTGAGGAAGCTCCATACTACTTTCCACAGTGGCTGCACCAATTGACATTCCCACCAACAGTGCAGAAGGTTCCCTTTTCTCCACATCCTCACAAACACTTATTACTTTTTTGTCTTTTGAATAGTAGCCATTCTGTCTGGTGTGAGGTGATATGTCATTATGGTTTTGATTTGCATTTCCCTGATGATTAGCAATGTGGAGCATCTTTTCATGTGCCTGTTGGCCATCTGTATTTCTTCTTTGGAAAAATGTTCAGGTACTCTACCCATTTTTTAATTGGGTTATTAGTTCTGGTATTGAGTGTATGAGTTCTTTATATATTACAGATGTTAACCACTTATTGGATAAATCATTTACAAATATATTCTCCCATATTGTAGGCTGCTTTTTTTTGTTGTATGGATGGTGTCCTTTGCTGTACAAAAGCCTTTTGGTTTAATATAGTCCGTCTTGTTCATTTTATATTTTGTTTCCCTTGCCCGAGGAGAAATGTCCAGAAACAGATTGCTCATACTTATGTTCAAGAGATTTTTGCTTATGTTTTCTCCTAAGAGTTAGGTGGTTTTGTGTCTTACAGTTACATCTTTAATCCATTTTGAGTTTACTTTTGTATATGGAGTTAGACAGTAATCCAATTTCCTTCTCTTGCATATAGCTGTCCAGTTTTCCCAACACCAGCTATTGAAGAGACTGTCTTTTCCCCCAGAGACTAAGTCTTAAGCAAGAATTCAAACAGAGAGAGAGAAGAGAGAATGAATTGGAGAAGTGGAGGAGGCATGTGGAATCAAAGGCAAATGAGGCCCATCTTGAACCTACAGAATCAGCCTCATGTCATCTATTTCACTGCAGCTTCAGGCAGCGCTGGGTACAGCACTCACATACAAGATGCACATTTCAAAACAACTGTAGGTTCATATTGTAGGTTTTTGGGTGGGGTGCCTGTGAGCCCCTCTTGAACATTACTGTTTTCCAGACTTTTTCAAGTACAACTTGGCTATCTGAGCCAAAGATCATGTCAGACAGGAGGCCTTTGCTGATAAGGCTCGGACTGTCTCCTTCTACTGTGACCCCTTGGAGAGTTTCTGGCGAGGACCACTGGCTCCACCAAGGGTGTGGACAATTGAATCATGAGGTCATTGCTGCAGATTCTGTTCTGCCTGTGTTAATCACAAAGACAACACATACCATTTCTATGGGCTGCGATTGCCAGAACCACAGCTGACCATGAGCTCCTTTTCAAATATTAGAGGGGTTTGTCATGAGCAATTGGGGAGTCATATTTCTCACCCTCACTGTCCTTAGGGAGAAATCTATAACTTGGCAGGAATTAGTTCCTGAGCTCTGGATTGGTTATTCTGGGACATACAGAAGAACATGTCACTTAAAGAAGATTCTGAAAGGCTCCTTGGTTTAAAATGGTATAAAAACAGGCTTTGGTTTCATTCGCACTGGCTTTAAATGCTGTTGTTACTGAATGACTCCACAAACCAGAAGCATCCGTCAGTGGCATTTCTCTCTGCGAACGGAAGAGCCGTGAAGCCTAGCCGGAACCTACATCTTCTAGTGTTGAGCTAGACATAGACATGCTCCTGTTAAATCAGCTTTGGAGATCTATCCCTTGGCATAGGATTCATTTCTTTGTGTCACTTTCTAGAGATGGTTTCGCTGGAGGAGACTTCGGTGACGTGTGAGCCTCGCTCAGCCTCTCACCCACTCTGAGACATGGGGAGAGTAGGCTAGTTCTGCTGGGTCTTAGTTTCATCGTCTTTGACAGAAAGGGAATGGACTGAATCAGTGGATCCCAAATGTACATGACATGCCCAGATTCCTGGGGCCCATCCCAGACCTACTGAAACAGAATCTCAGACTGGATCCTGGGAATCTGCATTTTTAAAAAGCTCCCCAGGTGTTTCAGGTGCTCCTCAGGCTGGGTGGTCATGGCATCAAGTGATCTTTAATACTCCTCTGGCTCTGTCAAACTAGGAGGCAACATCTATCCTACTTGTCGGGCTGCCATTTGGGACAGTGGAACGTGGTTATTGCTAATCATAGCTGACACTGGGTTCCAGTTATTTGCTTTGTTTCTGCCAAGCACCATGGTTTATTCGTTATTAGAAAGCAGATTAAAGATCACAAAACAGTTTGCCTACAAAGCCTGCTGAGCCTGACTCAGTCATATTTTCCTATTATGTTCATTAAGAATAGTTGTAATGATGGCCAATACACATTTAATGCTTGGTACCAGGCACTCAGTTCTAAGAGATGTAAACTGCATCGGATCCTCACAACCACTCTATATAATAAGATAATTATTATGCCTATTTTATATATCTGGAAACTGGGACACACAGAATAAATAACTTCCCATGGTCCTATAGCTAGTAAGTAGTGGGACCAGGGCTTGAACCTGAGCAGTCTGACTCAAAAGTAATACACTTAACCACTATACAGTACAGTCTCTCCTGGATGAGTTTGTCACCGGCTGGTCTGCTTTTAACTCTGGATTTCTAGGCTGGATGACTGGAAGGATAGTTGGGCATCACTCAAGGTAGGGTAGTGGGAGGGCCACAGGTTTAGCAAGGAAGGATGTGTCTGGCAAACTGAGTTTGAGTCATGGACATCGGGAAAGACTGTGTCTCACTCTCAAAGAGGAGAGACGTGGCTAGAAAAGCAAAGTGGGGAAATAGCAGAACAGATATGGATGACATAGATCAGAAGAAGAATATAAAATGCTGGGAGAAACAAAGAGAACAGCAACCTCAGAGGGTGCCTCCCTTCTGGTCCAGGTGGCCAGCTCAGGCCAACAGGCCAGTCAGAGAAGTAACAGGAAAAGCAGGAGGCTGCAGCTTCCAAAAACCAAGAGAACACAGGTTTTCTCAAATTAAGGAGCAATAAATAGGGTCAAGTGGGTTAGTGTTGAATAAGTGGAAAACTAGAGAGAGATGGTAGAAATGAGGCAACTAGAACCTCACTGGTTACCTTCCAGAAAGGAGTTTCGGTGGTGGTGAAGTACCAGACAACAAGGTAATGTTAAGTGAACCAGTGTTAATGCCCTGTGTAAGCAGTTTGTGTGATACTACATGAAGCAAGATGTGTGGAGTTAGTACTTGAAGAAAACCCCACATGAATCAAGATGACTAGCTCACCAAGCAGTCAATGCCTTTAAAATTTCATTATCTTCAGTTAAGCTCACCTTGCTGGTGATGATAACACCTACCATTTGGTAAATGCTCACTTTATGCCAAATTCTGATACATACCAAAAGTCCTGTCCACCCCATTTTACAGATCAGGAAACAAAAGCATAGATTTGTTAGACAACTTGCCCCATGTCTTTTAGTTAACACAAGGCAGAGCCCAGATTTAGTGCTGGCTCACGTGTGAATCCCCAGCAGGACTGCCTCATTTAGCCGCCTGTGCCCAGCTTCTGGTTCAGTCAGCCTCTTCCCTTCTGAAACCTCACTATTGTTCACCTGTGCAGCTTCTTGATGTGGCCAGACTGAGCCTGCACGTGTTAACCCTCACCTGGGCCTTTCCACACAGGGGATGGGGGGTAGCTGTAAAGGACTGGGACAGGGCCCTGCAGCCCTTTATGACCCCTTGAGTCACAGGAGGAAGAGGTGGGACACTCTCTCACTTATAGTCTCTAGGGACAGTCTCCCAGTCTCACCCATTTTCCCAGTTTAGGGTGTACCTTACAGCCTCTCATTTTCTTCCTTAGGACTGGAATACCAATTTGCAGAGGGTGGGGAAGGAGGCTAGAATTTATGCCAGGCTTTGCCACGACTTAACAGAATAACTTTTTAAAACAACCCACTAGACTATCCTTAGGAGAACTTGCAAGCCACTGGTGCTAAGTGCCAGATCTAATTTGGAGAGGGAAGAAGAGGCAAAGCTAGTAAGTAGGACCTAGTTTTCCAGAAGACAGACAGAGCTTTGAGACTAAGATGTCAAGGGAAGACTGTTTTCAATTCAGTATTTAATTTCTTGTTTTTGAGTGTTGGGAATCTATTTTTTCCTAATGTTCTAGGGATTTCAGGCAACATTTTACACAGAAACCTAGAATAAGAATTTTTATTTTTGTCAGAGAATTTTGTTGGCTGTGCAAACAAGGAAGGGAAACTGCTGTTATGTCATTAAACAGAACATAACACGTGTGTGTGTGTGTGTGTGTGTGTGTGTGTGTGTGTGTGTGGCACATGCTGGGGCAGCCCAAACACCTCTGTCAATGTGAATAACTAAGTCAGAACATGTCCAGCAAAACACAGAATTCAAGAAATGAGTGTATATCAGGCTCACACTTTTCCATAAAGCAGATTTTATTTTGTAAGCAGGTAACATTTCATCTTGGCTTTCCTATTTGTCCCAATCTCAGCACAGCCCCCTATCCCCCGAGGGGTATTTGTTTTAATACCTAAGAGATTTTGTTTTGTTCTTTAGATGACGGTAATAATGATGCTTTAACTTTGTATGGCTTTTGATATGGCCTGTCCACATCCATCATTCTGTTTGAGTCTCGTGACACTCATGTGAGACAGACAGGAGAGATACTAATCTGCAATTCAGGATTGAAGGAGTAGAGATTCAGAGAGGTTAAGCAATTTGTGTAAGGTCACAAAGCTACTAAATAGCAGGGCTGAAATAGCAAATGTGTTTTTATTATTTCTGAGTTTCACATTTCCTTCCCTGATTTATAGAGATCTCTCTAGTTGCTTCACGGTCCTCTCAGCCTTCACAAATGACTATTGTATAATCACTTAGTATGTTTCTAAAGTAATGTTCTTGTTAAGGGCTTCTTTCCATGAGTGTAATTTCTTTTCTTATGGCTCCTTAAGGTATACATTTCCTTCTCTTCACTGCCGGATGGATTCCTTGAGAGTGGGAACTAATACTTAAATTACTTTTAATGGCCTCAAAGCAACCAATAGTGTGCTTTCGTTTCAATAAATGTTGACTGGTGTTTTGTAGTCCAGTGCAAAACCCAGAACCCCCTCAGATAAAAGGGAAACAAAGTGTATTAAGTACCTGCCATATAATAAATACTTAGCTAGCTGCTCTATAAACAGCATCTCATTTAACTTTCCCACAGCCCATCCAGATAGACATTATTATCCCTGTTTTGTAGCTATGATGTTCAGAAAAGTTAAGAGACTCACCTAAGGCCCCTCACCTAAAAGGTGGCAGCTTTAGGATTTGAAACCCAGCTCTTTCTAGCTCCAAAATGTTTGTACCTGTTTCTTTATGTATCCTTAAAAATAAAAGCTGGGAGTTTTTCCAGCAATTTCCTTATGACATACACGTTGTGCCCTGAGCCACAGATCACATCTCTCCTTCTGCCTGGATGCCCTACCTCTCACCCCTGCCTGATTCTACCTGTCACAACTCTCTGATCATTTTTTAGCACAAATCATCCTCAACTGAATATAGCTGGCGATCTTGGCTTCCTTCAGGCCTCCATTTTTGTTTCTCTCTTTCTATGGGGAGCATCATATCCTTCCTCACATTATAGTGATTCAGGTACCTGCCTTAACCTCCTTCCATATTGTAAGTGTTTAGGGGTTTGGAATTTATCATATTTATCATTTAATCATTGCAGCATCCGGCATAGCGTCTCTTGTACATAGCAAGAGTGCACTAAACGAGTGATTTAAATTGAATCCAGGGAAGCCAAGTGGTTCCTAGAAAAATAGCTGGTGCCTGCCCAATGGCTTATTTTGGCAGTCTGTGACGAGTTTGAGGAATGGGCTGTGGGGGAGTTGCTGCACAAAGCTATTGTCTAGGGCTGTGTGCTTGTCAAAGAGCCGAAGTTCTGTTCCATTTCTCTGGCCCTGCACGAAAAGGACTAACCCAACGATGATAAATATGTAGCACGCATGCTGCCATTCCCCCTCCCACACAGCATTCAAGCAGACATTACCAAGCAATTAAAGTTGACAGTTAAGAAAATATATTTGCTGCTCCTGGGTTGGTCTACCTAGGGGTATGAGTGTGTCTGTGTGAGAGTGAGTGTGTGTGTGTTTAGTTTGATAGTAAAACATTGAGAGGCTACAGCTTGAGCATTGCCTGTTTTAAGTATGTCAGTAAACAGACTTAATCTCATTGGCAAGAAAGCAGGATTCAAAAGGAAGTATAGTTGTACAATAGTGTGAATATACTTAATGCCACTAAATTATACCCAAAAGTGATTAAAATGGTAAATTTCACATGATTTTGATCTTATCAAAATTTAAAAAGGAGGTATAAATGCCAAATATATGGTTCTGGGCAGTAGGGATGGGTAGAGTTATGGGCAGAGTGGAAGTATAATCCCAGTTTCTTCTCTATTATGCTCCCATATTTGTAACAATTCCCCAAGCCTACTGCAAATATGTGTCATCATGATCTGGGGTGAGTTTATTATTAAGCCATACTCTGGCTCTTAAAGTGGAGCTGTATATATAAGGAATAGTCAACAAGTGTCTGTTGATGATAGAAATGCTGAAATCTGGGTTGGGTACATACATACTCACCAGATTAGATTCCATTATTGGTTCTCCAGTATAAATATAATTGCTCAGTCAGTCTCTGCACTGTGCTGTTTTGGTAGTGTTTGAGTCTCCTTCTCCATCTGGCTCTCTGCAGACAGGATGTAAGTCAACCACTAGAGTATAAGCCCTATGACGTGAATTGTCATTACTTATATTTAGCATCATTTCTCCATCCTATTCCCCAGTATGATGCCCAACAAGAAGTAAGTGTAAGCATTTTTAAAAATTAAGTAAAGAAAGACAATTGACATCTGACTTGTTTGCATATTCATTATAGTGTTTGGCCTAGTGTGTTACACATACAGTACATGTTTGAAGGTTAAACTGATGTTTTAGATTAAAAGCAGGTCCCACAGTGCTGATCACTTACTTGCACATGATAAGAGTTCATTAAATCTTGGTAATTGTTATTAGATTATGTCTAGAAAATATTGAAGTTACCAAAGTGGCACAAAAGTGGGGAAAAGCTCCATCTATGGAGGAGGGACAGAGGGAGATGGAAGCATTAGATAATTAGGACTCCAAGCTGGGAAAGTGCATTTGAGGGGAATCTGACCACAGCCTAAATTCTCTGTGTAGGTGCTCTTTAATTCAGTTTGCTTTAGGTTATTTGCATATGATTATCCTCTAGGTCTGTATCACTGCTTCTAAGGAGGAGACCCAAGGGGGACTCTTGAAGGTGATGGTATTTGAATTCTCCTTTGTGCCTTCTTTTCCTTGCATATGCTGAGGTAGCAGGTTGGAAATACTTTCTTATGGGGGACAGTGCCTTACATAAGACTTGTCCAAGCAATGGTCCATCTTCCCTTCCCAATCTGTCATCATTCTTTATCTTTGAATTTTCGTTTTAGCCCTTCTGGTATTTTGAAATAAGCTGTGAGTATTGGTTATAGTTCTGTGTTCTGATCCACCTACCCCTGTTTGACCTTTCCTTTTAAGTAATTTGATAATGGTATAGATTCAAAAATTCCTTTTTATTAGAATATAAAAGAGGAAAGGATTAAAATGTACCTGATCTTGTGTGGGTGCAAACTTCATCACTGTAGCAGTTTCCACCTTGGCCAACATTTCTATTTTTAACTAGTGAGTTTGTAGCCAACAGTGTTCATCATTGTAATTAAAGAAATTTTGTGATTTCTTTTTCCAAATATGGTACTAAGTATTCTTAGGGGAATACCACTGCAAATAAAAAGGATGAGTTGTAGGGCAGTTAACAGTGTAATGTACTTCCAAGTAAGTGGTAATCTCCTGCGGTCAGAGTAATGTAAAAATAGTAGACGTGGCTTGTTTCTACCCTATGCTACCTTGTTAGTTCTGATATTTCCTAGGCACAATCTAATAATAATAAGCTAACATTTATTTTGTTCTTATTATGTGACAGGCATGGGGCTAAGTGCTTTTTATGCATGACTTCACAAAGACCCTAATGAGAGAGCCACTGGTAATATCCCATTTTACAGACAAAGAAATTGAGGCTTAACCAACTTACAAAATTTATCCAAGGTTAAATGGTCTTTAAGAGACAACCTTGAGATTCCCACCCACGCAGTGTGCCTATGGAGCCACAGCTCTAACCACTAGTTAGTACTGCCTTTCATATGCCACTGCTGTCACATGCAGACCAGTTTCTGTCCCATTAATGTTTTACTTTAGTAAGCCAAAAGTTAACACAAAATACTTGGAGGAAATATAAGAAAGTGTGTGGTTTTATTTAGGGATGAGTACTACAGTGTATTTTCAAAGTGCATAGGGTAAAGCTTAGCTTTGAAGGTTAAAGAAAGCTTGAATTAAAAACTATAAATGTGCCTGGTTCTAGAAATGACTGTGGAAGCTGCTGCTTCTCTTTTTTCAATCCAAAGGAGGTGATTATAGAATAAACTAAAGGCTGAACTTCTCATTTTTGAAGCAAATAAAATTCTGGCTAGGACTGTGGGTTTTTTTTTCATTGAAGTATTGTTGATATACAATCTTATATTGGTTTCAAGTATAAGACAGTGGTTCAAGTTACCCATATTATTAAATCCTCACCCCCTCTAGTGCAGTTACTATCTATCTATCAACATAGAAAGATATTACAGAATCATTGACTATATTCTCCATGCTGTACTACCATCCCTGTGACCAACTTATATTATGATTGACAATTTTTGTGTCCTTTTATCCCCATCCACCCACTCCATCCTTCCTCCTTGGTAGCTACTAGTCACTTCTCAGTATCTATGACTCTACTACTGTTTTGTTCCTTTTGTTTTGCTTTGTTTTTATATTCCACAAATAAGTGAAATCATATGGTATTTGTCTTTCTCTGCCTAGCTTATTTCACTTAGCATAATACCCTCTAGGTCTCTCCATGTTGTTGCAAATGGCAGGATTTCTCCTCTTTTTATGGTTGAATAATACTCCATTGTATATACCATACCATCTCTTCTTTATCCATCCATCTATTGATGGACACTTAGGTTGCTTCCTTATCTTGGCTATTGCATGTGAGATTTCTTTTAAACAGATTTTACTGTGTTTCTTTGAAATAAATGGGACTGTATCATTTTGCTTTTTAATTTATCCGTTTACCTTCAGGACAGGAAATCTCTTCATCTGCTTTTTTACCATTTGCTTTTTTGCCCCCTCATCAGCATGTGTCACTTTTTCGGGGAAGCGGTATGGCCCAGGAACAGAGTAAGGGCTTCAAATGGACAGACTTGGGTTCAAAAACCAACCTCCCACTTACTTGCTGTGTCAGCTGTGTTTAACTTCTCTAACCATCAATTTCTTTATCTGTAAAAAAATTAATGATACTATAAAGCCTACCTCACAGAGGTCTTGAAAAGTTCAAACTAAGCAACAGATATCTAAGTAAACAGAGTTTATTTAGTTGTAGAAAAAACTGGAAGCTGCTGATTTTCTTCTTTCAATCCAAAGGAGATGATCACAGAATAAACTAAAGGCTGAACTTCTCCTTTTTGAGTCAAATAAAATGAAGCAAACAGAGTTGCAGCTAAGGAAAGATAAGTTCCTATGGCAATGCCTGCTAGCCTGCAGTAGGTGCTGATGTAACACATTCCAGGCCCCTCCTCTGACCTCCATCCCCCCTCCTACTCCTTTGCACCATTGGCTGGTGTTTGGTTTTGTTCATCAAAAGCAATTCTTTGCTGATGGGCAGGGACAAGGAGCCTTTTTGGCTGCACTGATATTCTACAGGACTAGTCCCTTATATACCAGTGCTTTTTATCCTGAGTGTGTTAGTATAAAATCCAGTGAGTATACCTGTAGATTCTTTCTGTGTATATTTATAGTTGTTAAGCCTGTTGGTAGGAGTCTTTGCCTGTATTCTTCCTTCAGGTTCCAGGGGCCAGGGGACCATGGGTATATTTCGTATGATTACATGAGTTTCTTTCAGAATTTTCCACTCATCCTCTCAATCATTCACTGAAAAAATATATATTGAGTGCTTACTACGTGTTAGGTACCCTGCTAACTTCTTGAAATACCACTGTCAGCAAAACAGACCCAAATCTCTGACTCCATGGAGTTCACAATTCTAGTGAAATTCGTTTTTACCAAATGAATAATTTAAATGATAATTTAAAAACAAATTTAATGTAAATATGTTCTGGACTCTGTGGGTGACCACCTTGAAATTAATGTTTTTGTGAGGTCCCCGTGACCTCAGTGACATGAGTGTTATTAGTGTCCTGACATCAGGTGGATTTTTTTTAATAGCAGCTCGAAGAGTGGAGGTGAATTTATTCATACATGATGTCTTCCAACCAAAGAAAGCTCAAATGACAATATGGGGCAGTGTGTGTGATGATGAAAACTGCATGTAGAGCACAACAGGAAAAAGTTGGAGAACTGAGTCATCACATAACATAACAATAGAATAAGGAGGCTAAACTCAAAAAAACTAGGCCACAGTGTGGAAATCTAATTTTAACAATATATTACATATCAGGTTAATTAACGTGATTCATTTGGTTTTTATTGGCTTTGTAGGTTTGTTTGTATTATCAGTTATAATTTGTTCTGATTTTATAGCTACGTAAGAGTTTAAAACGTAAGGAATTTATAGCCTTATAATTTTTTTTTTTTTACTTAGCCTGAGGGAGGCCTGAGATAATTTTTTTTATTGTAAAGGAGGTCAGTACCATTATTCAAGTGCAGAAATGTTGTTTCAGAGAAAGCTTCTCTATAGGTAAAATCCTTCAGAAATATGAGCAGTTTAGCAAAAACTAGCTGTATCCTTGATTTATTAGAAAAAAAATAAGAAAAGGGCTGTGAGGAAAGGCTGTAGCTCTTGCTTTTACCCAAAAATCATTCTATGTTCTGTTCTGTAGTTATGAGCTACTGTTTTTATGTTAGTCATGACTGAGTTATTATGCTTTTAAATATTTTTCTTTGGTATTTTTTTTAAAAGAACTATACCAACTTCTTTCTTCTTTGCCACGCCTCTCCACTTACCTGTGTGTGTGTCTGTGTGTGTGCACGTACACACAGACACAAACTCTGACCTGTAACCTCTTCTGCCTGACATATACTCATCACTTATTTATTTCAGACCTGTTCTCATTATAAACTCCTGCGTATAGGGTTGCAAGATTTGTTTAAAAAAAGCTTTTAGTATTAAGGGTAACTTGAGCTTGTCTGAGGAGCTTTAAAGAACACTCAAAAGAGATTATCTCTTTATAATAATTAGCATTTTCTGCTACATAATATAGCGTATCTGCTCTTTCCTTCCAGATTCCAGGCTCCAGGGCAGGACTGGGAGGGCAGTTCTCTAGGAGGACCTGGTGTAATATCCATGCAGAGGGTGACCGTATGTCTATCCCCATATGTCTCAGCTTGGTGGAGGTGCCCTCTTCAGTGTCAAAAGTATCTCATTTGGATGATAAATTATAAGGTCACTCTAGTTACAAAAAATGCTTCAGCCTTAGGATCCCACTAGATCCAAACAAAGGAGCTGCTTCACCGACCCACTTTAATCACTAATTCTGTTCTTCACTTACTCTAAACTATCCTGTTTGCCTTTACACAATTGGGAAGTGTTTATGTATAAAGATATGACACTATTCATGCATTTGTCGGAGGGTCTCTCCTAGGGATTGCATCAAGCTTAACATAGAAATGGCAGGGATCAGTCAGTTTGTAGCAGTGATTATCTGAGCGTCAGAAAAAGTTTTTGAAATGTGAGCTGATCAGGACTTTCCATATCCAGAAGGTCACATCCTGCAAATCCAGTGACAGTGAACTTCTAGGACCTAAACAGCTCTCTGTTCAAATATTAGAAGTGAAATTGCATCACTGTGGCCTGCCCAAAACAAATGTCTCACTGCCTGGGTGAGGTTCAGAAGTTTTCATTAGAACCTGCTGTTTTGGATGATGACCTTGCCTTTGTCAGAAGCTTATTATTTGGGGGTTAAAGCTGAGATCTGAAGCCAGTGATTGGGCTCAGATGGTGGTTTGTGGCGTGAGGTATGTAGACACAAGATGAGAAGAGACTTTCTGGTTGTTCTGAACTAACTGTCCATTTGACCCGGGCCTCAGCTGTGCTCGCTCTACTGCCTCTTGCTCTTTAGCTCTTTGGTTTGATCCTTGCAGCCCTAAAAGAGGACCTGGCAGAGGAAAGACGGGAAAACTGCCAACCATCATTTTTCTAGAAAAACTACTTGATAAGAAAGATGATTGTATCTCTTTTGCTTATTTTCATGGCAACTTTGGTTTTGGTTTTTGTTGTTGTTTTTGCTTGTCAGGCAGCATTTTCTATTTTCTTGCATGTATTTCCTTCTCACTAAGTGTATATTGTTTTAAATTCAGTGAAATGCATGTAGTCACTAGAAGAAAAGCTCCCATAGGGGAGATTCATAGCCTGTTTTGTTCACTAGTCTGCCCTTCTGTGCTTAAAAGAGTGCCTGGTGCTGAGGGGGTGCTCAAAAATTATCAGAATGAATAAATGCTACAGAGATAGAAAGTAGATTAGATTGTGCCGGGGGCTGGAGAAGGAGAAATGGGAGTGACCGCTAATCTGTACATGGTTTCTTTTGGGGGTGATGAAAATGTGCCAGAATTAGTGGTGTCAGAGTATTAAAAGCCACTAATTTTTACATTTTAAAAGATTAATTTCATGGCATTTTAATGACATCTTGACTTTTTAAATTATGAAAGAAAAAATGAAAAAATTATGGTTGGCACGTAGGCACAATTGTGCTTAATAAATACATCTTTTGGATCAATAAATGATTGTAGTTCTATACCAAAATAGTTTGTGTTTCTCTCAATGCATGGTGTTTGTCACTAATCGTATGGCTTGGTAATTATCTGGTTAAAAACATTTGAATTTAGGGAGTTCGGGCTTACTGTGGTGCTTGAGCATCATTGGGATAAGTGGAAATTGGAATACAGTTTGGAAAATGTCATAGAGTCTCTCTGGGAAAGTAGTTTTGTTTGAGTCAGAGATAAGAGTAACTGCCTGCCTGTTGCGATTATTTGATTCTAGCACTACCAGAGAATACTGCAGTGTGATGCTTTTATGAATATTTGTTTAATATTGGAGGAGGGAGACCTCTGTCAGAAGCAGTTTCAGTTCAGTTCTTTCCAACTCTTTTATTCATGCTCTTGTTAAGTCGGTTTAAAGTCTCTATGAATCTGTTACTCTTCAAAGAGCAAAATCTGTAAAAACAGACCAATGCCATCACCCACAACATCTGGCTTGTATGGTGACAACTAGTCTGGAAGGATTTATCAGAATTCATGTAATTTAGACACTTACTAGTTGCCAACAATGAGTATATAGTCATTCAAGTCTGCAAATGCAGGCTATAGAGGTGGGGATGGTTTTATATCTTCTTTAGCACAAAGTCATGTCAAATTCTAAAAAATACCTTCATATATTCAGGTGATTTTCTTGTATTTTCTCTGAGGTAGTAGATATGAAATTTGTTTGAGTATTTACTGTTACATGAATATTTAATAGTATCATACTTATTCTGTCTGAAGAACTGTGTTCAGAGAAATAAGAAATTGACCTTCTGATCAAACAAAGGAATTTAAGACTCTTCAGATTTGGAATATGTTAACTTTTTCTTTTTGAAGCTTTTTCTGGAAAGTTGCATATTTTTTGTTGTTAAAAGGTATGACTCTACTGCACATACTGTTATGTGTTTATCAATTTTCTTTTTGCACTCTAAATTTTACTAAGGATACCTGATATTTCCTAAATAGCTTTAGCTTTACTACTGCTACTAGTATTAAACATTTATGACTTTTTTACCATGTTTAGGAAGTATGGTGCACCCTTTATTTATATTACCTGATTTAATCCTCACATCCCTCTGAGGTGGAAGATGGGTTGATATCCCTATTTTGGAGCTGCATGTACCTGGGAAGTGGTAGAGGTGAACTCAAGACTGTGACCAGGGGCTGCTTTTCCTTCCATTTGCTCAGACTCCCCCCAAAACCCTGCCACCCCATTTTACAGATGAAGAAGCAAAGGCTCAGGTTCACAAGGCTAGTAAGAGACAGAAACAGACCAAACTAAGGTCTTCTGTCTCTGAAACCTGGTGCTCTGTCTACGGAATGCCTTGACCGTGATCAGTGGAGATTGCCACAGCCAGCGCTCCTCCTGCTCTTTGAGCTTCCATGAAGAAGGCAGAGAAAGAGTTGTCGGCAGAAGCCCTGATCTCTGTGGTAAGCACAGTTGTGGAGGTTCCCTTTCCCTGCTCCCTACCAGCTCATCAACAGGTTAGCTAGGAAGGGGGAATGCAGCTGCTGCTTCCCGAGACAAACCAGCAGGTGTTGTGGGGAGCTCAGCCTCATTTCCTGAGGTGGGGCAGGGGGACAGGAAGGCTGTAATCAGATTAGTTTAGACATTCGCAGAAATGCCACAGGCAGAGTGAACCTTTGACCTGTCCTGGGTCAGTCTTATTAAAAACTCGAAGCCCCAGGAGAGAAACCCATTGGCCTTCCAACTGTGCTCACCCTCCTAGTGAGCATACTGGTTCTTAACATTTGGGAGGTCACGACCCCTTAGAGCAGTGTTCTCAAACTTCAGTGTGCCTGGGAATCCCCAGGAGGACTTGAGGAAACAGACCTCTGGGCCTCAGCCCCAGAGTCTGACTCAGGATCTGAGCAGAGCCCAAGAATTTGCATTCCTGCCAGAGTCCCAGATGCTGATACTGCTGGTCCAGGGACCATACTTTGAGAACCACCACCTCAGAGAGTTTGCTGAAAGCTCTATTCTTAGGTAGATACCAAGTCGAGAGTGGGAGTTTATGGATTATGGAACTCTGGCAAGGTGGTGTGTGGTTTGGTATTGAAGGAAATATATGAGGGTGTAAGTCACTGAATAGTTTGAAGTTGGTATGGAGAGTCATTTAGAAATGGCACCGAGGACATTGTGGGAGGAGCTCCTGGAGGACCTGACAGTGGGGGGTGGGGGATGTGCCCGGGGATTCTGCCTATTGTGGGTGATATAAGAAATGTTTAAAAACCATTTATAGTAATTGCAAAGTTGTGTAGGCTATGGCTGGAACATTTTTTAATATATTGACAGTTGGTATGAAATGCAGTTCCCTAATATATGCAATTAATGTTTAGACCGATTTCTAAATTGTAAAAATATGTAGCATAAAAGACACCATTTTAATCATTTTTAGGTGTACAGTCCAGTGGCCCTAAATGCACTCACACTGTCGTGCGACCACCACCACCCAGCGGCAGAACTTCTTCATCTTGCCAACTTGAAACCCTGCACCCACTCTCCCTTCCCCTCCCCCAGCCCCTGGCAACCACCTGTCGACCTTCTGTCTCCATGAATTTGACTACTCTAGGGACCTCATATAAGCGGAATCATATAATATCTATCCTTTTGTAAGTGGCATAGTTTTTGAAGACATTTTGAAACAGTTTTAAAATGCAATAATATTACCCCTAACAATATAAACTAAAATAGAGCTTGAAAAACATTATGTTAGAAGGCTGTATTCTTGCGCTTTAAAGAGCCTTCCTTTGCAGTCCCCTATGACTTGAAGCTTATTCTCAGTGCACTACAGGCCCAAGGTTGCCCTGGATATTGAACTCCTTTCCCTCACCTGCCAGGTGAATCTTGCTCCCAGCTCTAACAGGAGCCCTGTCACCTTCAAGGCCCCAAGGCAGACCTGGGTCTTAGCCCCAACCTCATCTATTCATTAATTCATTCGGCAGATACTACTCATTGAGCACATACTGGGTGCCAGACCCTGTCAAGGTGCAGGGACTGAGAGGGGAGCTAGATTGCCTACATACCCCTCACAGCAAAGCTTCCACTGCAGGCCTGGACCACTCAGAGTGTGCATCACTTAGATTTCCCAGGTGATGAAGCTCATAACTTTAAATGTCTTTTAAAACTTTAACCATGTTGATGGGAATCTTAGTGTATCAGTCCTTCCATTCCATAAGCAGAATCTGCTAAATATAATTTAACCTTTCCTCTATAACCTAGGTTTGTGTTGTGCTGTAAATACTGACTTGCCCCTTCTCCACACCCACTAAATGTCTCTGAGTGGCTGCACATAATTTGACAACCACTTCTGTTTCAGCTGTCCCTTTTCAAGGTATATATAACTTTCTAATCCACTAGCTCTAGGAAGATCAAAGGAGCAAATCAGATATTCTAAGCTTGAATCAGCTAACTGGGCTGAACATAGATTTTGACAGGAGAGAGATTTTGTCCTTCAGCATCTCTTTCCTAGATATATAGAATTCCCAATATTTAGTTGGGCATGTGGTCACCAGAATAGGGAAGACTTCATTTCCCAGCCTCACCTGCAGCTGTGTGTAGCCAGCACAACTAAATGGCAGCCAGTGAGATGTAAACAGAATGCATCTTCAGGGAGGGTGTTCTTAAAGAATGGCATGTATCCTTCTTTCTTACAAGCTCAGTGCATAGATATGACAGCTGGACCTCCAGCTTGAACCACGAGGGTAAGGAAAACACATTTGGGAAGGTGGAGCAGAAATCTTGAAGCTGTATAGTAACACATAGCTGGTGCTATCATGCTAGCCATAATCTGGATTTTTATAGAAAGACAAATAAACTTAACATGTTGTTCATTCACTCTTGGTTTGTTTCTTCATTGCCTTGTAGCTAAACTTCATTGTAATTAATACACAGATAAATTTGATGAAAGTATTTTAGGTGCTTGGAAAAAAAGTATATGATTGTTTTGGGTAACCCTTGGTCATCAGAAAAGAGCTGAAAACATTAGGTGGAAAGCATTTCAAAACTCTTTGGACTGTCAGTTGGATGAGCCTTTTCTATTAGTGTTTTGTTCACCAGGAATTCCCCAATCATGTTGTTATATGTTGTTATAATTCCCGCTCCTATCATAATCATATAATCATGTCATATCATCTCACAAATAATTTTATGTCATTCCTCTTCCTTTCTCTCCCTTATTCCTCTCACATTCCTTGGTTTACCTTTTGTCTGACCACATCTTTCATGGCAAACAGTAACTGAGACAGATAAGGAGGATTATTTGTCCAAGGGCTAATTTGACATACTCACTCACCAGAGGAGATGGAGGCCTGACAAACTGATGATACTCCCTGATTCTTCATGAAAGTGTGATGTGTGGATAAGCAGCAGCAACTGGGAGCTTACAGAGATGTAGGTGCTTGGGCCCCACCCAAACCTACTGGATCAGAATGGTATTTTCTTCCCCAGAATGGTATTTCTTCCCCAAGCCCACCCCCCTTCTCCTTCCTCCACCAAGCCTAGATAATTTTAGACACATTAAAGTTTGAGAAGCTCTATCTTTGTGCATTGCTGTAGCCCTATATGGCAAAGATCATCTCAAAGGCTGTTTAAAAGTGGGAAATGGATGGTCAGACCCAACAGGAAGACCCAGAAACTGAGGCTCAGCTCAGGGGTGTGATAAGCCAAGAGGAGAAGAGAACCAAGACTTCATCAACATAAATAAGAAACCTCTTATTTTTGGAATCTATATCAGGAGATCCAACACCTATATGGTTGCACAAATGCAATAAAAACACATTCAGTCCAACTTGGAAGTTAAAGTTAAATAAGAGTAGGGTAATCAAGGTCACGAAAGTCATTTAACGGAAGTCATTTAAGAGAGCTTCACTGAACAAATTTCTTTTCATAAGTAATGAGTCCTTCTGGGATAAAAAGCTGATGAAACAAAAGGTTCCCTTTTTGAAAGTAATTTTCTATTTTGTTTATTTATTTAATTTTTTTTCTTTTACTCTTAGCCCTCTTAACTATTTTAGCTTTCATTGGAGCCAATACAAGTGTGAAAGAATTGACCTCGTTTGAAACTCCCTTTTAGCAAATGGTCAAACCTTTGTTTTCTGCTCCATTGTTTTCTAAACTGTACATAAAAATGATGCTTGTGCTTTAGGCATGTGCTTCCAACATTAACCTACTGTAATTTCCTAGTCCACATATTAGATCTGTTCTCTGCTTGCACATGAACATTGGCTGCTCACTCTCTCAGGGTCTGCTTTTGTTCCTTTTGGTCTCTTGTTGATAGATGGTTGATAATTTCTATGGTTCACATTCCTTGAGAATTTTTTGAGTTATAATTGGATGAGATCTTAGCAAGTGAGCTATCACACACTGCATTTTTTTCCTATCAAAGCAACCCTGTATCATTGCATGATATTTTGGCTTCATATTTATAAACCAGCTCTAGAAGAGAAAAATGTTGTGCTTCCCAGAGATTATAAATAACTAGACAAAGAAAAGCACAGGTATATTTATATCAGCCTCCAAGTATTGTGATAAGAAGAAAGAAATATAGCTTGTTATTTGACTTTTGATGGGTAAATTTTTAAATGTAATAGAAATGCAGACTCTTGGCTTTGTACTTCAAATGCATTATCTTTGGAAAATACTAAGATATTATGAGGTATGGACACTGCAGTGCCAAAGGTTAGGGTCTCCTAACAGTGATAATTACTCCACAGTATTTGAATGACTAGTAAGTTTCTTATATGACATCTTATAACACCTCTTGGTAAAATGACATAAAACTCCAATGTATATAAAAGACCTCAGGCCCTATTAATGGACTATAGTCATACTTACAGTTTGGTTTTCAGGTTCAAGACAATTTTAGCCTTAACAATATGAAGAGAAGCCTATACGTAAAACCACTCTCTTTGGTACAGAAACCACAGCTGTTGTAGAGCCACAAGAATGCATGAAGATATCATAAAATATTGTGACTGTATGTGAAGGGACATTAGTTTCCTGTTCAGCATTCTAACAAGGATAATTTAGGTAAATGTCTTTCTAGTTATTGGAAATGATGCATGTATCTGAAAAAAAAAAACAGAAATCACTCTATGAGCAAGAAAATGTAACCCAGTCAGAATCCATTCTGTAAAATTGATTTCAGCACTGATCAAGTAAGGTGAGGACTTGTCACTATTTTTAAAAAACACCTCTCCCATCCTAGCTACAGCAATCAGACAACACAAAGAAATAAAGGCATCTAAATTGGTAAGGAAGAAGTTAAACCATCACTGTTTGCAGATGACATGATATTACACATAGAAAACCATAAAGACTCCACCAAAAAACTATTAGAACTAATGACTGAATTCAGCAAAATTGCAAGATACAAAATTAATACACAGAACTCTGTTGCATTCCTATATACTAACAACAAATTAGCAGAAAGAGAAATCAGGAAAACAACTCCACTTACAATTGCAACAAAAAGAATAAAATACCTAGGAATAAACCTAACCAAGAAGGCAAAAGACCTACACTCTGAAAACTACAAGACACTGATGAGAGAAATTAAAGAAGACACCAATAAATGGAAATATATCCTGTGTTCACAGACAGGAAGAATTAATACTGTCAAAATGACCATCCTGCCGAAAGCAATCTACAGATTCCATGCAATCCCTATCAAAATACCAACAGCATTCTTCAATGAACTAGAACAAATAGTTCTAAAATTCATATGGAACCAAAAAGAGCCCTGAATAGCCAAAACAATCCTGAGAAGGAAGAACAAAGTTGGGGGGATTACGCTCCCTGACTTCAAGTTCTACTACAAAGCCACAGTAATCAAAACAGTTTTGTTCTGGTGCAAGAACAGACTCATAGATCAATGGAAAAGAATAGAGAGCCCAGATATAAACCCACACATATATGGTCAATTAATATACGATAAAGGAGCCATGAATATACAATGGGGAAATGACAGCCTCTTCAACAACTGGTGCTGGGAAAACAGGACAACTACATGTAAGAGAATGAAACTGGAATATTGTCTAACTCTATATACAAAAGTAAATTCAAAATGGGTCAAAGACCTGAATGTAAGTCATGAAACCATAAAACTCTTAAAAGAAAACATAGGCAAAAATCTCTTGAATATAACAACTTTTTCCTGAATACATCTCCTCAGGCAAGGGAAACAAAATAAAAAAATGAACAAATGGGACTACATCAAACTAAAAAGCTTCTGTACAGCAAAGGACACCATCAGTAGAACAAAAAAGCATCCTACAGTATGGGAAAATGTATAGAATATATTCATATATAGAATATATGCCTCAACACCCAAAAACAAATAACATGATTAAAAAATGGGCAGAGGATCTGAACAGACACTTCTCCAAAGAAAAAATACAGATGGCCAACAGGCACATGAAAAGCTGCTCCACAACACTTGTTAATGATCAGGGAAATGCAAATTAAAACCACAATGAGATATCACCTCACACCAGTTAGGATGGCCAATATTCAAAAGATAAGAAACAACAAATGTTGGCAAGGATGAGAAGAAAGGGGAACCCTCCTACACTTGGGGGAATGTAAATTGGTTCAACTATTGTGGAAAGCAATATGGAGGTTCCTGAAAAAACTAAAAATAGAAATACCATTTGACCCAGGAATTCCACTCCTAGGAATTTAACCAAAGAAAACAAGATCCCTGATTCAAAAATATATATGCACCCCCATGTTTATTGCAGCAGTATTTACAATAGCCAAGATATGAAGCAGCCTGAGTGTCCACCAATAGATGAATGGATAAAGATGTGGTACATATACACAATGGAATATTAATCAGCCATAAAAATAAAACAAATCCTATGATTTGCAACAACATGGATAACTCTAGAGGGTATTATGCTCAGTGAAATAAGCCAAGCAGAGAAAGACAAGTACCAAATGATTTTACTCATCTGTAGAGTATAACAAAATAAAACTGAAGGTACAAAACAGCAGCAGACTCACAGACTCCAAGAATGGACTAGTGGTTACCGAAGGGGAGGGGTTGGAGAGGGTGGATGAGGAGCGAGGGAGAAGGGGATTAAGGGGCACTATAATTCTCAGTCACAATATAGGTAGGTCACAGGGAAGGCAGTACAGCATGGAGAAGACAAATAATGACTCTATAGCATCTTACTCTGCTGATAGACAGTGACTCTAATAGAGGGGGTGAGGACTTGATAATATGGATGAATGTTGAAACCACAGTGTTGTTTATGTGAAACCATCGTAAGATTGTGTATCAACGATACTTTAATAAAAAAATAGTAATAATCCAAAAATGTGTGGTGAAGGAGTGGATGGAGGAATTGTTACTAATTGTTGAAGCTGGGTACTGGGTATATGAGGAGTTCATTACACTGTTTTCTCTATTTTTGCATATGTTTCAAAGATCCCATAATAAATAAAAATGCTTAAAAAGAAAAAAAAACACCTCTCCCATCAAACTCAAATAGAAAACATAAGCATGGATTGAGAACCTAGCTTATTGACACTGGGAAGGTATTGTCCATGGCTTCTGTGTGGAACATTCAAAAGATGCAGTGAACATGGCCCTCGGCTTTGAGGGGTGCACTTAATTGAAGAGACTGACATCTTATACATTAAGATGTTTAAGAATGTATATTTGTGAGCCATCCATATTTGAAAGTATAAAATGTTATTCCACTGGAAGACATTTGTATTAACTGTGCATTCAGTAATACAGAGGGGAGGTCTAAATACCAGAAAGACAGAACCAAAGAGAAAGAAAGAAAAGAAAGGCATGTGGAGGGAGGGGGAAATGTAGTACTTAACTGGGAAACATGAAGACTTCAAGTTAGAAGCTCTATGTTGAAAGCATCAGGAAACTGGTCTGTCCCTTCTGTCCTCATGGAGCCCTGCCTCGGCCTCAGGAGGGAAGTTTTTTGAAGCATCACCTGTGATTCATCACCTCCTGTAGTCTGGGATAGAGGCACAGGACCTTCCTAGAGTCAGAGCAACTGTGGCAAAGGATTGTCTTTGTGGGACTGTTCAGATCTGCTCTCAGCTGCTGCTGAAAGCCCCAGGCATTCTCTTAGGTCTGTGGTCTTAATATAGAGCTTAGAGCCAGATCTGGCGATTAAAACATGCAGTATATTCCCTGTGTTGTTTGGCTGTCTGCAGTACACACTAGGGAGCAGGACCCCCTGTCATCAGGTACCCAGGTTTGTCCCTTGCCCACCCTTACCTTGGAGAGGCGAGGTGGGAGGTGGGGTTGGGGAGAAGCCAGGGGAAGGCCAGTGTACACATTTGGCCAGAGAAAGACTGACACAATGAATAAACATTAGAACACAATTCTGTGCCTGGAAATTGAGGGTGATTATTTCTCTTCCATTGTGCACAACATCCTTTTGAGATCGTCCAGGGAAGGATTTTGTCAGACTAGAGAATTCTGATTAACGGTGAAGGCCTTGTAGAGCCAGCCTGCGTGAATGCATTATCCTCCGTTGCTTTCCCATCTGTGCACACAGATCGTTCCGTGCTAGCGCTGTGAGGCCTTCAGAGCTGAGCTGGATCAGCCCTATTATTTTGGATGTTGAACGAACAGAAGCAGGGAGGGTAAGGGGCTTACCCTATAGCACACAGGGTGTTGGCCCAAAGCCAGGACTGTTCCCCTGGCAACACAATGCCTGTCTGTCCAGCATCCAATTGAGCTATTTATTGAACCTCACCATGTCTCCCTGAACTGGGCTAACTCCTGAGGTTTCTAAAATGTGGAAGACATAGTTCCTTTCCACGAGGAACTCATGGTCTTGGAAGGAGAGAGCTTGATAGCACATCTCATCATTTAAAAAAAATTAAGACAGGAATGATCACAGGCATAGAAACCCAGCTGAAGGGTACTCAGGCCATCCTACAGGTGCTGGAGGAGGTGCCATTGGGGCAGAGCTTAAAGGACCGGCAAGAGTGAGGTCAGGGAAGGAAGGTGACAGGGCCGTCCAGGGGAGAATGCTACTGGAGTCTTGCCACCGGGCTTCCCGCCAGAGCACTCCCTCATGACCCTCCACAGAGAAGCAACGTGGGCTATATCTTGGATTCAGTAACTTTGTTGCTGTTAAAACTAAAAGTGGAGGGTGCAGTGAGTGTTTTGAATTATTCTTTTAATAAATTTCATCAAGTGAGTCCTAAGTGCTTTGAGGATGTGAAGAATGAAAAGATGCTGTCCTTCCCTCAAACATCTTACGTCCTAGGTGTATTACATCCTAGGTAATATGACCCGCTTTTGTGGCAAGGTCTCCTGCCATACAGGGTAGAACTCTAGTATTTGTTTAGAAGCCATGTGATTTTTGGCGAGCTGCCTTACCAAACCTGAGCTTCAGTTTCCTCATTTGTGAAATAGAGGTGTGAGTCTACAGGAATGTGGTGAGATTACGTGAGATAATCTATGTCAGGCACCTCGCATAATGTCTGGCATCTAATACATGCTTAGTAAATATTAGCTGCCATCATACCATCATCATCGTGTTTTATTTATCTGCTTGTAAATGGAGACTTTGATAAAATAGATATGTGCAAATGTTTGGAACATAATACAGGGAGATCTGATTGTGGGCCAGTTCTTTGCAGTAAGGGACCAGAAGACTCTACTTGTCAATCTGAACTCAACTACTTAGTGCTTGGTGTTAACTGCTGTAAGGGCCAAAAAGGGCTTTTAGACTTCTGAAGCCTAGAAGTATTACTGATCTGTCTTTTTAGTGGTTAGGACATATGGGTGGAGTGTTGAGTGATAACCCCAACTGCTTGCCTCAGCAGAAATCCTATGGAATAGGCACAATGGGGGTTCAGGAACTCCATGGCAACAGAGTAAAATTCACAGGCCAGACAATCAGTTATTGTGGCAGGGTTCCATTATGAAATAACAAGGCAGGCATACACATTGGTGGACAGTCCAGCAACAAGCCCAAGTTGGAACTGCTGAGAGTTGCCTGCAGGTAGCACACAGCCCACTCCAGGCCTGTATGAGGCTGAGCAGGAGAAAGGCACATAGTCCCAGTCCAAAGAGGGCTCATCAGGTGGCCAGAATGGGCTTTGGTCCAGACATTAAACTGGGAATCCCATCACCAGAAGGGGTCATTGGTTGGGAACCAAATCTCATGAACAGAGAGGAAGCCTAGTTTTCAGACCATGAGTACCGTTCAGAAATGGCCCAGGAGGTCTGGATACTGAGCTCTGGATGTCAGACCAGGGCTCCACAAATCCTATCACCAGCAGATCAGCACTGAATTGTGGGGACCTGGCTGGGCTGACCTCACAGGTGTGGGTCACATGGCATCACTGGGGCCCGAAGAGACGTGCAGAAGCTTGGGGACCAAAGCCAGGGCTGGATCTGTCTCTGAAGGGCTCCTCTTCCCTCCAGAGTGCATTGGCCTAGGCCAGCCCCCCACCCCGGCAGGAGCAGAGGAAGCCAGCCCACACCACTTCCCCAGCCCCGGGCTCTTCTTCTCATCTCTTCTGCTTTCAATCAGAGCATCCTGGCAGAGGTTTGGGGTCAAGTAGCAAGTTAGCCGACCTCAGATTATTATAGCTCAGCAACTATTTTAGTCCTTAAATCTTTCCCCCTTGCTTTAAGTATTTTAAGGAGCAGATAATTTTTGCAAATGCAAGCTTACTATGTAGACATGGTATTATGACTACCTGACATGTTATAATGTACATATTTGTTTGCTGTCTACTTCATCTAAAAGAGTGCTAGCTCCCCCAGGGCAGGGACTTTGTTCACTACGGGTTCCGCAGTGCCTAGATCAGTGTCTGAGAGTAAATGTTCAACATGTTTATTGAGTGAACAAATGTAAATAAATGAATAAGCAAGAGAACATTTCATTCTAACTGGCTTGGATAGTTCAATTCTGTCCATAGACATGTCATATTCAGATGAGATAATTCACAGCTTTATGCTAATTATTAAAGAGTTCCTATGGATATCATAGGCAAATAATGACTAATTCATCCTGACTGATAATGACCATTCCTTTTTTTTCCTGGCTACTCCAAGGGTAATTAATTCTCACATCAATTCAGACCTTGACTCTTTCTTCTTGTTTTCCTATAAGAGATAAAAAAAAAAAGTGAGCTTTGCTTGTTGGTATTTATAACCAATGAGATAGATTTTACTTTACAGAAAGTCATATTTCCTCTTTAAAATAGACCCATGGTAAATTCTACTGAACGTGTACTGCGCACCCGGCCTAGTCTGAACTACTTACATGTATCAGCTCATCTTTATATAGTTGCAAGTGTAGTCATTGTTATTGTTATTATCATTATTTTTTCTCTGTTTTTACATATGGAGAAACTGGGTACAAAGAGGTTAATGAGCTTGCCTAAAGTCATCTGCTAATCTGTAGAAGAACCACGGAACATTCTTAACCACTAGACTATACAGCCTGTAATGGTACATCAGTAAACATCACAAAAGTCTTCATTTATTGAGTGAATAGAAGACAATCAAGACATGTTGAGTGCCTCACAGGCTTCTTGTGAGGATCAGATGAGTTAGTACACACAAAGTACCTAAAACAGCGTCTGCCACATGGCAAGCACTCAATAAATGTTAGCTGTTTTCATCCACCACCAACCATCCTCTAGGAGCTCACAATATTATAGAGGTAACAAGCATCAATATGTGTGCTTTATATATATATTTGTTGGGGAGGGGAGTCGGTCAATATTTTCTTGCACTGGCAGAAGTTGGGACAGAAAAGCCAATGACATTATATGAGGTTCATTTAGCAAATGTGCATAAAAAGAGGTGTGACTCACTGCTGGAAAGATTGCAAACCGTAGCCATTCTTTAACTGACCGGATAGAAAAGCATTTTATAAGTGGAAAGAAAATGGCTGACATTTATTCAGTGTGCACTATGTGCTGGACACTGTTACACACTTTACATGGTTCCTGCCCTTGAATCCTCACCACATGCTTTCAAATTAGGTGCTACTATCTACACTGGGGAGATGAAGACATGGAAGAGTAGAGACGCTAAGTGCTTGCTAGGCCCCTCGGCTGGCTAGTGCACACTACAGAACCAGTGCTTTTAATGATTCTTCAGTGCCGCACGTAACATTCACCGGGTGAGAGAAGGCTGATTGTGAAAACTGCCGCTATCTAAGGCTTTTTATGAAATGCAGGGTGTAGTCAGGATGGAAACCCTGGTAATTTTTTAAAACTATGTAATTAGGAATCTCTTTTAGGATGATTTTTTTTCTTTTAAATCCCATTCATTTGCTGGATAATTTTCTTGAGCTAGCTCTAACAACACCATTTTAGTATAATTACTTGAGATATAGGAGCTTAAGATAGAATTCTTAAGAACAGTGTCTGATTGATGAAGGGTAATTTTTTGTAGTGCAGTAATAGATTTAAAATAAAATCCCAGTTGCCAGAACCATTAACACTCAGGATTTCTATACAGACTGGTTGTATGTCTCTTCACTCATTTGCTTCCTTCATTCATTCATTCAGCAAATACATATTGTGAGCCTACACAGGACCTGTTCTAAATGAACATGACAAATTCCAGCTTGCATGGTTCTTAACTCACTTTCAGAGCTGTAGAGGGCCAGGCAAGCAAGCTAAGGCAGGAAATGAGAGGAAAGAGGTGGCTAGGTCCCGAGTTAGTAGGAGTCCTAGTGGTGGAGCTGGTGAAGTGAGATCAAAAATGGGAAAAGCCTTCTTCAATGAACTGGAACAAATAATTCTAAAATTCATATGGAACCACAAAAGACCCCGAATAGCCAAATCAATCCTGAGAAGGAGGAATAAAACAGGGGGAATTACACTCCCTGACTTCAAGCTCTACTACAAAGCCACAGTAATCAAGACAATTTGGTATTGGCACAAAAACAGACCCACAGACCAGTGGAACAGAATAGAAAATCCAAACATTAACCCAAACATTTACAGTCAATTAATATTTGATAAAAGTGCCTTGGATATACAATGGGGAGATGACAGCCTCTTCAGCAGCTGGTGTTGGAAAAACTGGACAGCTACATGTAAGAGAATGAATCTGGACTACTGTCTAGCCCCATACACAAAGGTAAACTCAAGGTGGATCAAAGACTTGAATGTAAGTCATGAAACCATAAAACTCTTAGAAAAAAACATAGGCAAAAATCTCTTGGACATAAACATGAGCAACTTCTTCACGAACATATCTCCCCGGGCAAGGGAAACAAAAGCAAAAATGAACAAGTGGGACTATATCAAGCTGAAAAGCTTCTGTACAGCAAAGGACACCATCAGTAGAACAAAAAGACATCCTACAGTATGGGAGAATATATTCATAAAAAACGTATCTGATAAAGGGTTGACATCCAAAATATATAAAGAACTCATGCACCTTAACAAACAGAAAGCAAATAATCCAATTAAGAAATGGGCAGAGGACATGAATAGACACTTCTCCAAAGAAGAAATTCAGATGGCCAACAGGCACATGAAAAGATGCTCCACATCGCTAATCATCAGAGAAATGCAGATTAAAACCACAATGAGATATCACCTCACACCAGTGAGGATGGCCAACATCCAAAACACAAACAACAACAAATGTTGGCGAGGATGTGGAGAAAAGGGAACCCTCCTACACTACTGGTGGGAATGCAAATTAGTTCAACCATTGTGGAAAGCAGTATGGAGGTTCCTCAAAACTCAAAATAGAAATACCATTTGACCCAGGAATTCCACTCCTAGGAATTTACCCTAAGAATGCAGCAGCCCAATTTGAAAAAGACAGATGCACCCCTATGTTTATCGCAGCACTATTTACAATAGCCAAGAAATGGAAGCAACCTAAGTGTCCATCAGTAGATGAATGGATAAAGAAGAGTGGTACATATACACAATGGAATATTATTCAGCCATAAGAGGAAAACAAATCCTACCATTTGCAACAACATGGATGGAGCTAGAGGGTATTATGCTCAGTGAAATAAGCCAAGCCGAAAAAGACAAGTATCAAATGATTTCAGTCATATGTGAAGTATAAGAACAAAGAAAAAAACTGGAGGAACAAAACAGCAGCAGACTCACAGAACCCAAGAACGGACTAATAGTTACCAAAGGGAAAGGGACTGGGGAAAATGGGCGGGAAGGGAGGGATAAGAGGGAAAAAGGGGCATTACGATTAGCAGATGTAATGTTGGGGGGGCACGGGGAGGGCAGTACAACTCAGAGAAGACAAGTAGTGATTCTATAGCATCTCACTACGCTGATGGACAGTGACTGTAATGGGGTTGGTGGGGGGGACCTGCTGAAGGGGTAGTTTAATAATCGTAATATTGCACATGTAATTGTAAATTAATGATAATAAAATAAAACAAACAAACAAAACAAAAATAAATAAATAAAAATAAATAAATAAATAAATAAATAAAATAAAAATAAAAATAAATGGGAAAAGCCTGAATGGGAAAAAAAAGCCAGCAGGGTAACAGTACAGAGGGTTCCAAATGAGAAACCAGGATACATCGGTAGTGTTTCTCCCACTTTGCTGGGGAGGAAGCTGGGTAGAGTCGACTGAGGAGGTGGGATGGGAAGCAGTAGAAGCCAGGGGCAAGAGTAACACGCAGCTTGCCTGATTACCAGCAAAAACACCCAGTTTACACATTCCTTTATCTCAACATCTGCAGTTTAGTTTGGTGGGCCGATGCTTCACCATCTCATTGTCTGAGGGTGGCGAGCAACTGGTCCTGAGAGTGGGCGAGCTGTTCGAGCTGCGCTAGAAGCTGATTGGAAAGTATAAGGTTTCACTTCTGTATTGTACACTTAAATATGTTTTAAGAGGATAAACCTCATGTTAAATGTTCTTACCACAATTACAAAAAAAAAAGATTTCATTGATTTGTCCACACTCCTACAGTATCTAAAAAGGGGAGCTTATCTATTAAGAATTTACCACTGTTTATTTTGTATTTGATCATTTAAATCAGAAAACAAATCGTGGCTCCCCTTGATCTGTTGGGAGCTAGGTTAGATGCCCATGGGCACTTAGAATAGGTGTATCTATTGCCTAAAAATGTAGCTTCTCCTTTCCCTTTTGTGTAAATAATTTGGTCATCACTAAAGAGGGGACCTCAGACCTTTTTATAAGACTTATACAGAGCAAGAGCACACTTTATCTGCTCACAGAAGCTATTGTATTCCCATGAGGATACAATATATCAGCCCTCAAGCCAGGACCCCTGTTATCAACCACCTAGTCTGACCTGGTCTCTGGTCCCTATCTCACAGATCACCTTCAGCTTCCCCAGTAGGCCCTCACAACATTTCTGAGAGAGGGGACAGGCCCCTGTCTTTATCCTCAAATTACTAAGGGGCAGTGAGTGTCCTGACTTGACCTGGTCGCACAGCTGGGAGGTAAGTGGGGGGGATTTGTATTGAGATCTGCTGCTCCCCAGGGCAATGGCCCTCTCTCTATGCCCTGCTTATTCCCTCGGGCATGGTCAGGAAGGAATAGTCTTGCTGCAGAGTCTTCCTCCATCCAGTAAACATTTATTGAGTGCCTACTATGTTCTGGGAACTGTTCTAAGCTTTCACATCTCTGCCTTCTTGTTCTGAAACCAGATTTCGAAGGGCAAAATGTGAGCTCCTGGAAGGGTGGAGGTTCCATGCAGTCAGCCTCCACCTGTACCCCCACCTCCAACACACATACCTGAAAACAGTATATTTTAACAAAATCATTTGTTCCCTTGCATCACACAACTTCTTTGAAGGAGTCAGGACTCTTTCCTTTATTCCCCACCCCCTCAGAGAAGTGTGGTGAGCTAAGCTTCTAGATGAACTAAGGTAAATGTCAGGGATGTTTTCTCTGTGAATCTTACTGGCCGATCTTATTTTTACCCATGACAGAAATAATAACTATGGCCATGCTAACATGTAATCCTGAGGTGAGGAAATTGTGGGGCACGGTGAAGGGAAAATGCATTTTGACATTCTTCCTTTGACTGATACCATTCATGTGTTCTGTTGTGAGCCTGAATCTGATTTAGGTCAGATGTACCAGGAAATTATAATGCCAGGAAAGGGATTCTGAGATGACACCATTTGCAGGGTATTTCCGTGGCGGTACGGACCGGGGCCATCTTTGATGTCTGTCACCTCCTGCTCAGGAAACAAGTGACTATTAATTATAGAATCTATCAGAGGCTCATAGAGGCCTGTAAAAGATAGATCCAGGTCAGAACACCCATCAGGAATCTGGAAAAGCAATTCCACTCCTCAGTTTAGGGATAACTATTCAGCTCCTAATGGATGGTTATTTTATTTAACTGTCTGAGGCAACCCCACGAAGCTGCCAGGGTGGCACAGAGGGCGCTGTGAAGTTTATGTCTGGGGATGCTGAGGGAACTTTAGATAGCCCACAGGATTCTGTAGGCTCAATCAGTAAGTGGAACACCATTCAGTGGCGTGAAAAGCATTTCATGCTTTTGATTTTTCAAAAGAGGCCTGTCAGCAAGTTTCCTAGGGCAAAAAATAACTGTGCCATAGTCGAACTTCATTAAGAATCCTATCCAATCAGATAATGTCATCTCACTATGAGGAGGAATTTAGAGCTTTGCTAGAACATAGGATGCCAATCACTGCCAATAGGACTTGTTAATGCAGGCCAAGAGGGTCGGCCGTGCCCACCAGCATGTTGATCTCACCCTTTGTGCAGGGCATTCTCCTTTCTCAATGCCTGTTCTCCATGCCAAGGCTAGGCTGCATGAGGAGAGGTTGTGCTCTGGTGCTCTGGTCAATATGAAGGTTTCAGGCCTTAATCTGAAGTAAAGGAAGCAATATCTGTTGAGTATACACTCACTGCTAGGCATTGTGCCAGAGACTTCCTCCCTTGTGCCCTCGGCAGACATGCTAATTGACAGCAGGCATGTCCATTCAGCCTGGATTCAGCCTCAGAATCCTCAGCAAAGGGCCCCTGGCAGCTACAATCCATCAATGGGGTTTGACAGGCAAAATAATGCCCATGTGCCATCCAGGTATTTAAAATGATTTCCTCAGGGACAGAGACTCGGCTTCCTATCTCATGTGTGCTTGACTGTATTCACTGCCCAGCGAAGGTCTGTTGTTAAATTAGGACTTGCATTTTGAGAATGGTACCCACAGGCATATGTGGGTGTGTTTTCTTAAGAAAGCAGAAAAAAACTCCATATGGGAATCCAGATAACCAAAGCTCTGGGTCAGAGGCTGGCTGATACAGTCGGGTGTACACAGCTATAAAAACCACTCTGCAGCTAATTGGCTTTTGAGAAATGAGATAGAATGAACAAGAATCAAATTAGGTCTATTCCCAAATTGGCTTTTCTCTGTTTTCTCTCCTTTCCTTCCTCCTCCCCCACCTACGCATTTACCTCTCCTTTTCCACATTATTTCAGTTATGATAATATTTACAAGAATCAGGTAGCAGGCATTCACTGAGATCTACAACTTTTCTGTGAACACTGCGGTAGGTTTGACAAGATGTTTGAGAGCATTGATTTAAAAGTCGGACTGCCTGGTTTTGCTTCCTAATTCTTCTCCCTTACTAGCTATATGCCCTCAGCCAAATAAACTTCTCAAAACATCAAAATCCTGAGTGATAACATACAGCTGATAGCAACGTCATTTCACTGTGAGGATGCAGAATGATTTCACTATTATGTAGATGGATACAAAATATAGTCCCTACATATACTCCAGCTGAGGAATGAGATTGATAAAATGTAAATGAAACAAAAATACAGATATTCTTCTTACAGTTGGAATTGCTATAAAGCAAGCTGATACATGAGAGCCCACAATCTGGGAGAAATGGTGTCCATCACATGGCCTCTGTCCATGAGGACCCAGTCTTGCTCAAGAATTAGTGCCATCCCTAGAAAAACAAAATACTACTCTAAGTGCAGCCCAGTGGTGCTCTCGTGTGCCTGCACCCGTTACCGCCAGTGCACAGATTATGCGGTGCTGATGTTGGCCCCAGCGTGAAGGGTGTGGGGTGAAGGGACCTTTGCTGTCGAGCAGCACATTGACTAATACTGAATGTTCTTACTGATGTTTGGGATTATTTTTAATCTGTACCCTTTTATCTACAAAAAGCTCATTGAAATTTTTGTAGGAATTAGAACTATGTTCTCTACTCCTCTTTTACCCATTGAAAGAATGGCTTTCTATAAAGTAGTTTTTGAGAGCCCAAGGCTTCTCATTGCTTTACTCATCCATCCATCCATCCATCCATCCATCCATCCATCCATCCACTCAATAAACATTTAGTGCCTAATAGGTGCTAACATGATGCTAGGGGCTGGGCACAATGGTGTATACAGAGTCCCTGTCCTCATAGAACAAAGTAATTTTTGTGAAGGTCTGATACAATTGCATTTGTTAGCATGCAGATATGCTGTGGTGGCAGACAGACTGCATGTGCCAAACTGGCCTCTAAAACCTGGAAGGGGAAGAGAAGAGAAGGTACTAATGGGGACCAGGGGAAACAGACTCCCTGCTCCCATAAAATCCACCACATCTTCCCTGGCCCCTTGTACATAATAATATTCCCAGTTGTAGATGGTTGGTTTCTCAATTTTTGTAAAGTGTGAATAAATGCATTCTTAGAAACTTTGCAATTTTTTATTTAAAGCATATAAACTAAGTAAAATCAATGTGCTTAATTTCAACCAGATTGCCATCTCAACGCCTCTTCTATTGAGGAATTCTGGATGAAATTTAGAGAAAGGAAAAATCAGTAAAGGTGAGAAGACTCAGAGAACCTCCATCAGGGATAGTCTGTGAACTGAACCTCAAAAAATGATTAAAATCTTGACCTTGGATGCCCTAGGCTTCCAAACACAATCAGCATATACTCACAAAACCAGCATGTGGCCAGGTGTGCTGTGGGTCAGAACAGCAGGGTTTGTGCGGACCTAGGAGAAGCTTTCACGCTTGGATTCTATGTTCCAGTGCACAGGACTGCCTTTTTGCATCTCATGCTGTATTGGAGCCAGGGTCTCCCTTACCACTGCAGCTGGGATGTTCTAATTTTGCTTGGTTGATTTAATTTCTCACTCTGGAGGAAGAAAGTGCAATCAATGTTTTCTAATTTGCCTCTAGACTCCTTTAAGGTTACCTTCAGCACAGCAAATCTGAGGCATTTTACTTTGGATCAGCTAAGAGATACAGAAGAGAGTATTTGCAGAGTTGCTTGGGACAAAAGAATTTCTCCAGCTGGGCCAGTTCTGGTGATTGCCTGGGCGGCTGCCCCCCTGGGGGTGTCATAGTGAAGTCCAGAGATGGGGATTCCAGCTGTGTGACCTTGGCAAGTCACTGAACCTCTCTGGATCTTATTTTTCTCATCTGAAATATGAAGAGCTTAAATTAATCAAATTAATAACTCAAAGTGGCTAAAGGATGAGCGTTCTTTATTTACCAGTCATATTACATATTTTTATGGTCAGTTCCATTTATGTTAATTGATACCAGGTTTTCGTAATAATGGTAATCATTTCTTTACAATATTATTTTCCTAGTGTGATTTCTTCCCTCACAAGCTGACCATGACTCCCTTGTGCTTTGTCCCCATGGTCCTGAATTTTAAACCCTCCAATATCCTTTCCAAAGCCTTCTGCCTCAGCCATTCATTTCATGATGGTATTGAGGGAACCTGTTTACTTTATGTGTGGGGTGTGCTGAAGTGGGCCCTTCTTAGAAAATCAGGAAAGCACTTGGATTTCACATATTGTGAGGTTGGTCCAGTCCAGGGCATCCCAACCTTTACTCTGTCCCATGTGACCTTCACAGCCACTGCCATGTCTGGGTGCCATGTCTGCTAATAATGATTTGATATTTTCTTCAGCTAGACTAGGTTTGCCTTTTACTCAAAATTACTTGTAAAGTTCTTACAAATGTTTTTCATATTTACCTAAAATCAGAATAAAACCGGGACACCGAATACAAAGAATTATCATGACCCTTTACACTACTTAAACTTTAATTCCTCAGAAACTGCACAGGTTCTCTATTGCAGCAGGTTATCTGTATGGAGAGGCTTTTAAATTTTTTTAAATTTCTTAATCTGAGTCTATTCTCCTGACTCAGAACGCAGCAAGTAAAGTTTTCAGTGAAGAAAAGGTGCACAGTAGCAAATGTGTTCTTTTAAAATTGAAAGAAAACATTGAAGTTGGGAGGCAATCACTATATTACAGATGGAACAAAATGAAGCTCTAACATAATGGTTTACAAACTTTCTCAAACTCAGAACTTTTCTACAACTCAATAGCAAGATAGACAATTCAACTAAGTAATAGGCCAAATACTTGAATAGACATTTTTCTAAAGAAGATATACAGATGGCCAGCAGGTACATGAAAAGGTGCTCAACATCTCCATCAGGGAGTGCAAATCAAAGCCACAGCATCACCTCACACCTGTTAGAAGGGCTATTATCAAAACAAAAACAAAAACACCAAGAGATAGCAAGTGTTGGCAAGGATGTGGAGAAAAGGGAACCCTTGTGCACTGTTGGGAATGTAAATTAGTGTAACCACTATGGAAAAGAGTAGGCAGGGACCTCAAAAAATTGAGCTACCACAGGATCCGGCAACCCCACTTCTGAGAGTCTATATCCAAAGGAAATTAAATCACTATCTCGAAGAGATATCTGTACCCTCATGTTCATCCTAGCATTGCTCACAACAGCCAAGATATGGAAACAACCTAACTGTCCACTGGTGGATAAATGGGTAAAGAAAAAGTGGTATATACATATATATGATGGAGTATTTGTCTGCCATGAAAAAGAGGGAAATCCTGCCATTTGTGACACCATGGATCAACCTTGAGGGCATTATACTAAGTGAAATAATACAGAGAAAGACAAATACTGTATGATCTCACTTATATTTGTGATCATAAAAGAAAACCTGAACTCATAGAAACAGAGAACAGAGAGTAGAATGGTGATCGCCAAGGGCTGAAGGATGAGGGGAATAGGGAGATGCTGGTCAAAGGGAACAAACTTCCAGTTGTAAGATGAAAAAGTCCCAAGGATATAATGAGCATGATGACTAGTTAACAATATGCTGTATTATATACTCGAGACTTGCTAGGAGAGCAGAGTTTTCAGCATAACAACAGAAAAGGTGTATGTGAGGTGAGGCACATGTTAACTTTTTTGATAAAGATAAACATTTTGCAGTATATACATGTATCAAATCACATTTACACCTTAAACTTACACAATGGTACATGTCAGTTATACCTCAGTAAAGCTGGGGGGAGGGGAAAAACTTTTCTGGGAGCTTTTAAAATATAGATGCCTGTGCCTATTCGATAGGTACGTGTGGTCTTGGGTGATCCTTACACAGGTCCAGGGAATGAACCACATTTTCAAGTTCTCTACCTGTGTGTAAAAGTGTGCCATTTTTAAATTATTTAGTGGGGTGGGGGGAGAGTTTTGTTTTATCACTAAGACATTTATCTGGAGAATAACACATATATAGAAATTGTTATTTTTGTTAGATTAAAATATGTTTGAATATCACCATTTTAATATTGCCTAAGGAAACAACCTTCGGGTGAAAGTGTCATAACCAGGGTCAGGAAAGAGAAAATCTCCATGAATGTGAATGCAGTCACATCAGTGTTGTTTCTGAGCCATTGTGCTGAGTTGCAGGAAGTCCAGATTCAGTCACCTCTGTGGCCTCTGTGGGCAGAACACTGAAGAAAACTGAGGGCTTCTTCCTCTTTCCCAGGTTAATGGCAGAAGCGGGGCTGCCAGGTGTAATGTGTGTGTGTGTCACCAGAGCCCCAGGCTCAGCACCTTGGGAATCAGCGGAAATGCTGAGGTCCAACAGCAAGAATGCATATTACAGAACAAGAAGTTAATATGAGCAGTAGAGTTGATTGATTTGGAGGACTGCAGCAATAAACATGTAGGACTGAGACAGGAATCTAAAGATAGGAAGCCCTCCATTTGGCAGTGTATAATTAAGTCATAAGATGCTCAAAGCCAACATTTCTACACCTTAAATTTTATTCTTAAAAAAATAAGATATATGTAAATTACTTATACTACCTCCTCCCTCTCCCAGCCAAAAGGAGACTGTAATAGAAACAGAATAGTTAAATAGATGGTAGAACCTAGGATATGATAAAATACTATGTAACCACTAAAATATTTTTGAAGATGAGTGACATGACAAAGTCATTCAGGCAACCACCGTCTTGAGCATCTACTGTATGTCAACCCCTGTGTGAAATGCTTGGGGTGGAAATCACAGCTCTGACCTGGAGGAGCTTTGAGTCCTAGTGGAAGAAAAAGAATAGGCAAATGTCACGTGGCACATGCTCCAAAGGAGGTGCTTATTAGGGGCTCTGGGACCCCCTCCCAAACAGGGGCAACTAGCCCAGACAAGGGGTCCCAGAAGGATCATGAGAGGATAGATACCTGAGCTTGGTGGATGTGTATTGGCCCCAGTAGAGACAAAGTGGAGGGGTTTTCTAGAATTAGAGCAATACACACAAAGGCAGTGGAAGCCAGGGGGTGGCATTCAGGCAACTTGGAATGTTTTCATTCTAGCTGGAGCTTGAGGTGACGGGAGAAGGGGAAAAGGTGGAGCAGGGATAATACCAACAGCAGCACATTTCTCCAAGTGCCCTCAATGGGACAGGAACTCTATATCCATTGTCACATTTTGTTTCAGTCCATGTCCATGCTCTGAAGCAACAGGGCAGGATTCTGACCAGAATGTCCAACTGCTATGCCTGTCCTCCTAGCTCTGCCCTGAGGCTGAGCAGTGGATCAACGAGGTCAGGTCATTGAGGCTTCATTTTGCACATAAAGCAGCTTGTATGTGGAGCCAGGGAGATATTCAAAGTATGAGTTATAATAGCCAAAAATGAGAAATGGCCTCCATTTTCCCACAAAAGAGAATTAAGTAAAAAAGTTATGACCATTCCATGGAATATTGTTAAAGCATTAGCATGATAGTCATTGACACTAGAAACATGTAATGTAATATTTAGAACATTTTCCAGTGTAAAATGAAACTGAAAATTTCAGACAAGTGATTATAAAAAAGTAATCTTACCAGCCAAAAATAACCACTGTAATATTTTAGTAACTTCTTTCCATCTTGCTGTGTGTATGTGTATGCACATACATAAAAAAATCAGGATTGTAAGTCATATAGTTTTGTATCTTGTATTTATTATTTACCATTGGATTAAAGCACTTCCCCTTGGTTGCCATTAAGTATTCTCAGAAAACATAAAATTTAGTGCCTGTATAATCCACTGTATAGACAAATAATTATTTAAGGGGATAAAAGACAAGAATGTAAAATTATGTGGGCTTTGAGATTACAACTATGTAAAATTTGCATAAGAAACATTAATAGTTCTGGGGTTATAGGCAGTTTCTGCTTTTATTTTCTCTAATGTGGTTATTTTCAGGACTTTGTTTTTTAAAATTTTTCAACCCTTGGCATTAATCCAGCAATGAACATTTTTTCAGCACTTCACAACTGGCAGAATTCCCAATTAATAATAAAATTGTGCTTCTGTTTGACATCCAGTCCAGGATTTGGGATTGGAGAAAATGCGCACTGAAAAATAAGAAGAGAAAAAGATAGAGAAATCCTCAACAGTGCCCTCTCAATGTTGTTGCTTTTGAAAGTGTAATGGTGACAGTGCGGCCACAAAACAGTGGAGAATTGTGCATTCAAGCAGAAATCCCTACGTGGTGCAAGAAGACTGCTTTATGGCGTCTGCTGTCCCACTCCCATCTGAGAGTTGGAGAATTACTTTGTCAATATGAAAGTAATAAATGCCAGAAGAGACTTGTTTTATTAGATTGCTATATTGTTCATGTTGATTTATTGCCTATTTTTTTTTATTCAGGACATAATCATAAACAAACCAAGAAGGAAAACTGAGATTCTAATCAGAGGCTTTAGTAATCCATGGCTCTGAAAGTGAAATGTTAAGTTGATTTGTAACTCGTTCATGTTTGTATATGGCACCTACAGTATTATGTAGGGAGAGGATATAATTACTATATTATATATACATATATATTACACATGTATTGTGCATATACATGATATGAAGATTTAACTTGTTAGTTGTGTGAGAGGTGGCTGTAAAAGAGTGACAGGGGTCTGCTCTATCAAACCAGACCCAGAAGTTCCTTGAAAAACTTACCAAAAAGGGATGATAGATTTTTTCCATTACAAAAGAATTTACTTAGCCCTTTTTTAGAGAATCATTCTGTCATAAATTATATCTGTTTATAAATCTCTGAATGTCAGAAAAATGGTTAAAGGTAACCAAGATATCTTTGCGAAGTCATTTTGAATTGAACATAAAGGGTAGATTATGATATTATAAACTGTCTTAAAAATAAGCCTATAACCGGGAAGATGGCAGTGTGAGCAAGGCGGCAGAACTCTCCTCCCAAAACTATATTTATCTACGAAAACACAGCAAATACATCTATTCCTAAAAGAGAGACGAGAATACACAGGAAAGCGCCCAGCGTGCAGCTACACCCGAGAGGACTCGGCACCCCAAGAGGCGGGTAAGATACGGAGCCGCGACCCGACGGGACCCGAGCCCTCCCCCACCCCAGCGCACCGGCGGGAGGAGAGGATTCAGAGCCGGGAGGGAGTGGAAGTGCAACCCGTGAAGTAGCCAGCCCCGGGGATCTGCGCGGGGAGCGCTGACCCACATCGCGCAGTGCAGCGGAGATTGGAGAGACACAGGGGCAGAATCTGAGGGGGGAACGCAGCAGGGTGCTTGCAGAGGGCTCCCGGGAAGGAAAAAAAAAAAGCGCGTGCTTTCTTCAGCGGTCTTAAAGAGACAGGAGCCCAGCGGAGGAGCTGGATCACCCCAGCACACTCAGCCCAGCAGGCTGGGAGTCCTGGGAGTTTCAGAAGCCTTAGCTGGCGACTGAGGAAGCGTAGCCATACTTACACTTCTCACTGAGATCAACAGCCTCCTATTCGTTCCCACCCCTGCCAGAGCGATAAAGGGCCCTGCGGAGCAGCACAGTCACAGCTGTGGAATAGTGGGGCAATAGCGCCACCTACAGCATTCCCACAGAATCTACGTCCGGTGGGCATTTTGTTGTTGTTTTTTTTGTTTTGTTTTTGTTATTTCTTTTCTTTCTTTTTTTCTTTTTTTTAATTTCTTTCTTTCTTCTTTTTTTTCTTTTTTTTTCTCTTTTTTTTTCTTCTCTTTTTAAAGTCTTAAAGAGCCCAGCTGACATACGTGGCAACTATCGGTGACCAATTCTACAGCCATGAAAAGACAGAGGAATATGGTTCGACCAAAATCAACAAGACAACCCCAGAGAGGGAGCCTGAAGGGATGGAAATGCACAGTCTTCCTGAAAAAGAATTCAGAATAAAAGTCATAACCATGCTGATGGACCTACAGAGAAATGTGCAAGAGCTGAGGGAGGAAGTGAGGGAAATGAGGAAAGACAATGCAGAAATCAGACAAGCGATCGACGGGCTTAACAGCAGAATGGATGAGATGCAAGAGACTGTTAATGGAATAGAAAACAGAGAACAGGAGTACAGAGCAGCCAAGGCAGAGAGAGATAAAAGGATTTCGAGGAATGAAAGAATATTAAGAGAACTGTGTGACCAATCCAAACGGAACAATATTCACATTATAGGAGTACCAGAGGAAGAAGAGAGAGAAAAAGGGATAGAAAGTATCTTTGAAGAAATAATTGCTGAAAACTTTCCCTCGCTGGGGAAGGAAGTAGTCTCGCAGTCCACCGAAGCTCATAGATCTCCCAACACAAGGGACCCAAGGAAGACAACACCAAGACACATAATAATTAAGATGGCAAAGATCAAAGATAAAGACAGGGTATTAAAGGCAGCTAGAGAGAGAAAAAAGATCACCTACAAAGGAAAACCCATCAGACTATCATCAGACTTCTCAACAGAAACCTTACAGGCCAGAAGAGAATGGCATGATATATTTAACGTTATGAAACAGAAGGGCCTCGAACCAAGAATATTGTATCCAGCACGATTATCATTTAAATATGATGGAGGGATTAAACAATTTCCAGACAAATGAAAGTTGAGAGAATTTGCCTCTCATAAACCACCACTACAGGATATCTTAAATGGACTGCTCTAGATGGAAGCAAACCTAAGGCTAAAAAGATGTCACCAGAGAAAATAAAATCATAGCAAAGAAAGCAGACCATCCAAATACTAACTAAAGGCAAAGAATAAAACACCTATTATAGAAGAATGGAGGAGGAGGAATAAGAAGGGAGAGAAAGAAAGAAACATCAGACTGTGTTTACAATAACTTAACAAGAAAGTTAAGTTAGATTGTTAGATAGTAAAGAAGCAACCCTTGAACCCTTGGTAACCACGAATCTAAAGCCAGCAATGGCAATAAGTACATATCTATCGATAATCACCTAAATGTAAATGGACTGAATGCACCAATCAAAAGACACAGAGTAACAGAATGGATAAAAAAGCAAGACCCATCTATATGCTGCCTACAAGAAACTCACCTCAAATCCAAAGATATACACAGACTAAAAGTGAAGGGATGGAAAAAGATATTTCATGCAAACAACAAAGAGAAAAAAGCAGGTGTTGCAGTACTTGTATCAGACAAAACAGACTTCAAAATAAAGAAAGTAGCAAAAGATAAAGAAGGACATTACATAATGATAAAGGGGTCAGTCCAACAAGAAGATATAACCATTATAAATATATATGCACCCAACACAGGAGCGCCAGCATATGTGAGACAAATACTAACAGAATTAAAGGAGGAAATAGACAGCAATGCATTCATCTTAGGAGACTTCAACACACCACTCACTCCAGAGGACAGATCAACCAGACAGAAAATAAGTAAAGACACAGAGGCACTGAACAACACACTAGAACAGATGGACCTAACAGACATCTACAGAACTCTACACCCAAAAGCAACAGGATACACATTCTTCTCAAGCGCACATGGAACATTTTCCAGAATAGACCACATACTAGGCCACAAAAAGAACCTCAGTAATTTCAAAAATATTGAAATCCTACCAACCAACTTCTCAAAGAGGAAAGTATATTGCAATCCAGGCCTATTAAAGAAGGAAGAACATTCCCAAATGAACAGTCTAAACACACAATTACTGAAATTGGAAAAAGAAGAACAAATGAGGCCCAAAGTCACCAGAAGGAGGGACATAATAAAGATTAGAGAAGAAATAAATAAAATTGAGAAGAATAAAACAATAGAAAAAATCAATAAAACCAAGAGCTGGTTCTTTGAAAAAATAAACAAAATAGATAAACCCCTAGCCAGACTCATTAAGAGAAAAAGAGAATCTACACACATAAACACAATCAGAAATGAGAAAGGAAAAATCACGACGGACCCCACAGAAATACAAAGAATCATAAGAGAATATTATGAGAATCTATATGCTAACAAGCTGGAAAACATAGAAGAAATGGACAACTTCTTAGAAAAATACAACCTTCCAAGACTGACCAAGCAAGAAACAGAAAAACTAAACAGACCAATCACCAGCGACGAAATCGAATTGGTAATCAAAAAACTACCCAAGAACAAAACCCCCAGGCCTGATGGATTCACCTCTGAATTCTACCAGACATATAGAGAAGAAATAACACCGATTCTCCTTAAAGTTTTCCAAAAAATAGAAGAGGAGGGAATACTTCCAAACTCATTCTATGAAGCCAGCATCACTCTAATACCAAAACCGGGCAAAGACCTCACCAAAAAAGAAAATTACAGACCAATATCCCTGATGAACGTAGATGCAAAAATACTCAACAAAATATTAGCAAACCGAATTCAAAAATACATCAAGAGGATCATACACCATGATCAAGTGGGATTCATCCCAGGGATGCAAGGATGGTACAACATTCGAAAATCCATCAACATCATCCACCACATCAACAAAAAGAAGAACAAAAACCACATGATCATCTCCATAGATGCTGAAAAAGCATTTGACAAAATTCAGCATCCATTCCTGATTAAAACTCTCAACAAAATGGGTATAGACGGCAAGTACCTCAACATCATAAAGGCTATATATGACAAACCCACAGCTAACATCATACTTAACAGCGAGAAGCTGAAAGCTTTTCATCTAAGATCGGGAACAAGACAGGGATGCCCACTCTCTCCACTGTTATTCAACATAGTACTGGAGGTCCTAGCCACAGCAATCAGACAAAACAAAGACATACAAGGCATCCAGATTGGTAAAGAAGAAGTCAAATTGTCACTATTTGCAGATGACATGATACTGTACATAAAAAACCCTAAAGATTCCATTCCAAAACTACTAGAACTAATATCTGAATTCAGCAAAGTTGCAGGATACAAAATTAACACACAGAAATCTGTTGCTTTCCTATACACTAATGATGAACTAACAGAAAGAGAAATCAGAAAAACAATTCCATTCACAATTGCATCAAAAAGAATAAAATACCTAGGAATAAACCTAACAAAGGAAGTGAAAGACCTGTACTCTGAAAACTACAAGACACTCCTAAGAGAAATTAAAGAGGACACTAACAAATGGAAATGCATCCCATGCTCTTGGCTAGGAAGAATAAATATTGTCAAAATGGCTATACTACCTAAAGCAATCTACAGATTCAATGCAATCCCTATCAAACTACCAACAGCTTTCTTCAATGAACTGGAACAAATAATTCTAAAATTCATATGGAACCACAAAAGACCCCGAATAGCCAAAGCAATCCTGAGAAGGAGGAATAAAACAGGGGGAATTACACTCCCTGACTTCAAGCTCTACTACAAAGCCACAGTAATCAAGACAATTTGGTATTGGCACAAAAACAGACCCACAGACCAGTGGAACAGAATAGAAAATCCAAACATTAACCCAAACATATACAGTCAATTAATATTTGATAAAAGTGCCTTGGATATACAATGGGGAGATGACAGCCTCTTCAGCAGCTGGTGTTGGAAAAACTGGACAGCTACATGTAAGAGAATGAAACTGGACTACTGTCTAGCCCCATACACAAAGGTAAACTCAAGGTGGATCAAAGACCTGAATGTAAGTCATGAAACCATAAAACTCTTAGAAAAAAACATAGGCAAAAATCTCTTGGACATAAACATGAGCAACTTCATGAACATATCTCCCCGGGCAAGGGAAACAAAAGCAAAAATGAACAAGTGGGACTATATCAAGCTGAAAAGCTTCTGTACAGCAAAGGACACCATCAGTAGAACAAAAAGACATCCTACAGTATGGGAGAATATATTCATAAAAACGTATCTGATAAAGGGTTGACATCCAAAATATATAAAGAACTCATGCACCTTAACAAACAGAAAGCAAATAATCCAATTAAGAAATGGGCAGAGGACATGAATAGACACTTCTCCAAAGAAGAAATTCAGATGGCCAACAGGCACATGAAAAGATGCTCCACATCGCTAATCATCAGAGAAATGCAGATTAAAACCACAATGAGATATCACCTCACACCAGTGAGGATGGCCAACATCCAGAACACAAACAACAACAAATGTTGGCGAGGATGTGGAGAAAAGGGAACCCTCCTACACTGCTGGTGGGACTGCAAATTAGTTCAACCATTGTGGAAAGCAGTATGGAGGTTCCTCAAAAAACTCAAAATAGAAATACCATTTGACCCAGGAATTCCACTCCTAGGAATTTACCCTAAGAATGCAGCAGCCCAGTTTGAAAAAGACAGATGCACCCCTATGTTTATTGCAGCACTATTTACAATAGCCAAGAAATGGAAGCAACCCAAGTGTCCATCAGTAGATGAATGGATAAAGAAGATGTGGTACATATACACAATGGAATATTATTCAGCCATAAGAAGAAAACAAATCCTACCATTTGCAACAACATGGATGGAGCTAGAGGGTATTATGCTCAGTGAAATAAGCCAAGCCGAAAAAGACAAGTATCAAATGATTTCACTCATATGTGGAGTATAAGAACAAAGAAAAAAACTGAAGGAACAAAACAGCAGCAGACTCACAGAACCCAAGAACGGACTAATAGTTACCAAAGGGAAAGGGACTGGGGAAAATGGGCGGGAAGGGAGGGATAAGAGGGAAAAAGGGGCATAACGATTAGCAGATATAATGTTGGGTGGGCAGTTCAACTCAGAGAAGACAAGTAGTGATTCTATAGCATCTCACTACGCTGATGGACAGTGACTGTAATGGGGTTGGTGGGGGGGACCTGATGAAGGGGTAGTTTAATAACCGTAATGTTGCACATGTAATTGTAGATTAATGATAATAAAATAAATTATATTTTAAAAAAAGGGGGGGCCTCAAGGCAGGGCACCTTGTCCCCCACCTCCAGCCTGTGCAGGATTCCAACGATAGGTGGTACATCAGCATGAATACAATGATCAGAACCACAGCCACAGAACAATGGTAGAAAATAACAGGGGGACAGGTAATTTGGCACCCCAGTGTATGCTGAAAATGAGAAAATTTGACTCAGATCTGTTACGTACAAAAGAGTATTCCAGGTTTCTCATGACTTAAAAGCCCCAGGAGAACTTCAGGTGAAGCGTCCTTTGGTTTCTAGGCTGCATCCATTCTCAGGCCTGGGGTGAGGCAAGGATCCATAGCAGGTCTAGGCCCGCATTGCCTGGGTTTGTGTATAGCTAGAAAGGACATGCCCGTCTCTCCCAACTGTTCCAGCCGAAGTGGTCTTGCTATTTGCCAGCCCTGTTGATATACTCTCACCCTGAGCCAGACACTGTGGCTGGGGGACGAGGTGTTCTGGCTTCACAGCTATAAGATAAAGATAACGCCAGTCTGCCGGTATTGTTCTTGCAGCAAATCATGTAACGAGCTCACTAGTACAAAGTGACCCTTACGTGTTTAAGTGGAGTGTTGTGGTTGAAAAGTAATGGATTAGGTTCCCCAGCTCTGCCAGTAATTCGAATGTGAACTGGGCAAGTTGCTTCGCCCAGCTCCCCAGACCTGTTTCCTTTTCTGTGGAATGAAGCTGCACTTGATCTCCCTGGGCTCCTCCAGCTCTCTCTCTTTCTCTCTTTGATAAATTACTTCCAAAGTTCTCCATTTTATGACAACACCCAGAAGCCAGTCGGCCCTGATCCCTACCCCAGGCATGGCCAGGGGGGACCCTCAGGCCATCCCACGCACACGGGTCTGAGCACATGTGCCATTACGAGCCTGGAGCATGGACGCTTGGGCTGCATTTGGGGTTTTGCCCCTCTGTTCTCCCGGGAGCTGCTGCCCGTTCCAAAGGCTCCGAGTTCTGGGCAGCCATGTCCCATGTGGAGAACTTCCAGACTATCGGAGTTTGCTGGTGCTTAAACAAGCACCTAAGCTGAGCCACTGGCAAAATGCCTGAGGTTTTCTGACTCAGAAGCAGACTGATCAAGCGTGGTAAGTCCGAGGATTTTCAGGGTTGATAAAGAGGACACAGGACCACAAGGATCAGTAACGCAGAGCAAGCTATACTGGGGGGCCTTCAGGCAGGGCTGAAGGAGAGGGGAAGGCCACCCCGGCAAGAGTCCTTCCAGAGACAGTGGCACAAAGCCACCACCCAGAGGGGGAGCAGGGCAAGGGAGCTCCCGGGACAGAGAGGGCACTGGGTGTCCAGGTGACAGTGACATGCGGTCCCTGCGCCCAGGAGCTCCTGAAGGCAGCAGTGGGGTGGGGGCCTCTCCTAGCTGCATGGTTTGTCTTATCTGTGGTTAGCAGATGTCAGGTGCACTTTCATGGGATATGCAAAGTTGGTGGGCCCTAAATAGCTAAAAATGTTTATTTGTATTATATTTTATGCAACGGGATGTGTAAAAATCAAGACTTAGGCACTGGCAGGCTTTGGGCTAACAGTCTTAGCCTGCTATGAAAAAAAAACCAACGAGGGACTGTTTCAGGCCAGCTCCCTAAGGCCTTTTCTGGCCCATTTGTAACAGTGAGAGCCAGTGAAAACCTCTCCTAGGCCGGGGCTTACCAGCTAACCAGGCCAGGTGTGACAGTGCCACTGAATGGTGTTGAAATTATCCCCAGAAAACTCAGCCCATCCAGGACCAAGAAGTTCTCACTGTGATTTTCTTTCAAGGAATTAAGTAAATAATAATCCTTTAAGTCTGAGTGGAACTTTATCCTTTTCAAAGGCCTTTCATATCTGATGCTTTCACCACCTCAGAAAGAGTCTGAATAGGGGTGCTGCCCTCCACCACCGTGAGCCCTGCCCTGGACAGGCGAGGACACAGGCTCAGCCAGACCTGGGGCAGAGGGAGCGGCACCAGGCTGAGATGGGGCTCCTAAACTGCCCCCTCTGTTTGCCCGACTGCTAGGGAGCAGTGGGGAGTCGGGCTCGTGGAGGTTGCAAGACGGCCCCTCAAGGCGCTCTTTTCTGCCCGGTGGTCCCTGCCTCTTGAAGATTCACAGAGTCATCGTATGGCCGTGGCACTGTGTCGCTGCTTGTTCTTCCTGGAGCGGGGCAGGCCGTATGGAGGCTGAGGAGAAGTGGTGGCAATGTCTTCACTTAAAGAGTCAGGCACTTCAGCCGGGGGAACTGAGGACCAGAGGAGCTGTCCTGCCCGAGGCCACACAGCTCAGGGCCCTGCAGCGCCTTTCCTGCAAAGGGCTGCACTCCAGCTGAAGCTGTAGGGGGCGCCAGCCAGCCTCACCTTTCCCAGAATCCAGGGCTGAGAACAAAACCTCAAGGATAATGTTACCCACCAAAAGTCCAGCAGCACTGAGAGGCCAGTCAACGTCCCTCTCTCCAAGCATTGTTTTCTCAACTCTCTGTATCCCCTCCATCCTGGCCCCTCAACATCAGAGCACAGTGCCCTACGGGTCTACAAGAAGCCTGACTTCCCTGCCCTATAGGTGCTGAGGGTCATAGCTACTTTCCCCAGCAATGTCTTCCTTGCTCCACATCCTTCCACCTTCACCAGGCTATAACTCCCCAAGGATGGCCCCAAGCCCTGAAGCTGGAGATGCCCTGCATTCTCTTCTGGAACAATTCCTTGCTCCGTCAAGGCCCAAGTTCAGCGCTGGATAGTCACTGCCTTCAGCCAAGGGCAGATCCAGGTCTGAGGGACCCTGAAGCTTATGCAGTTTGGGGGGCCTGCTTTAAGAAGATTAATGCAGATGCACCCGTTCAGAATGCCGCAAGTCCCTGGGAGGGGCCCTGATGACAAGGAGCCGCCCTCCCAGGCCCAGCAGGCTGGCGCGGCCCTGCAGTGGCCTCACTTTGGGGAGTGGCTAGTGGGGCTCCCAGTGGACAGGGCAGAGCAATGTGGGGGCCCTCCAGCAGCCTAACGAGGGGCCTCCCGTAGCTGCCGTCCTTGTTTCATACGGGAGTCACTGGGTTTCAGGCCTCATTCAACAAAGCGAAGCAGATTCTGTGTCACTCTTGTGGCCACAGTGGGACGATGTCTGTGAAGTAGGCCGGGCCAGTCGGCTGCCGCCTCCACGCCTGGCGCTTGGGTCTAGCTTCGTGACAAGTATGCACTCTGAGCTCAGACAGGGCTGAGAGTGAATGCCAACTCTGCCATGCACAGCACCCGGGAACTTGGGCAAGATACCTGCCTGATTCCACTTGTAAAGTCAGGGTGTTACCCCAGGTAGTTTGCGGTGAGTGTTAAATGCAATAAGCCATGCAAGTTTAGCCCCAAGACTGGCATCAATTAAGACTTCTTTTTAAGAAGCCCTACAATTACTGTTCTGGCTTGGATGTTCTAAGACTCCGTGTGGTCCCTGTATGCCCTTTTCACTAAGGCCCTGGATTCTATATTGTCCCAAGCCCCTGAATACAAAGATATTAGAGATGGCTTCTTTACTTTTTTTCTCAAATATATTTCCAGAAAATGGAGAAGATGTGTCCATGGTAAGTAAAGGGAGGCGGCCAGCAGAGATAGAGGGGAGAAGAGTTGGTTCGCAACAGGCCCAGAAGACGTGAGTGCCTGGTAATTGCAGACAGCCTCCTTCTTGACAGTTGCCGTGGGAGAAACAGCAAATCCCACCTTCTAGGATTTCAGAGGCCCGAGGCTGCAGGTGTAGACTACAGTTTTCACACAGGACCCTGCCCTCGTTAGGCTGCTTTGGGACCCATCCACCAGGCCAAGCCTTAGGATCTAAACCCGAATGAGCTGCTACTATGGACAGTGAGACTTTTACTTTTGCAGGTTAAGAAGCCATCATGCATTTCCAGTCACACCAGGACCAACGCCCCGGGATTGACAGCTCATTTAAACAGGTGCAGGCCTTGTGGCCAGTTCTTGAAGGGGCTGACACTCATGCTCAGACATGTTGGCTACGCTTTATGTCTTTCTCATTTTTCTAACTTCTTCCAAAGTTAGCAGACAGTTTCGGGAAGCCATGCACTCTGCCAGGGGCTGAGGACAAGCTGGGAAGCCACAGGGATGGCAATGTGCTCCAGCGTCACCGGAGCCAGGCAAGTGCAGGTGGCCTGGGTCAGCTCCCTTCCAATGGGAGAAGGACCAGTGTTCCTCCGGCATCAGGAGATCCTCCCAGCCAATGCGAGGCCAGGCTGGACCCCAGTGACTCACCCCACAATGTGTTTTCTCAAGCAGATGTTCCCGGACCACATGAAAGACTGGCAGAGTATTACTCTCTGGTTTAATGTTCCTCCTTTTGTTAAAATTCCTAACAGAAGGAAGTGGGGGCTGGGGATTGAAGGGAGCGTCGTTTTACAGCCCAGCCCCCTTCCCCTGGCAGCTCAGCTCTGGCCAGCCCCGCAGGGGTGGCAGGAGACAGAAGTGCTTCCTAGAAGAAATCTGGGGGATCCCCCACCCTCTTCTCCTTGTTTCTCCATCCAGGCTGTTAATTTTATTGGAACTCACTTTAGTACAGCAGGTGAGGCCAGAGGGTGGAGAAGAGGGAAATACCTCCAGGACAATTTGCTATAACAATCCAGGCCCTGGGGAGGCCTCCTGGGGGCACCCAAACCCAGGGACCTGAACCAAGCCTCAAACTTCCAACCCCCAAGATGAAGGCTAAAAGGTGGGTTAAGTCAGGAAGTAGAATGAACCTCTTTCCCCCACTTCAAGATGCACTTTTTATATTTTTCAAATTATTTTCCAATTTTCTTATTAAAATTTCAAACATTTAGAAGAATAGTACAGTGGATAGCCACATACCCCATCACTCAGCTTTAATAATTATCCACAGTGAGCATTTCTGAAATTGGGATACATTTATGGTCAGTGGGTATATTTAATGTACTATTTCTTTCCCTTACCAAATCTATTATTAAATTATCAAGGTAACTGACAACTGGTTAAGGATGAACAGGCTGATGCAAATGAACAACAGGGAAGAAAATTCACCAGGAAACAACCTTGCCCTTGAGCAATTTTCCCTACATTTTTAACACCGGAGATCCTTTCTGTTATTTTCTTCCCTTTGGCCTTGGGGTTTGAAGGCCATGCATTTATTAATGTTTCCATTTATTATGAAACCACTTATTTATTTATTAGTCCCTTTATTTATTATTGATGTTTTCTCCATTTTAAAAATAATTAAAAGCTAATAGTAACTTGTACACCAGTGCTCAAAGCAGCATTATGCACGACCGCCTAAAGGTGGGAGCGACCTAAATGTTCAGTGATGGATGAATGGATAAAACAAATGCAGAGCGGCCACTCAAGAATTCAGTCTTAAAAGGGAAGGAAATTCGGAAGCGTGCTCCAGCATGGATGCCCCGTAAAGACATCAGCAGGCTGAGTGAACGAAGCCAGTCACAAAAGGACAAATACTGTCTGATTCCACTCGCATGTGGCTCCTAGTGTAGTCAAATTCATAGAGACAGGAGTGGAGTAGATTCCCAGGGTTTGGGAGCAGGAGAGAATGGGGAGTTTGGGGGTACAGAGTTACTGTTTGGGGGAAATGAAAGCATTCTGGAAATGGATGGTGGTGATGGCCATACAACATTGTGAATGTACTTAATGCTACTGAACTGTTCAATTAAAAATGGTTATGGTGATAAATTTTATGTATATTTTGCCACAATAATTTTTTTTAAGAGGTAAAATAACATTGAGGATTTGAGGACAGTGACTGCAGAGCATTAAACCGTATGGGCCTTTGCGAGCATGAGGACCTACTCCCTGGTCAAATGCCCATGAGGCTGCCCTGACCATGCCCGGCACCAGAGAAGCAGCAGCAGATGGGACCTGGGCTCTGCTGTCCAGGAGCTGTGGGCAGCCCCACACCCCACGACTCTTCACCCCAACACTTGCTGTGGCTGTAAGAGCCCCTCCCAGGCTTCCTGACTCAGGGGCTAGGCCTGCTGCCGTCTCCCGCTCGGGGTCTTGTTTTCCCTAGTGAAAGTCGTAAGCTTCACCTGTCATGACTTCCTCCCTGTTAGTGCAAGAATCAAATGAGAAAGTGCCAAACCCTGGTTTCTGGATAAGCATCTAGGTGATGCAGATAGGGCCACTGAGGTTAGAATAGTACAGGGAGGTGGCCCTTGAGGGCCCCCACCCTTTACAGGGTGACAGCTACCCTTTACAGGGTGGGTGAGTCAGAGGCAGAAATACTGCTAAGGAGCAACGTGAAAGGATCCGTGGATCAGCTGGTGCCTCACTGCCGGAAAGAGTCCAGGTTTTCCCTGGTGAATTACCAAGGGAAAGGAAGAGGCGCTCAACTTCCAGACTTTTTTCTCAATCTCTACTTATAAGCAGATGTTAGCTCCATCGGGTGTCATTGTTCTGCCCAGCCTGCTGTTCCACAAGCATTCCCAAGGCCCCCAGCATGGGCCACAAGACAAGCCTAATTTCCCGTTATTCCCTTTTAGCACGGGCTGTGGGAGAGGTTGCATCCACCTTTTTGGCTTCCCAGGTTGCAGAACTGAGGCCTCTTGGCTTTGATTTATCCTTCCTCCTTTCATTTTCCACAGACCTTCTTCTGTGCATGTAGACTTCCCTTGAAAACATCAGGAAAATTCACTACATAAAAAAAACCCAAAAACTTCAGGTCAGGAGCAAGACAATGATAGCTCTTGTCTTAAATAACAAAATGCATAAATACATAAATTCCAACAGAACATAAACATCGTTCATGTGTCAGAATAAAGATACTGGTCTGGAATTTACTTTAGTCAAATTACTTTAATCCAACCATGTGGTCTTTGAGCCCTAGTTTCTTCTTGTGTCGAGTGGGGATAATATTTACTACTTCTCAGAGGTGTTGTGGGGACCAAATGAAATTTGTGTTTCTAAAGTCCAAAAACCCCACACGGATGAACGTCACAAGGACCGACAGTACATCAGCTGGGCAGAGAGAATCTCTGATCATCGCTTATTCCCCCCACAGAGCTGCAGGCCAGCAGTTAGTTGCATGCAGTGAGCCAGGAGCTTTCAGCAAAGCTACATTCTACTCGAGAATATGGATATGTCTGTTTCTCTTCCAGTTCTCCCAGAAAAATGTTTTTCCTGTGGTTTGGGGTGCCTGGTCCCCTGCTTTGAGAAGCCCTACCTTAAAGTGACACCAGAACTGAGGGCCACTGTCATATTGCCTGTGCTGGAATTTACTTTCAAATACTTTGGTATAAATAGTATGATGTGTGTATGTGAAAATGAAGTTATATATCCATTTGCTTCAAATAGGAAATACATTCACATGTTAAAAAAAATCAAAAGAGTATAAAATGTATTGCAGTGAAAAGTCTTGCTTCCATTTCTACCCTACTGACCCTATTTCCAATCCCCTTGTCCAACCCTCCCCCCAGAGGTAACATTAGTTTCTTATATATCCTTCCAGAGACTCTTTCTGTTATTACAAGCAAATACAAATATGGGCTCTCACCCCCTTCCACCTTCATGTACACCAAATGTAGCATGTTATCCACTCATACATCAGCACCTGCCTCTTCCCACTGAACCCTCTAGCCTGAGGTCTTTCCTCACCAGTTCCCAGAGAGCTTTCTTCTTTTCTTATTTCAGCAGTGGAGTGTTTCATTATATCATTATATGATCATATTGAATTTGATTTAAGCAGTCCTGTGTTCGTGGACATTCTGGTTGTTTCCTGCTGTAAACTAACTTTAACCCACATCCTAGGAGTGGGGAATTATACTGGAAGCAGCCTAATTAGGAATCCACATTCCAGAGGGGGCAAAAGTAAGACTCAAATATCTTTGCCCATCTAAAGGGTTCAATAATTAACAGAGGAGATGTTGGAAATGTTTTAATTTTTCCCTAGAAGAATGAATATTGTTCAATGTGGTTAGCTACAAAGGAGTTACAGTACCCACCATCCTTGCAAGACTAGGCCTAACCCTTCTGGAGTACAGCCTAGGTCTTGAGCACCACCTGGCCCTGGGCTTCCCCACTTCATGGAGGGTTCATTTGCCTGACTCACTGTATGTTGCCCGATCCTACCATCAGAATATTATGTCACCCAGGTCAGAGGGGGCATCTCCTGCATGGTGCCAGATGCATGCCTGTGAGTGGGGACACCCTGAATTTACAAGAACAGGCCATACAGATTTGGACTAAGACTTGCTCTTGTTGTGACATGCCACCACAGGGAGAAATCGGGGGAAAGGGACAAGTGGCCTCTACGTGTTTCCCCTTCCTGGAGGTTACTGAAAGAACATGACAAATGCTAGAGGACCAGTCAGATTAGCTTAGGACATTCCCACCCATGGTGGAGTCCATCTGGTCCTAACGTCACAATGAAAGTAGAAAATCAAATAAAAATTACCCTTGAAAAAAATTCCCTTCAATTTTCCAAACATTACACCACACGTGGTTTTTTGTATACAGCCCTTTATCAGTTCCTGTAATTGTTAGACAAGGCTTCTCTAGGACACTTCATTTATCCTTTCGTTTCTTTTCTAAGGGCCTTGGCTAAACCATCACCCAACTGCCTGACTACTTCAGATGGGCTACACTTGCTCTGCCACTGCTCAGGAACCTTTTAAAATGACCCACACATTCATCCCACAGGCCTCGCCAGGGCTGTCCCAGGCCTGCTCACCTCTGTTGTTATCCACCATAATGATGTAAGAGCCACGAGCCTAGGTTTGAACTCCCCTAAGTTAAGCGTGCTTCGGGACAACTCCTGTACCTCCCCTGGGGGTTAGTGAGAAGGAGGGCCCTGAAGAGGTAGGGACTCTGCGAGGACCTACATACCCAAATCCAGGAGGAAGACAACGAAACAGGGCATGCAGAGCTGGGCATGGGGAAAGCAGGCCAACATTTTTTTTTTTAAAGAATAGCTCTATTAGAAATAAAAGTTTAAAACAAAGCAAATAAGGGACAGTTTTAAGGAAATCCCATCCTTCAATATTCTACAGATACTAAAATGATTTATGGTGGCCATAGGTTTCTAAGGAAACACTGCTTATGACACAATGTTGTAGAGAAAAAAGTCCACAGTGGATCACATGGTCTTTTACATTCATTGACTTTAGCCAAACAGGCACTAAACAAACTAGGAGAGAATACACCCAAACAGCTATGTTGTGGTGATGGGATTATAAGGGAACGATTTTGTTTCTCTCTTTTCTCTGTTTTCCAACTGTTTAGAATGGGTATACTGTTTTGGTAATTTTTAAAATTATAAATGCAAGGAAGGTCTATGAAGAAGTCAGACAAGAGGAGTGATGAATAACAATGGTCAAATCCAAATTACTTCAGGTTACCGCTGGATTTGTTAGTCTTGTTGATTCTCTGTTCCAAATGCAGAAAAAGAGGAAAGCAGGGAGAAAGAGGTACTTCGTCCTTTAAATGAAAGCAAATTAATTAAAAGAGTACTAAAAAAGGCCCACGACTGCTGGAACTTTCGGGACAAGCCTCGCCAATGGCTCTTGAGAGCCAAAGTCACAGAAAGCAGGCAGGGCTGGAGCAGGCAGCCAGTGGGCCTTCCACAAATGGATGTTTCCTTGACTTACATTCCCCTCCACAGTTTGGATAGAAAAGGAGCCTGCACTTCAGCCGCTCACAAGCCCCTTGGCAGTTTCCAGCTGGCACTGGCACCAGGGAGCCCATGCTTTCCCGGAGTCAGGAAGCCCCCAGGAACTGCAGAGGCTGGCCCCGGCCCAGAGGAGCTTGTCAGGGTGCTGTCCTGGGGTCAGGCTCAAGTTTCCGGGAAACTGCCTAGAGCTATAGGTCTGTGGCTTTTCTAAGTATAAAACCCACACTTCCCCTTCTGACTCTGAGAAGTAAAAGCAGCACCCTCATGCAGACCAGGGCCAGTGGTGCCCTCGATCCCATCAGCAGTGTTGCTGGGGGCCTCTTTCCAGTCTCCTGTCCTCAAAAGAAACCAGGGTTGACATAGGCCTCCTCAGAAGCACGGCATGAAATGAAAACTCTTCACGGATTCCTGAAAGCCTATTATATGCCAGACACTGTGAGGTTCTAGGCTGACGGGAGAGAGGAAACGTCTACCCTGGGCTCCACTGGGAGGTAGGGAGGGCCCTCTTGGTGCAGAGCCGGCTCAGAGGAGGGAGTTTCTAACAGCCTCGGGAGGCCAAGAAGGGTTTTACAAAGAAGACGATGCCGAGCTGAGTCCGGCAGATTTGCCAAATGGAAGAGATGACAGTCCCCACAGAAGGAACAGCAGGGCAAAGACCCTCAAAGATGGGCTCTCCCAGCTTCTTCCATTCAATTGCGATTATATCAAGATTTTGAATAAGTGGCTCTCTCAGGTCACTTTCCCCAACTGGAAATCTCCCAATACAGTGACAAGCTCTTTCTGGGAACTTAAAGGAATTCAATTCATTTTTAAACTAACAAAACAGCACTCTCATAGAAAGTTGAATTAGGCTTGAAAACAGTAAGACAGGAAAGGTTGCATGTGAGAGACAGCCAGCTCATCCAGTCTGATCAACATGTATAAAAATGTGTTCTATCAAAGAGGAGTCATTTTCCTGAAATGCCTGGAGCTTTTGATTTCAAAGGAAGTAAATCTCAGCCAAGAAGTCTTGCTGCTGACTCAGATTTCGGCTGCATATAGCTCCTCCCTGGGTCAGAAACCTACTTAGCAGAGCTGTCCAAAGATGGGAATGGGTGAGCATGGAGAAAACATGATGAGCTCACTCGGCAAAGGGGAAGCTCCCATGAAGTGAAGACAGCCAGGCTGCCCACCGCCTTTTACAAAGTCTCTTTACCCCATGTGGATTCATGAACAGCCGTTTTAGGGGCATTTCCACAAACCGTCCTGAGGTCAAGCAAGTCTGAACGTATCCAGAACCGTATTTACTACTTGGAAACAAGCAAGTCCGCCACGTACAAGCTGTCCTTAACTTATGCAGAGCTGCCCTCTAGCCACGACTGACCCATCTAGAGGTTGTTTTCCAACCCATCTAGAAGCAAAAGAGCTGTGAATTGTCAGGGGGCTTGTAACTCCCTTGCCGAATACACCGCTTGATGTGACTTGCCTTCACTCTCAGCCCTCCTCCACCCTCTCACATCCCTGATCCCTGCACCTCCATCTGGCCGCCAGCACAGAGAGACAGTGCAGCCTCCACGTTACTCCGAGGCCGTGGCCTGGGCAGAAAGGTCGCATATCAGAGGTGAACGAGGCGGTGTTAGTTTTGCCAGCAGGCAGAACCACTCCACATGGGGAAGGGCAACATCCTGTTTGTAGAAAATCAGAAACATTTCAAGAGGCAAGATAAATGTATGAGGGTTTCCTCATAGTCCATTATATTTTTCCCTTTTCACTGCTGAAATCTTTTAAATATTTTATTCCTTAAAAATTCGTAGATCCACATGAATTAATGCACACTATCACTGATCATTAGAGAAATGCAAATCAAAACCATACTGAGATAGCACTTCACCCCCCTGAGGATGGCTGTTCTCAAAAAAATAAGGACTAAATAACATGTGTTGGTGAGGAAGTGGAGAGATTTGAACCCTGTGCACTGTTGGTGGGTAAAATGCTGCAACTGCTGGTGGAAAACAGTATGGCAGTTCCTCAAAGCATTAAACACAGGTCACCACAGGATCCCACTACTTCACTTCTTGGTAGACACTCAAAAATTTGAAAACAGTCTCAAAGAGATATTTGTACATCGATGTCCATAGCAGCATTTTTCATGATAGCCAAGACATGGCAACATCCCGGGTGGCCCTGGATGGATTAACAGATAAACAAAGGACAGGGAGTGGGTCAGGGTTGATCACAGGGTTCTGGAAAGGTCCCAGGATTAGCTTTGGTCGGGAATTCGGTGATCATTTTTGGGCTTTTCAGGCTAATTCTTTGAGCTAGAACAATCTGGTGGCCTTTTTTTTTCTTTTACAAACTTTATTAAGGTATACTTAACATATGATAAACTGCACCTTTGAAGTGTACAATTCACTCTGTTTTGATTTATGTGCACACATATAAATCATCGCCTTCATAAGGATATGTGTATTTCCATCCCCCCAAAAGTATCCCAATGCCCCTTGGAATCCTTCCCTCCTTCCCACCCCAGGCTGTCCCCAGGCAGCCACCCATCTGCTTTTCATCACGGCAGAGTAGCTGCATTGTCTAGAGTTCCAGCTGAATGGAGTTCTATAGGATATACTTTCTCCGGTCTGGCTTCTTTCACCTACGCACCATGGTTTTGAGATTCATTCATGTAGTTACATGTATCAGCAGCCTGTTCATTCCTTTTTGTTATCTAGTGGAATCCCTCTGTACATATACTGACTCTGTTTATCCACTCACCTGCTGAGGGACACTGAGTTTGCTTCCAGTGTGGGACTATTACCTAAAGGGCGTCACTTAAACATGTGCGTGCCAGTGTTTGTGTGGGTGTTTGCATTTCTTTGGGGTGCATACCTAGGAGTAGAGTGGCTGGGGTCCTAGGAGTGCAGTTTTCAACAAAGCCCAAAGGAGCCCAGGTTGCTGCTTAACCTGGGATGGGAGGGAGGACAGGGAACAGGGTCCCAGCGCTCATTCCAAATACCGCAGCAACCCAAGTACAGTGCGCTTCCTCTGTCACCTCTGTGAAGAAACGTTTCCATAGCCAAGGGGAAAAAGCTTGAAAATCCATCCCTTCTTCTAACTACCCCCCTCCATTGTATCACAGATAAAATAAGCTGAGGTTGCACAAGCCCAGGGCCACGGGTAGTGAGTAGCTGCTAGGCCCCTGCACTTTCCTAGGCCTGGGATTCTAGGCCAGTGACCATGGCCTCTTCTAATTCATGACTTCCACCTCCTTGGGAAGTGTGGAACCTCCTAGTAGTATCAGGTTTGCATCAGATAGACTCATATCCTAAATATGTGGACTTTTCCTATAGAAGCCCGGGAAGCTAGATAAAGCGGACAGTTAGGCCAAGGGGTCAGGAAGGTGTTGCTAAGGGGACTTTCCACAGCTGGAAAGCATTCTTCCTGGGAATTACCCTTAAAGGCCCTCAAGGCAGTTGGAGCCAGACACAGCTGGATGGGAAGGGCCTATTAGCCTGTGTGTCTTTCACCCTCCAGGAAGGGGAGAGAGGGGAGCCCATCCTCACTTCACTATTCCCGCAAGGAACATGGAGGGCACGTCCTCCGGGCCGTTCCAGGCGGGCAGACCCCGTAGTGCCCAGTCCTGAGCGCGGGGGCCGAGCCAGCTCACTGTTTGCGCAGCTGTTTGAGATGGCAGCACGTGTTGGGGCCTCCTCGGGTCCCTGCTCCCACGGGGTTTACAGATGAGCAGGAGAGGGAGGCCAGATTGTGCAGAGCCTCACAGGCTCAGACTTGCGCTATAGGGAGGCCACAGAAGGACTTCCACAGAAAAGGTCTGGTCATATTTCAACACTGTTGAGCGCACCTGGGGGTTAGGGAGCATGGTGATATTCCAGCTCTCCAGGAATTGCCTCTAGTGAAACAAGATCAAACTAGTTAAATATGGAACAGGTACAAACAATTTTACGTGAGAGCTGAGAGGTTAGTGTGATTAACTCTGATTTGAAGATCCAGAGAAGTCTCCCTGGAGAAGGTGACATTTAAGCTGCATCTTGAAGGGTTTGGTGGCTTGGATGGGCAGAGAGGAGGAAAGGAAGCTTGCTAGCCTGGAAGTGGAAGGCCAGCCTCGGAAACAGGTGAGCAGGGCAGCCCACAGGGAGGCGTAGGCAGGGGACGCAGATCGTGACGCAGCTGCCGTGTGTTACATAGCATGCTGAGGATCTGTCGCTTCTTGGGCAGGGAAAGGTGAGCTCAAAGGTCAACCTTGCTCCTGCCTGCAGCAGAGACCTGATGCCAAGCCAGCCACCCGGGTAACACTAGGGCCTTGCTTATCTCTGGGGGTTCCGGAAAACTGCCTCACTGACTTCTCACACACAGGTGCTTGCTTGGGGTTACTGCTGAGGGCAGCAGGGAACTACGGGGCGCTGAGCAGAGCTTTCCCCTCCCCGGCCTCGGTTCAGGAAGACCAGGTTACAGGGTATGGACTAGGTGATAATGAATACTTACTGATAGAAATTAGTGACTGAGTGGATGAATATGTAATTGCAACCTCCTAGAGGAAGGCATGAAAGGATTGCTCTGTGCGTGTATGTGAAGAAAGTGAAGGTTCCTGAGAGAATCCGGACCTGAGTACCGCCCTTTGAATAAGCCTGCCCGCCATGTCAGAGAGACCTAGGTTTCATCTTACCTAGGCTACAAGCATTCTCCAGAGGACACGTCAGCAAGCCACGAAAGCCCACTTTTCACCGACCCCTCCCCTCAAAAGCCCACCAAAAAACCTGGCCATAAAAAGCCTCTAGGCCTGTTAAAGACCGCTTTCTTCCTTTGTTCTACTCGCTAGAGCAGAGAGGTCCCTCTCAGGTTTAGCAATAAACTGACTTGGACTGTGGAGTTTGCATCCTTCCTTCCCCTTCAGTTCCTATGTCCAGAATTCTCACCTAGCCCTGGCTGACTTGCTCACTACACACATGTGGACAATATGTTGTTACTGACTCTATATGAAGACCTCTGCCCAGTGCTCTGGGCTGCACGGCTGCAGGAGAGCAGAGGCTGGAGTGGTGGCAGCGCCGAGGACAGAGACAGACGGCTGCGGGGCAGAGAGGCCCAGAGGCAGAGGCCAGCTTGCTGCATGCTGACTCGCTCTGAGTGGATGAGATTCCGGCGATTAACCTGCCACCATGGGAATAAAGTTGGGCATAAACTCTTTTACCCCAAGAATGTTCCACTGTCATTCTCAGCGTCACTGAATCCATAGTGAATTTGTCCAGGGAAGAAACCCATTAGCAAGACAACTGGAGATGTTGGCAGTATTTACTGTAGACTGAAGAATGAACAGGCTGGCCTCACGGGATGGGTGTTTCAGCAGGTGCGCCTCTGGTTGGGGAAACATTCGAGTGTCCCCCAGTGGACATGTGGTCCAATGTAGCTTGCCTCCTAGAGGACTGGGCTCCACCCCAGGACTGGAGAGAGGTGGAGGCAACACCTGAGGCAGCAAAGTTGGCCCTCAGCGAATAGGGAATTCCTTAAAGATGCAGAGTGGCCGTGAAGTGGCTGGAACAGTGGGGAGTTTTTATCTCACAGTGCTGAGAAAGGCCAATGGGAGAAAGACGCGGACAAGAGGCAGCCCAGGGATGTGAGCTGGGAGACTCCACGAGGGAAGTAAGAAATTTGTTGAGGACCGAAATGGCATCACTATGAGGTGCTGTGGAAATGGTGAAGGATGTCACGGTAGGCCAAGAAGCAGCGGCCGGAGAAGAAGCAGCATGAGAGCACAGGCTGCCAGGTGCTGGGGGGCAGGTGAAGGACGTGGTGGTGCTGTCAGCCCCAGAAATGGAGGAGCGGAGGCTTGATGAACAGGTGGGGGTGGAGACCTTCAGCCCCTCCTCGGTTGAAACCCCACCCAGCTGAAAGTTGGTGGAAAGCCTGAAAGAAAAAGACTCAGCAACCCCGGGTTCCTCCGGGAGAGCTGCAGCCCCCTCCCCAGGTCGTGGAGCGCTCTATGCTCTGCTTCTGTCCTCAGGCTCAAGCAATGAAAGCACAAAAGGAACTACGGTCTCTAAGGAAGAATTTAAAGGGCCCCGTGAAGGTCACGAGGATCCAGTCGGGGGTTTATTTGATAAAAGCAGGAGCAGACAGACAGAAATTGGATGGAAAGTCAAATGGAACCTTACTGAAGCTGTGGCAGTAAGTTCCAGCCACTGAGGACAAAGAGGCAGAAGTAAAAGACAAAGCAAAAGACAGGCCTGTGTGTCTGCAAGACTTTTGGCTGGAGAGGCTGGAGAAAGTGGGTATTGTAAGGCCCACCCATGGTCATTTTGCTTAACTCATTGGAGTAGAACTGGTTTGAATACAGCCAGGATGACCACTCCTTGGGCTTGAGGAGATTATTATAATTTGTTGTAATTTTTGTTATTTGTATGTTGTTGTAGCTTCTCTTGTTATTCTGGAATTTGGTTACAATGTTCCAGCTTCCTTGCACAGGAACCATTGCAGAAGATTGAGAGTCAAGAATCCTGGAGGGATGGAGTGTGGAGAAAGTGAAGTTTCCTATGGCCAGGATTCTCACCTAGCCCTGGTCGGCTTGCTCACTACACACATGTGGACAATATGTTGTTATTGACTCTATATAAAGAACTCCACCCAGGGCTCTGGGCTGCTGCATGACTGCAGGGCTGCATGACCGCAGGAGAGCAGAGACTGGAGTGGTGACAGAGCCAAGGGCAGAGAATGAGATGGCTGTGGGGCAGAGAGGCCCAGAAGCAGAGACCGGCTTGCTGCCTGCACACTTGCTCTGAGTGAACAGGACTCTAGTGACTGACCTGACACCGTGGGAATAAAGTTGGGTATAAACCTTTTACCCCAAGAACATTCCACTGTCATTTTTTCAGTTTCGCTGAATCCACAGTGAACTTGTCCCGCACCGAAACCCACTGGCAAGACAATGTAAAGGGAAAGAGGTGCCATCCTACCCTTCGTCTTGAAGCAATGGGGCTGGCCGTGCTTCTGAAGAAGGGGAGAGAGTCCTGACTGAGCAGAAACTTGGGGTCACTGTCTAGCAGCTCCATCTCCATTGTCACCTTTCCCCTGCACATTCCTCCACCCCCAGCCACACACACAGAGCCAAGGCCCCGACTCCCCAGCATCAGGAAAAGCTCCACCCTGCCCGGAGCTGAGCCCATACTCCAAGGCTGTGAGGACTCCACTCTCTCACGCGAGCAGCACAGTGCTCAGTGGAAGGCCTCCGCATCTCTCCAGCCATTCGTACTCTTCTCCCCAAGGTCTGCTTCCACGTGAGTTCCTGGGGGAAGCCCACCGGCTAAAGCCTCCGCCCACACGCCCCACGCCAGGTCCTTTCCACTCACCCTAACGCCCTTGTCCCTCCCCCCCGCCCCGTCCTGAGCAGCCCTGCAGTGCCGGCCGGACGGGGCTGTGCTGCCCCCCTGCCAGGCTCCTCGCCACCTCCTCCCTCCCCATCTCAGAAGGCAGCACAGAGCCCCGGCTCCTGCGCCATTTGGCAGGACCGAAATGGAACCCCAGCTCCTTTTCTCATCCCCTCTGAACCTCCTCTGTCAAAGGGAATAGTAATGACTTACCTCACAGGATGAACGGAACCAAACAGCAATATACTATATAAGAAGCGGTTACCAATTCAATCCACAAACATGAAAGAGCAAAGTGATTTCTGTTTTCCTTTAAAGTAACTCAACTGTGTCTCCAAGTTTCTACCCTAGATGCAGCAACCTGGAAAATATATTGTTCCCACCCTTACAAAGATTTTTAAAAGCTGGAAAAATGGCAAGTTTTCAACTTGTATTGAGCCCATAAGAGCTGAGGTTGTAGGTCAACCAAGTAAATTGAACTCCAAGAAGAGACACCTGCCTGCATGGAGAGAAAGGGAGTGAACGTGGGCTTACCGGGGGCTGACACGGCTGCATACCAGTAAGAATTCTGTTGGAATACTTAACAAACCAGGAGAGGTGGAACATAGGCTGGCAAGAACTGTGACTCCAAGGGTGGAATTTTATTTTCTCTGTAGACCCCAAGGTTGGGGAGAGCTCTTGAGAAAGCATCCTTTGTGATACAGGCCTGCAGGAAGTGAACATGAGCCACCATAGGGGGACACGAAACCCCATCCAAATGTTTATTCCATATCCCTCTATGGGACAAAACCTTAGTCTGCAGGGGGAACGGCCACAACACCATAGCCATTAGGGCACTGGGAAAACCCTTTGGAACTGGGGTAAGGGAAGAGAAAGAACCCTCTACCCCTCGGGGAGGGGCAGGAATACATTCCAGGCCCAGAACTACACGCCAGGTCCAGGCCACAGCAGTCAACAGAACCAGACTCAGATACAGCACAGATGCTGCCATTATTTCACAGGGAATTTAGAATAACTATGATTAACATGTTAAAACTAGTGGAAAAGAGAAATAATATGAAAGATCCTTTCAGCAAAAATTTGGAAATTATAAAAAAGAATCTCCTGGAAATGCTAGAAATGACAACACATTAAGAACAATAATGTTTTTAATCTGCTCATTACTAGACCTGACACATCTGAGGAAAGAATAGGTGAACCTAAAGATAGGCCCATAGAAATTACCCAAACTGAAATACAAAGAGAAAAAAAGAGCAGAAAAAGAGAACAAAGATATCCAAGAGTTGTGGGACAGCATCAACTGTTCTAACACATACATAATTAGTCCAAAAAATAAGGGAAGGAGATAATAGGGTAGAAGAAATATCTGAACAAATGATGGCTGAGAATTTTCCAAAATAATGACAGGCTCCAAAACACCGATCTAAAAAGCTTGGAGAATTCCAAGATAAATACCAACTCCAGAAAATACACACACACACACACACACACACACATCTAGCATATTGTATTAAAACTGCTGAAAATAATAAAAGACAGAACATTTTGAAGACAAATGCATAAGGAAAAACACATGATGTACAGAAGAATAAAGTTAGGAATTACATGCAAAAGATAATTGAGTGACAGCTTTAAAATGTTGAAAGAAAGAAAAATACTATCAACCCAGAAACCTATATCCGGTGAAAATATTTTTCAACAATGAAGGAGAAATAAAGACTTTCTCTGGCAAACAAAACCAGAGAGTTCCTTCTCAGCACATCTACACCACAAGAGAATTTAAAAGAGATTGTTTAGGCACAAGAATGTGACACTGAACTGAAACCTGGTTTTCACACAAAGAAATGTAGAGGAACGGAAATAGAATGAATAATGGTAAAATGAAAGTATTTCTTAAAATGTTTAAATTAAAAAAAATTAAAGTGTTTCACTAAAATTCTTTAATTCAAAAATTTTAAAAATTAGAGCATTAAAAAAAATGTTTTAATTACTCTAAAGGAAAAATGACTTGTCCAGTGCAAAAATAGTATCAATAGACCTCATTTATAGCATATGTGTAAGTAAAATATATGACAACAGCCACACAAAGGGAGGGAAGAATTAGGAACATACTTTTGTGAGGCCCTTACACTACACATGAAGCAAGATATTATTTGAAGGTATACTTTGATTAATTACAGATGTAAATGCCAAGGCCATCACAAAATTTTTTAGGTATAAATAATAATACTGGAGATAAAATGGAATCATAAAATATGTTCTGTTAATTAACCCAAGAGAAGGCAGATAAAGGAAAAAGAAACAAAGAACAGATGAACCAAATAGAAAACATCTAGCAAAATAGTAGACTTTAACCACATAATACTCAATTATCAATCTCTGTCCTTTAATTGGCATATTTAGATAATTAAAATTGATTGCCAAATGGGACATAAAAACAAGGCCCAAATATATGCTTTCTACAAGAAACTCCCTTTATACATATAGACATATGTAAATGAAAAGATATGCTATGTAAACACTAACCAAAAGAAAGCTGGAATAACTTTATTAAAATCAAACAAAGAAGGTTTCAGAACAAAGAATATTGTCTGGGATAAAGAGAGATATTAGATGCTGATAAAGGGGACAAGTTTCAAAATGACATAACAATCCTAAATGTACCTAACAACAGTGTTATAAAACATGAAGCAAAATCTAGTAGAACAAAAGGAGAAATAGAAAATCCACAATTAAAGGTTTCAATACTCCTCAACCAGTAATTGATAGAACAAAAAGACAGAAAATTAGTAAGAAAAAAAAAAAGACCTGAACAACACTAACAACCAATTTGACCTAACTGACATTTCTAGAACACTCCATCCAGCATCAGCAGAACACATACTCTTTTCAAGGACACATGGGGCGTTCACCAAAATACCATATTCTGGGTCATAAAATACACTTTCACAAATTTGAAAGACTAGAAATCATACAAAATATGTTTCACACGTAACATAAGTAACTAGATATCAAATAACTAGACAGAAATGTATCTGGAAAATCCTCAAAATTTAAAAACTGAACAGCACCCTTCTCAATAATTCATGAGCCAAAGAGGAAGTCTAAAGAGAAATTTTTAAATATTTTGAATTGGATAAAAATGAAAATATAACATCCAAATCTGTAGGATGTAGCTAAAGCAATGCTTACGGGGAAACTTGCATATAAGAGAAAGCAAGTAAACCTCAAATCAGTGATCTAAGGTCCTATCATAATAAACTAAAAGAAAATTAAACCAAAAGCAAGCATAAGAAAGGAAAGGAAATTATAATAAAGATAGGATCAGAAATAATGAAAATGAAAATTGAAGGACAATAGAGAAACAAAATGAAACCAAAAGCTGTTTCTTTGAAGGGAGCAATAAAACTGCTAAAACTCCAGTCAGACTGAACAAGAAAAAAAGAAAGATGAGACAAAGAACCAACATCAGGAATGAAAGAGGAGACATCACTACACACTCCACGGACATCAAAAGACTAAAAGTGGATTCTACAAACAACTCTAATCTCATAAATTCAGTAACTTTAAATGACATGGAACAAGTCCTTAGAAGACACAGATTACCAGAATTCACTCAATTCTATACAGTCGCTTCCAGAAAATAGAAGTGGCAGGAACTCTTCCCAATTCATTTTATGGAGTTGATATTACCCTAATGCCAAAACCAGACAAAGACATTGCAAGAAAAGTAATACAGGCCAACATGAGTCATAAACATAGATGCAAATACTTGTCAACAAAATACGACAAAAAGAATCCAGCAATATATTAAAAGCATGATATGGCATGACCAAGAAGGATTTATTCCAGGAATGATTGGCTGGCTCGACATTTTTTAAAAAATCAATATATCTCAACCATATTAACTAATCAAAGAAGAAAACTATATGATCACCTGAATAGATGTGGAAAAAGCATTTGACAAAATTCAACATCTGTTCATGATAAAAGAGGAAGGAAGGAAAAGAAGAAATAAAAAGGCATATGATCTGGAAAGGAAGAGATAAATGAACTCAACTCTAAGCTGTCATTGAACCATGATGATAATCCAGTTTCACTCATTCATAGATCTCTCTCCCCACTTCCCAACAGATCTTACCCATGTCCTAGGGTCTTCGGCTGCACCAAGACATCAGGGAGAACCCTCCCCTCATTAGTAATCTGTCCCCGTTGATGACTGCCTAGGCACCCATTGTCATAGCTCCTACACTCCCTTTAGGGCCAGCAGCACCCATTCACTTGGGTGCAGAAAACTCTGGAAAGGCTGGAGCTCTCAATGATCGCAGACCCACCTCCCCAGAGCAGCACATTGCCAGTCAGTGAGGTATTATGACCTCCCTGAGTTCTACCACTGAGGGGTATGCGGTTTTGCGCTTAGACTCACTTGCACTCCCTTCTTAGACATCTCATTCTGGGTGAAATCCCTCTCTTTCTGTGGCTTCACCTCAAAGGCACCCCTCCTTCCTCTTTTTCTTTCAGTCATTCTCCACGGTCCATTCAATTCTAGGTCAGAATAATTAGCAATGAAAAATAATAATTTCCTTCCCTTGAGGGCAAGGAGCTGTTCTTTTTCCAGTTGTTCAAGGAGATGAGAGAAAATTATATTCCAATCTTCCAATGACTCAGAGATAAAAAACATCATGAACTTGCCAATTAATTATAGATTTGTCTATTGCACCTTCTGTTCTATCAATTCTATTATATATTTGGAAGCTCTGTTGTATAATATTGTTATTGTATTAACAATTGTATTGTTATTTGTATTTGTATTAATAATTGTATGGTTGTATCATAATGTATAATATTCTATTATATATTTGGAAGCTCTGTTGTTAGGTGCCTACGTATTTAGGATGGATCCTCCTGGGCAGATATCTAGACCCTTCCTTTGGTAATAGCGCCCCTCCCCACGCCTAGTCTCTGTTGTCTGGGTGGGTCTGATCCCTTCCCCTGACTAACAGGTCGTTCATGACATAGCCATGACCAAGGAGAACACCACCACCACTCCCTTCCCTGTGGTAGTGATGGACTTAAGAGTATCCACATGGCACCAGATGGGCTGATCAGAGCCAGTAAGCACATTCCAGGGAGTATCACTGGACTTCTCACCGAGTCAGAATTCTTTTGAGCGTGAGACATCCTACCTGCCTCAGGTTCCTGATATGATGTTAAAGTTTAAGTGAAATTACTAAATGAATAGAAGTAGAACCTACAGCTTCCAAGCAGTAGAGTGGTAAAAAGGGGTTGAAAGATCTGTATAACTCTATCCAGCTCAACAGACAGCACAGACAGAGGGAAAAGAAAGGAAAGAAAAGAAAAAATGGTTAGTAAACAGAAAACAAAAATAAAATGGTGCACAATAAGTGTAATGGATTTATGTTGCCTAAAGACAGAATTATTGGATTGAATAAAAAAGAAAACAAAATCCAGCTATAAGCTATAGCCAAAATGCTTGGCTAAAACAAATCCATCCAAAAGAGTTGAAAAAAAAGGAGTGGAAAAAGCAAACCATGCAAATGCTGACTGAAAAACTGGTAGTGTAACAACATGAATATCAAAACGAAATGAAATTTATAGCAAAGCAATAAAAAAGAGGCCTTTTCATAACAGAGAAGAAGCATGCTATTTTTTTCTATAGTAATTGCTACTTTAGCAAGACATGTGGCCACTCAGAATAAAGACTATTTCCAGCCTCCCATGCAGCCAGGTGTGGTCTATGTTTGGGCCAATGGGATGTAAGCAAGACTATTGTGTGGCAACTATCAGAAACCTGCCTTGAGAGACAAGTGGCATATGCCCTTGGCCGCTTCCCAGTGTCATGTGTGTGTATGCGTATGCGTGTGTGTGTTCTTAGGATGGGATAGTTCGGGAGGTCACCATTATTAATATCAACAGGGTAATGCATCTCTCACTTGTTCAGCTGTTATGAATGTGCTTAGAACTGAGCTCCTTTGCAATATAAGTGCATGTGTAGGATGGTAATCAGGGCACTCTGCTAATTTAGGAATTATGGTTGGGGGGAAACAAAAAGAAAGGTAAGACTTCCTTTCTTTTTGATGGCTGAGTTAATATTTTATGCATCTTCAAATTAACTATAAATTGTGCACCCCTTGTATAGCTCCTCCTTGGGCAAATGAGAAAGTCCCAGCTGCCAAAATTAATGTATCAAAGTATGAACATTATTTTCTGGCACCCTGCTTGCTGACAGAGAATTATAATTGGTGACAAAATCGTCCTTGAACTCAAGTTTTCATTTCCTTCCACTGGGTGGTCAGGGTTTATGTTTTCTCTCACACCTTCCCCGTTCCCTCTTCCTCTTCTCCTGCCCCATCTCCCTTCATTCCTGTGCCCATGCAAACTTTGAGTAGTCTTAGCCACTTTCGCTTCTGCTGCGGAAGTTCCAGCACACTTCTTTTTTTTTTTTTTTCTGTTTAAAAAGCCGAACAACGTCTTCTCTTTTTTCATTGGAAGACCTTTTGTTGCCACGGTGAAAGAAGGGGTGCACCATTCCTGGAAGTACTGCAATACCAGGCCAAAGTGGACGGAGCAAGCTCCTACTCCAACTTCCTGCTGCAAAAACCCGTTTAATACATTGTCCTCAGATAGAGGACGTATCAGATGTTAAAATGATAAGGACAGATACTACAGTTGATCTTAGCCAAAAGGCCGAGAAGCGATTTCAGCACACTTCTTTAAAAGGTAGAGCAAAGGAGAAAACTTAGATCGTTTGATACCAAGTCACTGGACTCTGGAAGGTACATAATCTTTCAAGCCCAGCAGGACCATAAAACACCCCTGTGTCTAAGAGAAGCACTGGAGCCTAAGTGTGAAGGAAGAAAACAGTCAGGGAATAGAGGAAGAAAGAGATGAAGACAGAAACAAACTGTTTAGTGTGAATATTCACAAATTCATCTATTCTACAAATCCTTGTTGAGCACCGGACAGTGGGCAGCACCAGACCTTACACGTTGGTTCCGTTTGCACATGTTGACTTGGGAAACAGCTGCTGAATCAGTAGCTCGGAGCTGAACCAGGAAATGCACCAAATGGAGCAATCAGAGTACTAGTCACGGTCACTTTGAAAAAGTTACCCCTGGGAGGGAGAATCCTCTGATCTGAATTCTTCTCCTCTTGTGAAATTCTCTGCTTCATGTTCAGAGTGAAGAATATACCAGCGGTAGCAACTTGTCCATTAAATGTTATGCAGTTGACTACTTCTGGGAAGATTAGATTTTGTTCTTCTGTTGCCCTTAGAGCATTAGGACAAAAAGGGGCCAGCTCCACGGTGACTCCTGAAGAAGCAGGTACAGGTCATGTCCCACAGATACAAACCTTTTTTATGTCCATTATCTTTGCCAAAAACAGTTTTTCTGAGGCAAGGTCCTTGTCTATTTTATTCATTTTAGACCATCATCATCCTGCAGAGTAGAAGTTCAATAAATATTTCTTGAATACACAAATTAATACTGTTCGCAAATCCAACATACGGCCATAGCAAAGAGAAAAAATAAAGCATTAAACTAACTTGTAATTATCATTCTAATGTACCCAAAGAGCCCTGTCATAGAGAAGTTAGGCAGCCCCATAATGTATAATTACTAGTGTGCAAATTATGTGCCTCATTTTTTACTACAATCTAAAAGAGGATGTTGAATGAAATGTGCAACAGTAACATCAATAGAGAAATAACCTGAATCCTCTCTGATTTTGTAAAGGAAAGCATTCAAGACAATCAGTTCCTTATTATTAGTTTTAAGTAACTTACAATGCCTCTCATAATATTGTAACTGAGGACCAGCAAAGTAGCTATAAATGCTATGAAATAATTTGTAGACTGAACACAAAGTTTCTTAAAAATATTCAAGGAAACTTTTTCCTTGAATAAAAAGAATTTTTAGGGTCTTTTATCCTGTTTCATTTTTTATGAACATTATGCCATGAGCATATTTCAGTGCAATTAAATATTGCATGTGATTTTTTTTTTACTGAGATATAATTGATATATTAGCTTCAGGACTTTATTGTAAAGATGGTACTACTTTTTTATTGAGATATAATATTATATTTCAGGTGTACAACTTAATGATTCAATACTTGTATATATTATGAAATGATCACCAAAATAAATATAGTTAACATCCATCACCTTACATAGTTGCAAGTTTTTTTTTTCTTATGACCAGGACCTTTACGATCTACTATCTTAGCAACTTTCAGATATACAATAGTGTATTATTAAATATAGTCACCATGCTGTACATTACATCCCCAGGATTTATCTCATAACTGGAAGTTTGTACCTTTTGACCACCTTCACCCATTTCACCTACCCCTCAACTTCCTGCCTCTGGTAACCGCCAATCTATTCTGTTTAGGAGTTTGGCTTTTGTTTTGTTTTGCTTTTTGTTTTTAGATTTCACATATAGCATATAGGTGAGATCATATGCTATTCATTTATCTCTGCCTGATTTATTTCACTTAGTATAATGCTCTCATTGTCCATCGACATTGTCACAAATGGTAAGACTTCCTTTCTTTTTTATGGCTGAGTAATATTCCATTGTAGAGATGGACTGCACTTTCTTTATCCATCATCCAGCAGTGGATACTTAGGTGGTTTCCATATCTGGTTATTGTAAATAAGGCTGCTATGAACACGAGAATGCAGATATCTTTTCAAGTTAGTGTTTTGATTTTTTTTATATATATAATTTATTTTATTATCATTAATTTACAATTACATGTGCAATATTACGATTATTAAACTACCCCTTCATCAGGTCCCCCCCACCAACCCCATTACAGTCACTGTCCATCAGCGTAGTGAGATGCTATAGAATCACTACTTGTCTTCTCTGAGTTGTACTGCCCTCCCCGTGCCCCCCCAACATTATATCTGCTAATCGTAATGCCCCTTTTTCCCTCTTATCCCTCCCTTCCCGCCCATTTTCCCCAGTCCCTTTCCCTTTGGTAACTATTAGTCCGTTCTTGGGTTCTGTGAGTCTGCTGCTGTTTTGTTCCTTCAGTTTTTTTCTTTGTTCTTATACTCCACATATGAGTGAAATCATTTGATACTTGTCTTTTTTCGGCTTGGCTTATTTCACTGAGCATAATACCCTCTAGCTCCATCCATGTTGTTGCAAATGGTAGGATTTGTTTTCTTCTTATGGCTGAATAATATTCCATTGTGTATATGTACCACATCTTCTTTATCCATTCATCTACTGATGGACACTTAGGTTGCTTCCATTTCTTGGCTATTGTAAATAGTGCTGCAATAAACATAGGGGTGCATCTGTCCTTTTCAAATTGGGCTGCTGCATTCTTAGGGTAAATTCCTAGGAGTGGAATTCCTGGGTCAAATGGTATTTCTATTTTGAGTTTTTTGAGGAACCTCCATACTGCTTTCCACAATGGTTGAACTAATTTGCAGTCCCACCAGCAGTGTAGGAGGGTTCCCTTTTCTCCACATCCTCGCCAACATTTGTTGTTGTTTGTGTTCTGGATGTTGGCCATCCTCACTGGTGTGAGGTGATATCTCATTGTGGTTTTAATCTGCATTTCTCTGATGATTAGCGATGTGGAGCATCTTTTCATGTGCCTGTTGGCCATCTGAATTTCTTCTTTGGAGAAGTGTCTATTCATGTCCTCTGCCCATTTCTTAATTGGATTATTTGCTTTTTGTGTGTTAAGGTGCATGAGTTCTTTATATATTTTGGATGTCAACCCTTTATCAGATATGTCACTTATGAATATATTCTCCCATACTGTAGGATATCTTTTTGTTCTACTGATGGTGTCCTTTGCTGTACAGAAGCTTTGCAGCTTGATATAGTCCCACCTGTTCATTCCTGCCCCTGTTTCCCTTGCCCGGGGAGATATGTTCATGAAGAAGTTGCTCATGCTTATGTCCAGAAGATTTTTGCCTATGTTTTTTTCTAAGAGTTTTATGGTTTCATGACTTACATTCAAATCTTTGATCCACCTTGAGTTTACCTTTGTGTATGGGGCTAGACAGTAGTCCAGTTTCATTCTCTTACATGTAGCTGTCCAGTTTTTCCAACACCAGCTGCTGAAGAGGCTGTCATCTCCCCATTGTATATCCAAGGCACTTTTATCAAATATTAATTGACTGTATATGTTTGGGTTAATGTTTGGATTTTCTATTCTGTTCCACTGGTCTGTGGGTCTGTTTTTGTGCCAATACCAAATTGTCTTGATTACTGTGGCTTTGTAGTAGAGCTTGAAGTCAGGGAGTGTAATTCCCCCTGTTTTATTCCTCCTTCTCAGGATTGCTTTGGCTATTCGGGGTCTTTTGTGGTTCCATATGAATTTTAGAATTATTTGTTCCAGTTCATTGAAGAAAGCTGTTGGTAGTTTGATAGGGATTGCATTGAATCTGTAGATTGCTTTAGGTAGTATAGACATTTTGACAATATTTATTCTTCCTAGCCAAGAGCATGGGATGCATTTCCATTTGTTAGTGTCCTCTTTAATTTCTCTTAGGAGTGTCTTGTAGTTTTCAGAGTACAGGTCTTTCACTTCCTTCGTTAGGTTTATTCCTAGGTATTTTATTCTTTTTGATGCAATTGTGAATGGAATTGTTTTTCTGATTTCTCTTTCTGTTAGTTCATCATTAGTGTATAGGAAAGCAACAGATTTCTGTGTGTTAATTTTGTATCCTGCAACTTTGCTGAATTCAGATAGTAGTTCTAGTAGTTTTGGAGTGGAGTCTTTAGGGTTTTTTATGTACAGTATCATGTCATCTGCAAATAGTGACAATTTGACTTCTTCTTTACCAATCTGGATGCCTTGTATGTCTTTGTTTTGTCTGATTGCTGTGGCTAGGACCTCCAGTACTATGTTGAATAACAGTGGAGAGAGTGGGCATCCTTGTCTTGTTCCCGATCTTAGATGAAAAGCTTTCAGCGTCTCGCCGTTAAGTATGATGTTAGCTGTGGGTTTGTCATATATAGCCTTTATGATGTTGAGGTACTTGCCCTCTATACCCATTTTGTTGAGAGTTTTAATCAGGAATGGATGCTGAATTTTGTCAAATGCTTTTTCAGCATCTATGGAGATGATCATGTGGTTTTTGTTCTTCTTTTTGTTGATGTGGTGGATGATGTTGATGGATTTTCGAATGTTGTACCATCCTTGCATCCCTGGGATGAATCCCACTTGATCATGGTGTATGATCCTCTTGATGTATTTTTGAATTCGGTTTGCTAATATTTTGTTGAGTATTTTTGCATCTACGTTCATCAGGGATATTGGTCTGTAATTTTCTTTTTTGGTGAGGTCTTTGCCCGGTTTTGGTATTAGAGTGATGCTGGCTTCATAGAATGAGTTTGGAAGTATTCCCTCCTCTTCTATTTTTTGGAAAACTTTAAGGAGAATCGGTGTTATTTCTTCTCTATATGTCTGGTAGAATTCAGAGGTGAATCCATCAGGCCCGGGGGTTTTGTTCTTGGGTAGTTTTTTGATTACCAATTCGATTTCGTCGCTGGTGATTGGTCTGTTTAGTTTTTCTGTTTCTTGCTTGGTCAGTCTTGGAAGGTTGTATTTTTCTAAGAAGTTGTCCATTTCTTCTATGTTTTCCAGCTTGTTAGCATATAGATTCTCATAATATTCTCTTATGATTCTTTGTATTTCTGTGGGGTCCGTCGTGATTTTTCCTTTCTCATTTCTGATTGTGTTTATGTGTGTAGATTCTCTTTTTCTCTTAATGAGTCTGGCTAGGGGTTTATCTATTTTGTTTATTTTTTCAAAGAACCAGCTCTTGGTTTTATTGATTTTTTCTATTGTTTTATTCTTCTCAATTTTATTTATTTCTTCTCTAATCTTTATTATGTCCCTCCTTCTGGTGACTTTGGGCCTCATTTGTTCTTCTTTTTCCAATTTCAGTAATTGTGTCTTTAGACTATTCATTTGGGAATGTTCTTCCTTCTTTAAATAGGCCTGGATTGCAATATACTTTCCTCTTAGAACTGCCTTTGCTGGTCCCACAGAAGTTGTGGCTTTGTGTTGTTGTCATTAGTCTCCATATATTCTTTGATTTCTGTTTTGATTTGGTCGTTAACCCATTGATTAATTAGGAGAGTGTTGTTAAGTCTCCATGTATTTGTGAGCCTTTTTGATTTCTTTCTAAAATTTATTTCTAGTTTTATACCTTTGTGATCTGAGAAGTTGGTTGGTAGGATTTCAATATTTTTGAAATTACTGAGGTTCTTTTTGTGGCCTAGTATGTGGTCTATTCTGGAAAATGTTCCATGTGCACTTGAGAAGAATGTGTATCCTGTTGCTTTTGGGTGTAGAGTTCTGTAGATGTCTGTTAGGTCCATCTGTTCTAGTGTGTTGTTCAGTGCCTCTGTGTCTTTACTTATTTTCTGTCTGGTTGATCTGTCCTCTGGAGTGAGTGGTGTGTTGAAGTCTCCTAAGATGAATGCATTGCTGTCTATTTCCTCCTTTAATTCTGTTAGTATTTGTCTCACATATGCTGGCGCTCCTGTGTTGGGTGCATATATATTTATAATGGTTATATCTTCTTGTTGGACTGACCCCTTTATCATTATGTAATGTCCTTCTTTATCTTTTGCTACTTTCTTCGTTTTGAAGTCTATTTTGTCTGATACAAGTACTGCAACACCTGCTTTTTTCTCTTTGTTGTTTGCATGAAATATCTTTTTCCATCCCTTCACTTTTAGTCTGTGTATATCTTTGGATTTGAGGTGAGTTTCTTGTAGGCAGCATATAGATGGGTCTTGCTTTTTTATCCATTCTGTTACTCTGTGTCTTTTGATTGGTGCATTCAGTCCATTTACATTTAGGGTGATTATTGATAGATATGTACTTATTGCCATTGCTGGCTTTAGATTCGTGGTTACCAAGGGTTCAAGGGTTGCTTCTTTACTATCTAACAATCTAACTTAACTTTCTTGTTAAGTTATTGTAAACACAGTCTGATGTTTCTTTCTTTCTCTCCCTTCTTATTCCTCCTCCTCCATTCTTTCTATAATAGGTGTTTTATTCTTTGCCTTTAGTTAGTATTTGGATGGTCTGCTTTCTTTGCTATGATTTTTTTCTCTGGTGACATCTTTTTAGCCTTAGGTGTGCTTCCATCTAGAGCAGTCCATTTAAGATATCCTGTAGTGGTGGTTTATGAGAGGCAAACTCTCTTAACTTTCGTTTATCTGGAAATTGTTTAATCCCTCCATCATATTTAAATGATAATCGTGCTGGATACAATATTCTTGGTTCGAGGCCCTTCTGTTTCATAACGTTAAATATATCATGCCATTCTCTTCTGGCCTGTAAGGTTTCTGTTGAGAAGTCTGATGATAGTCTGATGGGTTTTCCTTTGTAGGTGATCTTTTTTCTCTCTCTAGCTGCCTTTAATACCCTGTCTTTATCTTTGATCTTTGCCATCTTAATTATTATGTGTCTTGGTGTTGTCTTCCTTGGGTCCCTTGTGTTGGGAGATCTATGAGCTTCGTGGACTGCGAGACTACTTCCTTCCCCAGCGAGGGAAAGTTTTCAGCAATTATTTCTTCAAAGACACTTTCTATCCCTTTTTCTCTCTCTTCTTCCTCTGGTACTCCTATAATGCGAATATTGTTCCGTTTGGATTGGTCACACAGTTCTCTTAATATTCTTTCATTCCTAGAAATCCTTTTATCTCTCTCTGCCTCAGCTGCTCTGTACTCCTGTTCTCTGTTTTCTATTCCATTAACAGTCTCTCGCATCTCATCCATTCTGCTGTTAAGCCCGTCGATCGCTTGTCTGATTTCTGTATTGTCTTTCCTCAGTTCCCCCACTTCCTCCCTCAGCTCTTGCACATTTCTCTGTAGGTCCATCAGCATGGTTATGACTTTTATTCTGAATTCTTTTTCAGGGAGGCTGTGCATTTCCATCCCTTCAGACTCCCTCTCTGGGGTTGTCTGGTTGATTTTGGTCTGAACCATATTCCTCTGTCTTTTCATGGCTATAGAATTGGTCACTGATAGTTGCCACGTATGTCAGCTGGGCTCTTTAAGACTTTAAAAAGAGACGAAAAAAAGAGAAAAAAAAAGAAAAAAAGAAGAAAAGAAAAAAGAAAGAAAAGAAAAAACAAAAACAAAACAAAAAACAAAAAAAATGCCCACCCGACGTAGATTCTGTGGGAATGCTGTAGGTGGCGCTATTGCCCCACTATTCCACAGCTGAGGCTGCACCACTCCGCAGGGCGCTTTATAGCTCTGGCCGGGGTGGGAACGAATGGGAGGCTGTTGATCTCAGTGAAAAGTTTAAGTACGGCCACGCTTCCCCAGTCGCCAGCTAAGGCATCTGAAACTCCCCAGGACTCCTCCGCTGGGCTTCTGTCTCTTTAAGACTGCTGAAGAAAGCGCGCATTTTTTTTTTTCCTTCCCGGGAGCCGGCTGCAAGCACCCTGGCTCGTTCCCCGCTCAGATCCTGCACCTCTGTCTCTCCAATCTCCGCTGCACTGCGCAATGTGGGTCAGCGCTCCCCGCGCAGATCACCGGGGCTGGCTACTTCGCGGGGTGTACTTCCACTCCCTCCCGGCTCTGAATCCTCTCCTCCCGCCGGTGCGCTGGGGTGGGGGAGGGCTCGGGTCCCGCCGGGTCGCGGCTCCGTATCTTACCCGCCTCTTGGGGTGCCGAGTCCTCTCGGGTGTAGCTGCACGCTGTGCGCTTTCCTGTGTATTCTCGTCTCTCTTTTAGGAATAGATGTATTTTCTGTGTTTTCGTAGATAAATACAGTGTTGGGAGGAGATTTCTGCCGCCCTGCTCACACCGCCATCTTCCCGGAAGTTGCATCCAGCTTTAATACGTGATTTTGTAAAACAATTATTTAAGACTCAGCTACTTATATTTTCAGCTGTGTGACCAAAAAACGTCTCCAAAAACAAATTCTGTCTCAGTTAACAAAAGCAGACTAAGCCTGAGGCCGAGGGCTGCCCCCTCTCAACCCGCCCGCAGCCTCCTCCATCTGTAACCTGCGCTGACCTCTCCTCTAGCTTCCATGCCGTCTGCCCCCTTTACTCTGAAACTGCCATCATCTCTTAAAAACTCAAAAGGATCTGTTAGCCCATTCAAATTATTTATGCAGTTTGGAGATTCACACTACCGGTGATACAAAGCATGTTTAATTAAGGAAGGGATTTTCTGTATTAGCAAGCTGGTTAGGGAATTGGGGTTAAGTGTGGGAAGGCTTTGAAAAGCAATCAGATTTAGTCTGTGTGTGAAGATGATGTCTGAATGCAACGATATCTACTCCCTAGTCCCTGGGAGGGTGGTTTAGACTGTCCTGACTCTGAGGGGTTTTGAGTGTGGAAGAGAATCTTGCCCCTATTCTGAGACTGTCCTGCCCCAGCTAGCGTAGACCAGCCAGTCTGCAAGCAAGTATCCTCTCTCCTGCTCTTCCACCCCCAGCTCGGGTTCTTCCCCCTCCACTTCCACAGCACACAGACCTTCAGGAGGGGTGTGTGTATGTGTTTGTTCTCTGAATGATTGAAATTTGACTCACATTTATCAGAGCTTTGTTTTAAAATTAGAATTTCCCTACCCAATCTAATATTATTTCAGACAAATAACTAGGTCCCTAAGATATATTTTTTCTTTATTACTTTATTATTAAGTATTAGTAACAAATACATAATAATAAATAAAATAAGATCATAATATATATGTGCATGTATAAAAAATGATATAGTACTTCACATAGGTCATTGTATGTCTTATTTATATCTCTCAGAGATAAATGTGTTTGAATTTCCCAGGAATTTTTTAAAAGGCTAGTTTTCCGTTTGAAATCAATGACCAAAATTTAGTCAATATTTCTGTAGTGGCATTTCTCTGCAAGTCAAGATGCATCATTGTTTTCAGCGTAACTTATAGAGCAGCCACTAAGTGCCAGGCATTCCCTGATGGCCCAATAAAAGCCAAACCCAGAGGACCAGAAGTAGCCACGGTCATTTCACTGCAGTCAGGGCCCATCCTATAGAAATCTAGCACTCTCCTTTCCTAATAGTTATAATAATGTAATTTATTCTTGCATAAAATTGTGGGCTATTTGAAGTTAAGATATTGAAAAATAAAACATGTAAGCCTACCCACACACATATTTTGCAAATTTAACTCTACATATAAAAAGAGAGTACTTTCAATACTTTCTCCCACTTTTCCTTGTACTTGCTACAATGTAATTTAGTTTTCTTGATGAATACTCCATATTTTTAAAAAATGAGTAAGTCTTAATGTCCCTGAAGTGTATAGTAATTTTTACTTTTGTGCCTTTCCATAGAGGCCAAGACCCTTTGCCGCATGAAAGCAATGATCATTTACCGTGTTCACCTTTGAATCTGCAGCTCATAAAACACAGTTGCTTAGTACTCATTGAATCAATTACCCTTCCTGGAAATATCCCTCACCTCCCTACCTCAAGCTTTCTGCAGATTCAGTTTCAGCCTCACATCCTCTAGAACAGACTCCCTTAACTAGATATTTTACTTAGTATGGTGTATTACTAAGGCAGTACTTTGACAATTAATTTAGGTGCTTTTCAGAATCTTTTGCCTTTAATGTATTTTCACTGTATTCCTGTTGCCTTTTAATTTCTGTCCTACTCCAATATTTAAGTCCCCATCCCCAAATGCATTTAACCACATTAGCATGTACATGTAAATATTCAACTCATGTAAAAGAGACAAGCAGTTAACCGTGGTAACTACTCATACATGCAACAAACATTCACAGACTTCCTGCTCATTCCTGGCACCCTCCTGGGAATGGCCAGCACAGCACTGTGTAGACAGATATACCTCTTGGAGCTTAATACTCCCTAGTAAGAGACAACCAAGCAAACAAATGAATAAATGAGGAATATAAGAATATCAGGTACTGATCAGCGCCATGATGAAAATAAGGATGTTCAAGGGTGTGACTAGAGGCTAAAACATTAAAAAGAAGAAGAAGAAAATAGTTGATGATGGCCTCTTGGAGGAGTTGACAATTGATCTGAGACCTGAGTGCCACATAGGAACCTCTTCTGGAAAGATCTGAAGGAATAGCTTTTGGAGTGGTTTTGGGCAGAAATGAGGTAGAAATGTTATTTGGAGGGTAGTGATGAAGAAGACTTCTGGTAAGCATATCAGGGGTTTGAGATGCTGCTAAGTGGAGATACAGCCAAGTAAAGATGCCCTCTAAGCAGCATGTTTGAAATCCTGGTGGTGTTGGGCAAAGAAGGCAATGGGGGCAAATACAAAAATTAGCATAGGGTATTTGTTCCACAGGGCTGATGACAGTAGTCCGTCCTGGGACAGTGGAGCCATCAAAAAGATAGAAGCCCAGAACTGAGTCACAAATGTGCCAACATTTAAAAGTAAAGCCAAGGAATCTACTAGGGAGACCAGGAATCAAATTAGGAAGAAATCTAAGGGAGTGTGGTGTCAGGAATGTATTTCAGGGATGAGAGCTTAGTCCACTGTGTTGAGTGCTGTTGGGAAGCCAAGTAAAATGGAATGGAAACTGTGTTAGCATTTTGTAGTCAATGTGCTCTTTCCAAAGGCAGTTGTACTGGGCTCATAGATGTGGATAGTAGCTTCTTTTAAGTGGGTTGAGAAAAGTGGTGAGAAAAGGTGTACAGAGCAAAAGTTAACCATGTCGAGTTTTATTGGGAAAGAGAATGAAAAAGCAGCTGGAGGAAGATTGGGGGCTAAAGGTACAATATTTTGTTTGATTTTTGTAGGAGAGTTACTGGAATATGCTTGTAAGTAATGGAATAACCAAGTAGAGAGGAATAGAGGGAGAAATTGACGAGGCAGCAAAGGGAGGGTAAAAATGCAGAATTTCTTGAAAAGTTAAAAGGGATTGGCTTCCAAAGCACTGGTGATATAATTAGTTTTTGATGGGTGCAGGGAGTGACTACAAATATGAAGACCATTTCACAACACAGAAATACTTCTGGCTAAAATGTGGAGAAACCAAAGCAGGCCAGGTAGAGCCACATGAATTTGCTGATTTGGAGCCATTTTTTTGATGGGCAAAAATACCATTTTTCTTTTTTTTTTAGTATAGTATCATTGGTAGACAATTTTATGAAGGTTTCCCATGAACAACACAGTGGTTTCAACATTCACCCATATTAAGTCCTCACCCTCTTTATTGCAGTCACTATCAGCGTCGTAAGATGTCATAGAGTCATTACTAGTCTTCTCTGTGCTATACTGCCTTCCCTGTGACCTACCTATGTTGTGACTGTGAATTATAGTGCCTCTTAATCTCCTTTCCCTCCACACCCGCCCTCCTCAACCTCTTCCCTTTGGTAACCACTAGTCCCTTCTTGGAGTCTGTGAGTCTGCTGCTGTTTTGTTCCTTCAGTTTTGCTTTGTTGTTATACTGCACAAATGAGTGAAGTCATTTGGTACTTGTCTTTCTCCTCCTGGCTTATTTCACTGAGCATAATACTCTCTAGCTCCATCCATGTTGTTGCAAATGGTAGAATTTTTCTTTTTATGGTTGAGTAATATTCCATTGTATATATGTATCACATCTCCTTTATCCATTCATCTGTTGATGGATACTTAGGTTGCTTCCATATCTTGGCTATTGTAAATAGTGCTGCAATAAACATAAGGGTGCACATGTCTTTTTGAATCAGGGATCTTGTTTTCTTCTGGCAAAAATACCATTTTTCTATGGACCAAACATAACAATATACATACAGAAAATGACTTAAAATATAAAAATATACAAATTGAGCTCAGGGATGTTTTTGGTTTTCTCTTTTTTCTTAATTTTGTGGAATGTTTTCAGATAATTTTAAAACAAATACAAGGGAAATAGTAAATGCCTCTTAAATTGAATATTGCCTATTTCAGCTTACTCTTTAGGTTAAGTCAGGGCAAATGCTGAACAGAGCAGGCAAAGACAGAATCCAGCCCATGTAATTATTCTAGTTTTATCTGTATGTATGTCTGGATATCTACTACATATTTCAAGATTTCTTAGGGTCTTTGTTTGATAGTGACTCAGACGTAAATATTTTAAATGGTAATAAGTGTGTGGGTTTTATAAGATTTGGCTTTAAAAATGTTTCTTTTGACTTAAAGGTTTGTATTTTCTTTTGTCCCAGGCTTATTTATATTTATCTTTCACTGTGCCATGAAGGAGAATGTTCAGAAACAGTGGAGGCGGCATCTCTGCTGTGGTAGATTTCGGTTAGCTGACAACTCAGGTAAAGGAGCACGCTGCCTATTGGTTTTTACATCTAAGAGTAGTTGGCAATGTTTTTCACTTGGCCTTCCATATCAGAGCACCCAGTCTCTGGGGTAGCAAATTTTAAACGTGTCATATGTGAAGATGCTTAGCTAGAGTCTTGGAATATTAGGACTGCAAAAGACCTGAGGACCCTGGGCTCAAGCCTCTAAAGGAGAAACACGAATTCCAGTTAGGTTAAGAGAGTTGCTCAAAGTTTTATGTCTAATCAAACAACGCAGATATCCAAAGGTTCTACTATACCTTAACTATCTTTCCACATTTTTGAGGTCCTCAATTATGTTATTAAGGAAAGAGATTTTTCTCAGTATAAAAAAATCCATGAAGGAAAGTATTACTTTTTTTTTTGACCATCAGTGGTTATTTCTCACCCTTAGAATATTAAAGTAGGATTTTAAACAACACATACAGGGTCAAAGCGTAAGACATTTATTTATCTGTTTCTTCAGTTTATTATTTACACGTCAGTCTCTTCTCTGAGCCATTGCCAACATATCAGAAAATTTAATGCTCTGGATAAATTACTTCAGTAATGTGATGATTCTTTAGGGCAGAATACGTTCCTTATCTAGTTGATTCATGGAGAGAGTATTTCTTTCAGACTGGAGTAAAACAGCTACCAATATCATCAAGAAAAGTTCTGATAATCTAGGAAAATCTTTGTCCTCGAGCTCCATTGGCTCCAACTCAACCTACCTGACATCCAAATCTAAATCCAGCTCTACCACCTACTTCAAAAGGAACAGCCACACAGGTGAGTCATTCTGACAGTGGCAAAGATGTTCTTTGATTTAGTCCTCATTACATTCTCATTGCCAAAATTTGCATATCATGAAGATTGCTAGATTACAGTGCCCATCATTATGCTTATTTTAGATTTATGAAAATCAAAATCTATTTACAGACCTTATTCAGCACCTTTGTGAATATTCTTTTTTAGAACTTTACAACCAAAATTGTTGACCACATCATTAACTCTGGTTATTACTGTAATTGTATTTGATTCAATTACATTTTCTTAAAAAGAACTTACTTTTCTTAAAAAAGCTATGGTATCCTGTTTAAAAAGTTATGAATTTTTAACTAAAAAATATAGAAATTGAGTTGCCGATGATTTCAGTGTAGGAGAAAGTTACTTGGCAGGTTGGCATGGGAATAGGAAGAAACACCATCCAAGATGTATGTTATATTTAAGTCTTAAGTCCTTAAGTGTTACTGGAATTGTGATTGGAAGTGTTATTGGCAATTTCTCTTTAAACCACTGATTAAATATGAAAGAGTAGAGAGCATCATTTTTGGAAAATAATACGAATGGTGAGAAACACTGTTCTTCATTCATCTCCTCTATCTTCATGATATTTACAATGACCACATGTTCTGACGCTCAGTGTGTAAAGGAACAATACTGAAGACAGTGTGAAAATAAAGACTGTTTTGCAGTACTTGATAGCCACTGAGTGGTGTGAAAAAGTCATCTTTCAATGATTTCAAAGGAAAATAGCAGAATTGCTACTTTTAAATACAAAGGAAGCCTCAAGCAAACAGCTGTCAACACTTAGCACACAGCACTTTCCTAATTAAAAATACTCCTAAAAAGATAATGGATTTTAATTTTGAATCTGTTTAGCTATGAAACATACGCAGAGGCGAATGACCCAGAAAAGATTCATATTTGGCTTTTTGCAAATAGGGAATGTGTTGTGTGATGTGTCTGTAAATGTTCACATTACAAACACTTGAATTTCAAATGCCTCCGATGTACATTTGTATCTTTCCATGTGTCCCTGTTTGTACCATTCTCTGTGCCTTGTCATTGGAGTGGCCATGCCTGGGATGCAAGATAGCGCTGTGAAAACAAGTTTGAGTGTTAAGAGAGTTTGTTAATTCCAAAATTAATTAAAGAAAGATCTGAAAACTTAGAGCAGCTTAGGACAGCAGTTCTTAGAGTTTCTTGGGGTCAATGACATTTTTGAGAATCAAATAAAACTATAAACTCTCTTCCAGAATAAGGGCAGCCTTTGAGTCCTGTACACAAACAATTCTGCCTAAAATTGAGGGATCTGTGTAAGAAAATTGACAACAGTTTTATAGGCTGAAATAGAATATAGTCTACCTAATAGGTAGTTCCTGGCACAAAATATCTTTTACTTACAATGAATAAATTTCACTTTATTTCATCAGCCTCCCCTTCTAAAATGCAATTAGGTGATGAATTATAAGTCAGTTATGAATAAATAGGAATTAGACGAACTGAGTTGTTTTCCTCTTAACACAGCTGAGAATTGCTAGCCTGAAGAGATGACACTATTAAAAGGGGAGAGATAACAAGATAGATAATTTGGAACAAGGAGCATTTGGAAGTATAAATGAAATATTTGGAAATATGAAGGATTATGAGGAAAACTGACTAGAAGATAAAAGGAAGGGCAGAAGGAGAGGTCCCAAAGAAAAGCTTAACTACTTCAAAGTGTGTATTTTTCTTTAAGAATGCAAACCTATTTTTCTGTTTCCCGTAACAAAAGCCTTGGGATTAAATGAGTTCTTGTCAACTAGCATAAGACATAGCTATATGATGTTACTTCTGTGATACAATAAATTCTGGGTTCCAATCAACCGATGTGCCGATGGCCTTCTGCCACCTTGCCAGTTCCCGGTGGGACTGCTGGTGTATTTGGGCCACTTGGAGTACGAAAAAAGTCACTGCATATCATCACAGATATCTAGTTGGTTTATTTCTTGGAATTGATCTAGAAATTCATATGTTTATGGTATAGATAATGTCTTCTAAGAGCATTCCTTCAACAAAAGTGGATCATTCAGGTAAACTTTTATTACTTTTTTGAATGCATGATTTTTTTTGCAAGGTAATAAGAGAACATCTGCATGGATTAAACTGAGACTGTTGCTGCACCAGCAAAATTGCTTGTTCTTTACAATATTTCTCAGCTAGCACAGTGACATTCCTGCATTGAGCTGGAATTTCTGAAATTTCAAATGATCATTTGCTGTACTGGCTCTTCTCTGCTTGGGGTGTCTGCAAGCTGCTCCTTCTAAGAAATGTACCATGCTCTGGAAGTTAGTGGGTCACATATGAGGTAAAACAATGAAAAAAGAAAACAGCATTTGAGAGATTTGTTATAGAAGGGAGTGAAATGCTTTACTCTTCCACTGCTCTCATGAATTACTAGATGTGTCATGGTACATTCATAGAAGTCATGAAAGAAAAATTGTCAATTCCAAGCCTGCTTTTTGAGAAATTTTATGTGCTTGAAATTTCAGCATAGGTTAAATAATAGTTCATTTCCCTAGCCCCTGGTTTTCTGAATCTATATTGCCCATCATATAATATCTAACCAGAGGATTGGAAACAACATATATATATTGAAATACAGCCCTTGATCAGAATTTTACCTAATTAGACTAAGGACCCAGAAAATTGGGTCTTCATGTTTGAAATGGAGGTAGTCAAAAATCTCTAGAAAGCACATGTTCCTGGAAATTATCAATGAAGCAGAATGAGTATATCCTTGAAGTTTCTTTGAGGATGTGTGATTTTTTTTCTAAAAACATCAAGCACGAATTGTTCATTATTCAGATATAATTTCATAGAAAAATCCCCAACAGAAAACCAATGGCTAGTGAATAGATGAACTGAAGGAAAGCACAGAATCAGTCAGCTTGCTGAGAGCTAACTGGGGAGGGACCCTTACATAATGACTCCCTGAGCTTCTCCTCACCACTCCGGGGACATAGGCACCTGCCATGCTTCAGCCTGCCCATTCTTCCCATAAGCTGTCCATTCTCTCTTGCTTCCTTTAGTGTGGGAATGAACACACCATTTCCTGTTTTAGCCTTTGTTTTATTTAGTGTCTGCTCCAACACAGGACAACAGTTGAATAGTTTCAGTCATTTCCAAAGACAACAGATATATTGATAATGGATTTTTGCCAATTATTGGTGGACTTTTAATGTTACATCACAAACTAGGTCCAACTTACTCAAAACACCTATACTGAGCATTCCAATTTTGGAGCCATGATTCCTAGAAGCACTTTTGCATAATAGAGTTTTTGCCTCTTCCACAGTGAATAGATAAGATACAACTATAGGGAACTGAGTACATTGTAAAAGGTCATATTTGCTCCTTCATCAGTGTGAAACCTCTGTGGTTATTTTAGGGTAAAATTATTCTCCAAAATGTGATGGGAGAGGAAGGACAGGTACTTACATGATATTCCTAGGGTACATGAAGACAGCTATATGTATTTGTAGATAATAAACCTTAAGTGAGTTTCAGAGCACTATTTGAGTCAATTTTAGAAAGCTTTTGGGACTAGGGAAATAATATTTAGATATATGATGCTGGGAAATTTAGAACAAAAATGTATTTGGCAGGCCTTTATTACTACAATAAATTTTTTGCTGTCAGTAAAGCATTATGAAATTGTAGCATAGATAATAAAAACCTATACTTAAGATATTTCTAATAAAGGTAATTTTGGCTTCTTAATAAAAGATGCCTTTATTCTATATTCCAATCATTTCACAAGCTAAAAACCATGGGAAAATGTGTTCAAAATAGCCTTTAATGTTTATTTTCATTCACTTTTATTCTTCAAATTCCTTTAAATTGTATTTTGTTTTTATTATGAAAAGTGTCAAATATTTATAAAAAAGTACAGTATAATGAATCCCCTTGTACCTATCAACTAACAGCCACCTACACATTTTACCATTCATGGGTAAATAGCCACTTACCGATTTTACTCTCTACCTACCCCACCTTATTTGGAAAACATATCTCAGACATCATATCATTTATTCCATTAATATTTTAGCATATTTTAATTCATTTGTTACATAGTTTGTCACTTCTTTTGATCCATTTGCCACATATATTTTTGCAGCAATTTTCTGATTGTTCTATTTATTGGCTCTTTGAAAAATGCCACTTACAAGAATATTTCTTAAGACAAACCCTCCACCCCAGCACAAATTTCTAGAAGGCAACCTAACATTCACTCATATATGGGAATGCCCTTTGGAGATGAAAAACATTGAATTTTACTGTTCCCTATTCTACCTAAGTAAGAACCAGAGTTTTATTTCCTTTGTATACTTCTTGAATGTGCAAAATAGCGTGTCCAGTCTGGTGGCATTAAGGTATGTCACCAGCTTATCTTGCAGCCTAATTTCTTATGTTATTTCTTGCAGACAGTGCCTCCATGGACAAGTCCTCATCAAAACTGACCCATGCTGATGGAGAACAGACATCAATCATCCCTGTCCATCAGGTCATTGATAAGGTCAAGGGTTATTGCAATGCTCATTCAGATAACTTCTATAAAAATATTATCATGTCAGACACGTTCAGCCATAGCACAAAGTTTTAATGTCTTCAATATAAGAAAGAGGAGTCAGTCTGCAGAGACGTGAAGATCTGCAAGCAGTGAGAACTATGACTAGCAGATGTAAATGTGCTGTTACCTAGGTAACTGCATGTATATGAGGAATGTATTTCATTGAGGCTTTTGTGAAATTCACAGTCTCTCTTCCCAGTGTATTTCTTCCATGAGGGAATTTCCACCATCACAAACTTCAGTACTGAGGGTAGCATAACTCAGTAGCCATAGGGGATACAGTGTTTTTAAAATATGTAATTGGATTAGACCAATCAGAACTCAGGAGGGAGACATTAAAATTAGAGAAGGGAGACGCAGAGGGGAGACAAGCCCCAGTTTATTACTTATCCACACCCCACCTCATAGTTAGGTTTGGAGATAGCTAGCCACTTGCTCTATTATCTTTCTCAGCAATCAAAAGCATACTAATATTTATAACTACTCTGGGATGCCCACAATTCCCTTCTCAGTGCTGGTTTCTATGAATGCAGTAGCATTTCCTCATTTTCAGTGAAATTTCAGCAATGGATACAAAAGAATGTCTGACCTAATGATTAGAAAGGAACTTCTTATTTTATCAAATGTTTAACCTTCAAAACCATAATATGCTTAAGAGAAAAGGAATTCCCAAAACTTTGACCTTGTTAATGAGAGACCATGTAAATTTCTACTATTTCACTTATCCTATTCAAGACACAGTCTTAAATCATCACCATTAATTATAATTTAATCCCATCCATTTGAGTCAAGTTTAGTGTTGACATTCCATTAATGTGGACCTCCCAGTACACTCTGATTTTGCTCCTGTACTATATTTGAGCCCACAGGCTCGTGCAAAGAGTGAGAATGTGTATTTGGCATGCTGTGTACAAGAGTCTCTCCCATAGAGGAAATACAGTCACTGATACTCTATGGTCTTGTCTTTGCTCTACAGACTTTTCCATTTGCACAGTTGAAAAGCCTCTTACTTCCTCTTTCAAGAGTTTTGTTCCAAGGAATATACATTTAGACATAGTGATGACTTATCATAATCAAAATAATTTATAAACACGTAAGTCTACAATTGCTAGTCTAAAAAGTATTTGTACATAAGTCCTCTGATTATAAGAGCCAGAAGAGGTCTGGCAAAATAGATGATGTGTTATTTATAGATTAGGTTTCTCATACAAGCCATGCATATTAAGCAGCCTACCTAACGTTCCAACTCTCCTGAGTAATATGCTTGCTAGTGAATGTATGGGGGAGACCACATTTTAATTGTTGGTAAATGATGGAGTCATATCCAGTTTCTTAGAAATTGGTCTTAGTACATGCTCTGCTTTTGCATTTATTTCCTCTGATAATCTGGGAAGCATCAGATTCTGGGAGGTAAGCAACCTAAGTGGTGAGAAGATGAGATATCTAGCAGAGCCAGTTTGCTTAAAGGCTAAAGCCAGAACTGAACACCTGGGGGCCTTTCCTTCTGTGTGAAAACAGGTAGTTCTGAGCCTGAGACATAAGAGAGCTTTCAGGCTATGCAGCAACCAAGGGGCCTCTCACTTTTTGCTGATCTTCAGACATGAAGCTATTTGCCAGACTTGAATGAATGATAAGATAATGTGCTAGTGTGTTTTTATTACCATTCCATTTAGCAGCAGCCTGGAACACCGTCGAGGGAGACACGAGCACTGCCCAGCTTGGCTTTCACAGGGCAGGCTGCATATAGTAGGAAAGGGTAGTGAATCTTAAGGCCGCTAAGATCCACCACAGTAGAGCCAAATCCTTTCTATAGGCATGTCTACTCACAGGCTGCTTATTCCATCAGAGGTTACATATGGATGAAAATTAATCTTAAATAGTTACTGAATCTTCTTATACTTTTCCCCCAAGCCTTAGAGATTCATGATAGAATTTAATTCACTTTCTACTGTGAAATTTCTACCCAAAGTGCCTATTTAGTTAATAGTAATTAAGACATAGCTTCAGAAATGGCTTTGATTTCTACTCATATTCATCCAGATCTGGGAAAACATTTTTTTTCACATTTCAACGCCACTTTAGAAATGTCCAGTAACCAGGTAAGGGAAAATGAACAGACAGCTGAATAGTGTATTTAGAAGACTGAGCCTAATTCTACCCTCAGTTCTAGCATGTAGTTCTCACCTTCGGTTTGCCCCCTCAAAACAGAATTCCAGGAATTTAGCTGTGGAGCCAAAATTTAGTTTAACCTAACTTTGAGAGTAATACCAATTCAGATTATTTTTTTCCTTTTTCCTCTTTTTAAACTGTCTTGTGTTTGAGTCTTAGCCTAAGAGCCTAAGAAATTTTCCATTCTTGTCACCATTATTTGCATATAAAGCTTTTCTTTGTCCATGGTTGCATAGACTCTTTTGTACATATTTATTTATTTGTGTTTATAAATGTCAGCTTGTTTTATATCTAGCTTTATATTGCCTGGCTTTGTTATTTTAATTAACTTTCCATTGGGGAGACTGTATATATTTTTCTAAATACATTATGAAAGAGTTCTTTGTAGCAATAACTTTGAATATGATGAGTAAAAGTGACTGTGAGTGCAAATCAGAATTAGTAGCAAGAAGCTACTCTACCTGATTTGCCATTTTACTTAAATGGAAAATGATTTTCAAATAAACACTTACATTGTGTTCCAAATTGTTCCGTTCTTTTATGAGTGAATGTTTTTATTTCTGACTCTCAAATAGGAAAAGATCATTTGACAACTGGAAAATAACCTGCCACCAATTAAGCTAGTGACATGAAGCTACTTTGCCAAAACACTAAGAAGATCCAGTTCACGGGAGATTAATGCATTTTGAAGTTCTTAGATTTTCTAAAGATGACTGATGCAAAGCCAAGCTCCGTGGCAGATTAAGAGACACGTGGGCTTCTTTGGGGGGATGTCTTCAGCATCCAGAAAGGGAATAGAATCAGTAATATTAGGTAGAAGTTAGGTCCCGGGATGTTTTCTTACAGTTATAGCTGCTCCTTTCATTGTGGGAGGCTTAGAAAATGATAGAATTTAGCCAGCTTCACTTGCATGATTAGAACAGAACCTTCCCACTTCGTTTTGCTGTGGTATTTAGGATAACTCTTTTCTGCGGAGAGCCGGGGCCCAATTGGGCTCACAGCCCTACTCAGTGCTAAGTTGTGAGGTGTGTGTTGGCTGGTCACTGCTAACTCAGGCCTTCCAGCCAACAGTCACAACTCCTGGCCAAGTCATGTTAAAAAAGGCAAGCCGTTGCTTAAGATTCCTCCAGAGTCATATACGAGCAGGTTCCTTCAGAAAGCTAGGGGAATAGCAGTGGGGAGTAGATGGGAAGTACTCATTGGACTGGCAGGCTGGCTTGTGTTTGTAGTATTTTTAAATCTGAAAGAATTGGGCTTTATTAAATACAACATTTGAAGCACTTCTGTGGTTTCAGTTGAATAATAGTCTGCTTTTCTCATTGAAAAGCATCAAGTATCTCTCTCCCTCTGCCTCCCTCTTCCTTTTTCCCACCTCCCCCCAGCTTTCCTCCTTTGCCCACTTCTTTCTTGCTCCCTCTCTCCTTCTGTCCCTCCTTCTTCATTTCAAGGAAGAATAAATTAACAGTTTTCTTTTTCTGTTTCCCTAGAGAAAAATAAGAATAAATGTGAAATATTCAGATGTTTGCATTTATACTCTATAGCCTGTCAAAAACAAAAATGAGCAAAGAAAGCACCTGTTTATTTCCACAGCAGCTTCAGCCTAACCTGGGCAGTTTGGACCTGATACGACAAAACCAAACCAAATCTACAAACATGTTTGGGTGCTTCTTTGCTCTCTGATGTAATTTGCCACAAGTCTGTGAGGGAGTGTGTTTGTTCCAGTCTCCCATCTGGGGAAACTGGTGACTGAAGACAGGAAGTACCCTGCCTGCAGCCACAGAGAAAGAAGAGCCCGTTTCAAACCCCAGTGCTTCGGATTGGTGTTCACCCTTCTGCCTCAGGGACCTAGAGGCCTGCCTCAAATAGCCTGCACGGGCGAGGGTAATCCAAGAACAGGGTCAATGTCAGGAGATTCCAGTGAAAACTTCCAGAACTTCAGACAACAGCGCTGGACTAGCAAAACATAGTGGACCATTTGGCCTTTGAAGCTCTGAGCATGTCCGGTAGGCCTCTCCTGGGGTCAGGAAAGTTCAGGCACGGAGGCTGGAACGTCCAGGGCAGTGAGTGGAACGCAGTGGAGGCGGCTTGATTGTGGGGCACAGACGAGGGGTTGTGGAATCATTCAAGGCTGACCCCTGGCCACAGTGTAAGTGCCGGGTGTCGGTGGGGGGGTTTTGCTCATCAGCAGGCACCAGGGAGGCTCTCGGAGGGAAGGAACCGAATCCCCAGGGAAGGTGGCATTAGGAAGGTCCTTGCAGCAGGGTGATTAGAAGGCAGAGGGCCTGGACTCAGGGAGAAGAATGAGGAGCCCTTGGGAAGCTGATGGAACAGCAGGGCGGTTGAGGAAGGTGTTGGATCACAGGTCTCGGAGTGACGAGTCCCCCGCCACAGGCCTTCAAAGCAGCAGCATGCCCACCTGTTGGTAGGTGCTCACTCCCTGTGCTCAGTACAGCAGGGCCCGCCCACTTCCCCAGACCCCACAGGCTTAGAGGAGCTAAGAAAGGAAGAAAGAAAAAAAAGCTGTTTGTGCAGAGAAATGCAGGGAGAAAGGGGTGGGGGTGCTTGTTGTTTAAAGGAGCGTAGACATAAAGGAGAGGTGTCTTACGGAGATTGGTTTTTCATTGGTTTTACAAATGGAATACAATGTTTGCAGGTGAAAAGGCAGCAGAAGAGAGCAGATGGCTTGTGTGGCAGGGTCCCGAAGTGAGAGGACAAGGACAGCAGGGAGAGGTTGGCCCTGACAGAGAAGAGACAGCTCCCTGTGCAGGTGGAAAAGCAGGTACTAGATGAGACAGGGAGGGATAAAGGGACAGGTGATGAGGAAACCTCACTGAGTTTCCTGGTTTTTATCAGTTAAAATAGTTAGAGGCTCATTTCACCAGCTGGACATTGGAAAGGAGGTGGTAGCAGGATGGGGCTCTGAGTAAAATTTAAAAGATTAGAAACAATCTCAGAGGGAATGCAAATCCTTGGTTAAGTTAGATTAAACAAATTAATAAGTGGTGTTTGCCCTTAGAGGAGCTTTTACAAGTACAATTCTTAAATCATCTCGTTAAAATATTTCTATTTGGTGGGTTTAAAAACTCTAGTTTATTTCAAGGTCACCAAACGCTTAATATTCTACAGTCTCAAATATTATTGATCAGGGATTTATTTTAAACATTCATGAATCATTGGATCATTTCATACATATTCTAAAATCTTTCGAATCTTTTAAATTACATCTTCTGGGTAGCTTATTTTTATTCTGAATTAAAATGATTTTTACAAATTCAGGATTCAATGAAGGTAAAAAAATTTTATATTCACATTAAATATATTTTAATATTGATATTTATAGTGTCTAGGTACACTGTGAGAGCAAATAATAAAAAAAATGAACCGTTTGAATACTCTAGAAGCAAAAGGCAGACCTCTGGAGCACTGCAGTATTTTCCCACTTCATCATTGTAAAACTCAGTCAGTCAAGGATATTGAGTGACTACAACCCTGTATCCCTCCTGTAAGGAGTTGACTGGCCAGAAGAACTGACACATTTGAAACTATTTTAACTCAAAAATAATCGGTTTGTCAAAGAGATCTGAAATGTAATCATTACTGCCAAATTAGAGCTAAGGCATTGTCTCTCATAACAATTATCAGCAATGAAGAGGTGCCTACAATGTCTAGAGCATTTAACCTCTTGACACATTATATTGTGTTATTGTTCTTTTTCCTAATTTCATATGTGTATGGCTTTTCTACTGAATAATGTGACTATTTAAGGTCTGATGCACTAGGTTATGTTTATGCTTATCATATTCATAGGTGATAACATCCTGTTAGCCACATAACAGGTGTGGTTAATGTTTATTGAATTAAGTTGAAACCTGTTTGTGTGTGTGTGTGTGTGTGTGTGTGTGTGTGTGTGTGTGTGTGTATCTGATCTACTTGCATTTTATATCTAGAAAAGTAGTTTTCCAAATACCTTGGATTTTGGTGCGTTTTCAAGACCATGGATTAGATATACAAAATAAAGGAGGAAAAATATATTAGCATTAATGCTGTTCAAGACACTTTACCCCAATTGCTGTATGTCATCTTATATGATACGGGCAAGTGGGATAAAAACAAAAAGACATCAGTTTGGTATTAACTCTAAATCCTTTTTAATGGTTTTGGGAAAGGATCTAGATTCAACACAAATCTGAGACGAATAAGTACATAAACCCGCCTTTGAGCAGTTGGCTTGGGAACTGTTTTAGGGCTCAAGCTGACTCAGCTTATTGCTGTTCTCCTGTAAAAGATCCAAGTCCCATATTCACAGAAATCCCAGATGGCCAGAGTTCGGTACTGAGTCACCCTGGTGATTTGCCGCTGGGCGCCTCCCAAGTGCTTCTGAGCACAGGCGCAGCAAACACCCAGCACAGAACGCTGATGAGCAGTGTCTTCAGCCAGAGATTAAGAATTAGAAGAGATTTGAATAAAAAGTAGGGTTTAGAAATGAACTGTGACTATTAATTATCCATATTTTTCTCTATCTACTTTTACTACATAAAATCAAGAGATGTTACAGAAACCATGCTGAACTGAGCATTTGAAAATACTTCTTTTCATCCTCATTTGATAAATTCATCAATTTTCTTGAATGGCTGTTAGGATGCTGAGGGAACAGTGGTAGTTTGGCTAACAAAAATGCAGTATTTGTTAGACTTGTATGAATTTCTGGCAAATAGGTTTTTGTTCTGGTTAACTTGTTGCATGAAAGAAAAGTCTGAGATCCTAACCAGCTTATTTTCCCGGTTTCTATTACTGTCTGTCTAGCAAGCAGTTTCCATGACTAAGACCATGTTACAGCCGAGAGTAGGGGTGGTAAGTCATGATGCTATTAACTAATAAGGATAAGAACTAGAGAAAGCAATATGTAGAATTACTACTGTTTAAGGTATAAAAAGGCAGGCTGATCCCATTTTGCTAAAGCCAAAAGCTCCTTCACTCTGAAGGCATCACATAATGTAGAAGAAAAGTCACGAGTTCAGTTTTTAGGAGATATTTACTGTGCTGCTAATCATCTGTGCCGCGTGACTTCACTGTGTCACCTACATACCATGCACTTCAGTTTATTTATCTGATAAAGAAAGGAGGCTAATTAAGAGCTAAAATACTTTCAGCGCTAGAATTTTATAGTTCCCTTTAACTTCTTTAAATTAAAAAAATGCTAGTACTTTCCATTTAAACATAGAATCCAAGGACCTAAAAACTAATTGTCAGACATTTATTGGATCTTGTTCCATCTGAATTTTTCAACGGAATATATGTGTTCTAATGTCTTTCTATTTCCAAAATAAATGCCTTTTCTATGCACATACTTTACTATTTTCAGGACACTAACTATTTGAGGATAAAATTAGTAGGAAGATGTAAAATGTAAGAGATGACATCACAGTAAGTTAGTGCTCATGTGAAAGTCAGAGGTAAAGCCACAGTTTTCTTTTAGCAAATCTGTGGAATTAATGATCCTCCCAACATGGGCACAAAAATCCCATCTCTCCTCCCCAGCTGTGTTACAATACTATACACAGTCCATGGGGGAAAGAAGAAAACAGATCAGCAGGAATTACGAAGACAGCAAGCAAAAGAGATTTGACAGCTGCCAAGAATTATCCTCAGGTGTATAATACAGGACTCTTGCTGGGTGAGTGAGAAAGGCAAAACCAATAGGTTCCATCAACCACATGCATGGACGTGCCCCACAACCCAGAGGAGTGTCTATACATGTACCCCAATGCCTAGGCCAGGTTTGCGTTCAAGTTTGAGAAAGCTGTGTGCGTGCAAGTTATACAGGGCAGTTCTTAGCACAGAGCTCACTGCTAAAGGTCCAAGAAGCACTTCTAAAGAGGTAATATTTCACATGATTCCCTTTCACAGGCCTTGAGAGTCTAAGTTATATTAAACACGACTTTACAGACATCATGGCAATGGGAAATCTATGGCAATCCATGTATGTGAAGCAGAGGAGAAAGGACGCTTGAACAACTTGGAGGTCAATAAGCTACTTAGTATCATAATATATTTTTTAAATAATAACAAATTTCTGCAAATGGAAATTGTAACTACTTTAACTAGCGCGCTTCCAGTTAACATTTTAACCTGAAGGCAATAAAAACTTTCGTCAGTAGATAACTATTCATATGTAAATATGTACACATATACACACAACCTGTTTTCTAAATAAAGTACTCAGAATTGTAAAAAAGGATATTTTCTTCTCAGGAACGATTTCAAGCAAGTACTCAAAACAGAAGAGTTGGAAATGTTTTACTAGACCTTTGCCACAGTTATAGAAAAACCGGTTTGTAGTTACAAAGCTTTTTTTTTTCCTTATCCACAAAAGCTATAAGGGATTGCTAACATAGTTGTGGCTTTTATTCTTCCAAATAATTCCCAATTCACTTGGAAATTTTCTTCCTTCAAAACATCTTTTTTTGCTAACATTTGTTCAGCTATTTTGCAGAGTCAGTGTTTACTCAGTAAAGGCACAGCAAGTTTAAGCATTTCCTCCCTAAATCTTGAGTTAATGTTTTTCCCCTATCTCACTTAAAATGTATTTGGGATGAAAGTTGCCATGATAAACTCGGAGCCCCAGAGAGGAAGTAGGAACTTCATTGCCTTTCCGTGTTTCCACTCTCCTCTCCTGTATCCACCAATCTGACCAGGTGTGACTCCCAGCGCACGTCCTGGAAGAGTCCTGACAGGCAAAGCCTTGCTTTCTTCAAAGTCACAATGGAAGAGCACGGCAAATCCTCTGCATCCTAAGTGCTCCCTCCTTCCAAACTCTTGTTAGCACAAAGCTCTGTAAGCCCAGCCTGGGGGTGTGGGCGGGTATCCAGCATCAATGTTTCCTGAATGACAATAGTGTTACTTCCTAAAATTCATGAAAATAAGCTGTTAGGTTTCATGTAACATTCCTCTTAAAAATGGCACCATACTGTTCAGGCAAATGGTCTCCTAGAGAACCTGGAAGGCAAATTGAGGCTGTTTCCTTCACACCGAAAACAGTGACTCCAGAGTTTAAATGAGATTATTGCCTTCTCTCTTGAATGCTGACGCTCAAACCTAGAGACAACCAAGGTGTGGTTGGTATCTTCCTAAAACGATGACCTGTTCACTTGGTCACAGGCTAGTTTTAATTTATATGGAGCAGTACAGCTCATTCATTTCAATGGCTGCACTGAATACACAGATGTGTGTGTGTGTGTGTGTCTACGGGTGTATGTATACACATAAGTATGTGTATATGTAATACTACATAAAATATCTAACATTACTGATTATTCAGGGTTCGCCAGAGAAACAAAACCAATAGGATGTGTGTATATAAACAGCTGTTTATATCAAGGAATTGTCTCATGTGATTGTGGACACTGGGCAAATCCAAAATCTGATGGGACAGGCCAACAGGCTGGAGACTCAGGGAGAAGTTGCCGCGCCTGAATCCAAAGACAGTCTGCCAGCAGAATTCTTTCTGGCTGGGGAAGTCAGTCTTTAGTCTATTAAGTCAGTCTTAAAAGTTTTTTAAAGTTAGTCTTTAGTCTATTAAGAGCTTCAGCTAATTGCATGAGGCCCACCACATTATGGAAGGTAGTCTACCTTTCTCAAAGTCCAGTAATTTAAACATTAATCTCATCCAAAAAAAAAAACCACCTTCACAGAAACACCCAGAATAATGCTTAACCAATTATCTGGGCACTGTGGCCCAGCCAACTAGGCATAAAGCATCAAGACACATAAAATTAACCATGACCAGTATATTAATAGAGAGGGACTGTGTGCAAGATGCTTTTTGCAAGATGGAGTTATGTTAACCACTTCATATGTCTCTTCCCTTTCCTGGCCCCATGTAGGGTCAGGACACTTTTGGAAAGCAAACATTTCAGTACTTTGTAGATTTTTAAAGTAATGCTAGCTCGGGTCTTTGGAAACTGTCTAAAAAGGTTAATATAATGGGAATGGACAGAAATCATATGGTGCTGCCACCAGCTCCCATCTTCTCTGGATCTTATTTATTCTTTATACATCTTTCCCTTCATTTGAGCTACAGGGTATGCTCCAAAAGTCCAGGAAAATGATATAAAATGTCATTAATTAAAATTAAAATGTTAATAATATTGATGGTACCTCTGTCCCCTAAGTGTGATTTCTCTCAGTCAGAAGAGGATAGTATGATACTGTGGCAAGAGCAAAGTATTTGCTATTAATAAGTAGGTTTTGCCATACTGACTCACACTTCCCAGGAAATATCTTACTTTCCAAGCCTCCGTTTTCTCATTGCTAAAGTGAGCTGATGCTGATGATGATAGTAACTCTCTTGATTGTGAAGATCAGTTGAGATAAAATAAGTGAACACATTTTGTAAATAATACAGCATTGAGGGGCTTGATTATAACCATTTTTCTATTAAGTCAAATTCACTGAGTTGTAGTTTCTTGGGCCCCCTTCAAGGTCTGAGCTCTCTCACCGTGACTGTGGAAGGCATGATGACTAAAGAGGGCATTCCTCGTGTCCACATGAGCTTACCAACCCATCTACAGGAATCTGACCTTTAAATTGGCAGGGAGGATTTCTATCCAGTGAGCCTGTGGCCCTAGCAAACACATCTTCTTCCTGGAGTAGGCTGAATTTCATGTTGGAGAATCCTTTGTCTTCAGGGAAGACGAACAGCAGAGCTAGGGCTCCTGTATATAGTGCAGCCAGCGGTCTCTGCATTTGTTGCAACACTGTCAGAAAATTATGACATGTTATGTCCTGTCTTGCCTGGTGATACTAAAAGCAGAAATGTGAAACTTCATTAGGCTTTGTTGCTGCTGGTGAAAACTAGTGTTCGTGATGTCCGTGACAATCCTGTGCCTTCAAAGCCCAGGCTCTCAAATACCAACATAAACATAAAATCCTAGCAACATTCTGCAGCTGTTGCCAACTTATTAGTGGAAAAACCCAAAGTGCACAATGTCTCTAAAATTTATGATGTTTTTCTGCCAGAATACTGGTTTGCAGCTAGGCTAATGGTCTTCAAGTCTTAGGAGAGTTTCCTGTCCACCAATGCTAGCTGGTAAGAAACATTTCAGTTTTATTATGATCTAGCAGTGGCATTTCTGTACTTCAATGAGACTCATTATCCTACTCTGTTCCGATCATTCTCAAAATATTTATCGCCTAGATAACCAGAATAATCATAATAATAGCAGAAAATATTCTCTGCTTATTCCTGTGCACAAATTTTTATTCATTTGTAAAAGCCACCCACATTCCTATCCATTCCAGTGTAGCAGGTGTATATACCAGACAGCATAAGAAGTATGAAGAATTTGTGAAACAATGTTACTGTTTTATCAACTTTCATGGATATCTATTTGCATCCTTTTTCTCTTTGTTTTTTACTTCTCAGTTTGTTAAGCTATATATTCTAAAACTCATTGATTAACCAACTTTCATTGATTACACCATATGGTATTACACCAAACCTCATACACAAGGTAACCTGATAAATTTCCCTACATCTAAACTCTGGCTGTATATCATGCACACCCCTCTTTCCCTTGCTTACTGAATTAGGTCTAAAGGCTTTTCCCTAAAATTTAAGCCTTTTTGTGATACTTGGATCCCATGAGCCAGCTGGGCTTTTCCCCAGATATGTCCTACCCCTTTCCCTGACCTTGCACACAGCATTTTCTCTGTCTTGGAACATTGCCTCTTACGGTCTGGCCATTTCAAACAGTCCCTCCTTTGAATGCCTCCTATTACATGAAGTCTCTCCTATCACTAAACAAATGTCATTTTTCCATTCATAAAACATCCACAGACTTTTTTGTCCTTTTCATTTCTCCCAGTACAGTGGTGGTTCGTGGGCTTCTCTAGTCCCCTCTGTGAAGACTATAAGCTTCTATAAGGCAAGAAGTGTGTCTTAATCATTCATTCATTCATTCCATGTACGTTTCCGGGGCTTGTAGTTATTTCTTAGAGGATGTGAGTTAGAGATAAGGAGCCCACTGCCTAGGTTTTGAATCTGGTGATGCCTAAGATAACCATAAATTTATTTTTATACTTTGTATAAATTTACTTTTATACTTTGTATAAAAGAAAGCTATTAATAATTGCACCAGGACAATAGACATAAATCAGGACTGTCCCAAGCATACCAAAATGAAGCAAATTATTTAACCCAGACCTTGGTTTTCTCATCTGGGAAAGGAAAAATACTTGTATCATATAATTATGTGAGCATTAATCGAATATATATGTGTTAAGCACTTAGGAGAGTTCCTGCTTCCATGATTGTGTTATTATTACTGATAAAGCTGTGTGCTGAGTGACGTATTAGTCAAGCAGATAAAAAGAAGCTTAGGGTCCTGTAAAGAGACAGGTGTGAAAGCAAAGAGGTACCCTAAAGTGTTGGCTGTGTTGAGGGTGACGTGTATAGGGGTGTCACAGCCCAAATGTCAGTGAGTCAAATTATTTGCCTCTTTAGATTTAAATGGAGAAATAGGTAAAAATAACTTTTGAGGTGTCTTTATTTCCTTGTACTTTCAATGTTTATACAATACCCTTTCACCAAGAAGTCTCTACAATCTTAATATACGAGTAGATTTTTTTTCTGGTAAGGATAAAAAGAAATGATGCAGGAGGGATGTGGGGCTAAGTAAGAATTCAATTGATTCAAATACACTGCATCAGAGCAGCAACGGGAACAGAAAAGGGGAAGGTCAGTTCTAGAGTGGGATCGTGAAGGGCTTCAAGAAGAATGTTCTTCTGGAAATGAGTCTTGAAATGTGACCTTTAAGCACTGAGTTGACTTCAATGAATTTGGTGTGACTGACTGACAGAGTGTAAGAGAAGAACAGAAGAACATAAAGATTTAGGGTTCAAGTTCTAGGGCTCTGATATCATTATTGATCCCCTATATCATCATATTGATCATCTATATCATAATATCATATTGATCATCTCACATGCTGTAACACAATTCCTTACACATAGTAGGTCTGTAATAAATGTTACACTTAATTACTTCATTAATTTTTATCATTCTGTGATGTTTATAATGGCAGGGAGTTTGATTTCAATTCTTTGTTTTGAATAGCCTAGAAAAAACTCTCTATTCTTTCCTTAACTGATCCACAGGTAATTTTGTCTATGGGAATTTCATTAATAGAAATGAAACACTGAAACAGCTTTATATGCAGATTCCAAAGATACCCCAGGAGAGCAGGAAGCTGTGCTTCATCCCACTTTGCATCTCCTTCCCCAGAAATACTTTCCCCCAGCTCAATATGGAGTCAGAGTTCTTCTAGCATCAAAATTCTCTTTAGAATTCCCTGGGCACAGAAGCATATGCCTGAGGAGTCTGAGGCAAAGTATTCTTGTTGTGTTTACTAATTGTTTTCATCTTCTATATTTAATAGTAGTTTATATGATTATGCCTGGGTTAAGGTGCCTCTTTCCATATATCTCAAATTCAATGTGTTTCATGCGTTTTCTTCCTACATGTATGGCTCACTTTTCCTTCCTGTGTCTTTCATATGTAGAATTCCCTTATTGATTCTTTTATATAGACAGGCAAAGTCTTCCCCTCTGTAGATATATTAATAACAGTTTTTCCAAACATATGAAGAGATTTACTTTTCCTTTTTCATGTCCAGGACTTCTATTTGTCTCCACAGTTTTTCTTCCAGAGGTACTCCACTGAATTGCTTCTTACTTTGGGCAAATATCAATATAGTTCTTTGCAATCTTTCTCTTATAACATATGCTAAAATAAAAGCAGAGTTAAATATGTTCAGAGTTAAGGGACATTACGATTAGCAGATGTAATGTTCGGGGGGCACGGAGAGGGCTGTACAACCCAGAGAGGACAAGTAGTGACTCTATGGCATCTCACTACGCTGATGGACAGTGACTGCAATGGGGTTGGGGGGGGGGGGAACCTGATGAAGGGAGTAGTGTAATCACCATAATATTACTCATTTAATTGTAGATTAATGATATCAAAATAAACTCAAAAAAATATGTTCAGAGTTGCTTATTCTCCTGATTTCAAGTAGTTCAGCACATCCTTACCACATTTACTTACCTTTCCTTAAAACCCACAACATAGCTTTTCAAGGAGTATAGCATGATCTAATGTGAAAGAAAATAAAATTTCTCATGAGAAATTAAAATTAAAATTTTAAATTAGTTAAAATAATGGATTTAAAAATAGAACAGTTTTGGGGTTTACTCTTTTTGTGCCAGACTACAGAATCCCTTAAATCTTAAATGGGAAGGAAAATACAGACATTAGAGACAGAATAGGTCAAATTCCACACACTTAATTTCTATTAAATGTAAAGAGCCAACTGAGCTTAGATGTTTCTAGAACTGCTTTCAGTCAGCCTCCCAAAGATGGAAAACATCCAATATCCAGTTGGATCCTGGGACCTAGGCTGGTGACACTGCTCCTGTCGAAGCCAGATGGCAGGACAGGTGTATGTCTTGGTACACTGAATATGCTACAGAACTGAAAGAGGTTGTAATCCCCCTGCTCCATAATGCTCTTTCCTACGTCTGTGAAGGCAGATGCCATGCCAGACTCAGCTTTCCTGGTATTACTCCCATGGTGCCTTGCTGGGAAAATCTCATTGTCCAGGAGGTCCTAAAACAAAGGAACACGTTTTTCTAGCTAGGTTAAGGATCTGCATTGTTAGCTAACAGTATCCCTCAACAACAACAATAAACAGAAACTTTGGTAAAAGAACTTGCCATTTATTTTTCATCCTTCATTAGGAAAATAAGTAAGAGAAAAGGCATCTACTGACCATTGGCAGAACTTACATGGGAAAATGGTCATAAAAGCTGTGAATATTTCTTTTTTTCCAAAAAGGGGATAAATAAAAACATGAAACTAGGCAATGTGAAGTTCTGGCCTCTGTAAGTTTTCCAGGAGCCATAGTGGTCTTTATTATTTTGCCCTGGACTTCAACATTAGCCTTCTAACCAGTTTCTCGCTAGCAATACTCTCCCTGCAAAAAACTCCTACAACACCAGAATGGTTTCTTTTTCTAAAACATAAAGTGATCAAGTCAGAGTGTTACAGTAGGTGGATAGCCAGACAGAACAGGGAGGGGGTTGGGGGCTTCGGCCATGTTTACATTCAGTTAGATGCTTGTTTATATTTTAAACATTCCATGTAAATAGTTCTATGGGCTGTGGGGAAGGAGTAGATAGATACTAGACCTGCTAAAACTGACTAGTTCCAACATGGAGGAGAAATTGACCCTAACTTTACCCAAAGTACATTATATGCTCATTACCATACTAATGATCACACCCCTTGCAACCAGGACAGTTCAGAGGCAGAGCATCTAAAGACAAAAGGAGGGGGTCACCCTATTTCCCAGAAATCCAGAAATCCCCTCTCTATTCCAAGAAAACCCCACCCAGCCCACTGAATATTCTACACCTGCTTGAACTGCAGCTATAAAACCACCCAACCCAAACTCCACCGTGCTGCTCACCTGCAGAGCAGCCTGCGTGCCCTTCTAGAGTGTGTGCTATGCTTTATTAAACTACTCTGCTCGTACCTGCTTGACCTGCTTATGAATTCTTTCTCGATCAGAGTCAAGACCCCTGCTGCGGGTTGAGGTCTCACCTAGCATGCTAGGAGATCTCCCTGGGTTAGACTGCCCTACAACATGACCCATGTTCTGTGGGTTCACCTCCTGCCTGCATTTCTAGCTTCATTTCCTACCATATCTTCCATTGCAGCCTTTATGTCCTTCATATTGGCATGAACACAGTTCCTAAAGTTGTTATAATTTTTAATGTATGCATGTGTGTGCAGGATCTTGCTCTTACCAGTTAGTGTCCTTCACTTTGGATTTCCTGACCAACAGATCAAACTAGGACAGAAGTGAATTTGGCTCAAAACAAATGCAGTATACATGCTAGCTAATTGTACATTTTTTAATGTTGTAATTGATTTTATAGCCTCACATTCTCTTTTGACTGTGAATTTTCTGAAGATACGGACTGTGCTATGTCTTGGCGGCCATGTGTCTTCAGTGCCTATCACAGTGGCTGGTACAAAGCAGGCAACAAAAATTTTCCTTTTTTGTTTTATTGTGCTTTTCCTTTATTGTGCTCTTAATAAGTAAGTCTGTAAAGAGTGGAAGAGACAGAAAAGAAAATGAATGGAATACAATGATATCAAGTGCAGTTTTGATGATATTTCTATATCTATACTAAGTATGACAATGACATTTTTACTGAAGTTTGAAATCATTAGTAGAACCTCAATAAATGAGTGGCAGTGTTGAAAAATTACAGTGGTCGTGTGAGTGGTGGTCTCAATTTCCATACAGCTAGATATTCCAAAGGGTTAATTTATGTATCTGGATAGACACTTCAAATTCTAGCCCCACTGTATCTAAACTGGCTGAAGCAATTGAAACTGTAGCAAAGTGAAGCTACGATTAAATGCACAAGACTACTCTACCAGAAAACAGATTTTTAAAACAAATAACTCAATACTATAAATTATAGAGACAAAAAAAAACATACAGTTATGTTTCTCGGCACCAAACAGTGAGATAACCAGGCCACACTGAGCACACCAGAATCTCTTTCCTCTAAAATAGCATGAGTAATCATAAGAAGAAATAACTTCCAAAAACATTCTTCCTCCAAGAGACATAATTCTGTTTGGCTCAGCAGGATTTGAAATAATTGCCACACACATTTTAAATTAAAATTTAAGTAAATATTAGAAATTGGTCATGTTTGGTCAATTATACACCACCTGGGATAATTCATAATAATTTCTATTCATTATGCAGAAAACTAAAGCAGACATATTTAAGGGAAAAAATACTATTCTGTTATAATGAAAGCAAAGTACTTTCCTGATATATTTATTGAAGTTTCTTACATAAGTAATACCTATCATGAAAAAACTAAATGCTGCAATACAATCTTACCAAAGTAGGATACAGCATTTATAGACTTTATCTGATTTTCCTAATATTAGAGGATCCCCCCCACACATACCATATTAAGATAGAAAGAGCTCATCCAACCAACCTCTTTATCTTTGAGTCACACACATTACAGCCCAGTGCCTTTTGTTCAGGATCCTGTTCTAGAGTGTTCCTGGAGAGAATTTGAAGACAAGAATAGTTATTTTTACAAAGAACCTCCTGGGTCTCAGGAGATGCAGCGATCATTATAGTGTCTTATAATTATGTAGTTTGTCACTATGGGTGAAATTACAATATTTCCAGAATCTCTTGCCTGGCCTTAGTGCATCTCCATATCAATACGTGATTACAAGGCAGGGGCGGGGTGGGTGCCAGCAAAGGAATATCTGGACCAGAGAGGTTTGGTGGGGTCCTTTTGCAGCCAGATTGTGAGAGACACAGGAGAGCAGAAGTAGATGACTGCTTGTAGGCAAAAAACAGGTTTCTCCCACTTTCTTTCTCCCTTTGACTGATTTCAGCTTCAAAGGTTATTTGTCCTGGGCTGAGAACAAAGTGTCCCCCTGGAGTTACACCTTATTTTAGCTTCAAAGGTTTATTGTGCCCTGGGCTGGGAACATATTTTCCCACCAGAGTTACAGTCAATAATAACTAAAGCAATCTTAAAATCTATATTGGAAAACTTACATTGCCATTACCAAGACTTATTATAAAGCTGGGTAATTAAGACAATGTGACAGGGAGATTTGACAAATACGCAAGTAGAATAGAGACTCCATAAATAGATCTGCACATTTATTATGGTATCTTGATTAATGAAAAACTAACAGCTTACAGAATATAGTTCTCTCAATAAATAATGTGGAGTCAATGGAATACCCATATAGAAAAACAGAATTTGAATCCTGCACACCCACAAAAATCCCATCTGGGTGACTGGTAAATGGAAATGTGAGACGTAAAACAGTATAGCTTCTATACAAGCATGTAGAAGATAATCTTTGTAACTTTATAGTAGGTACATTTTTTTAAAGAGACCACACAAAGCATTGTTAAATTTTTGTCCTTCTATCTCAAATTGAGGACTTATGCTAATTAAAACCACCATTTAAGAGACTGAAAATGCACACTATAAAAAAACTGAAATACATATATCATGCAAAAGACTCATCCAGAATAATTTTTAAATTCCTACATTAAAACAAAACAAAACACAACAAAAAAGGTCAAGTAATCTAACAGAGAAGCAGTCAAAAGACTGGAACACAGGGATGCAAGGAAGGCAGTTCTAGGAGGAAAGCATATAGCAATACAGGCTTATCTCAAGAAAGAAGAACAATCCCAAATGAACAGTCTATATTCACATTGAGTGAAATTAGAAAAAGAAGAACAAATGAGGCCCAAAGTCAGTAGAAGGAAGGATATAATAAAGATCAGAGCAGAAATAAATAAAATTGAGAATAAAACAATAGAATCAATGAAACCAGGAGCTGGTTCTTTGAGAAAATAAACAAAATATATAAACCCCTAGTCAGACTTATCAAGAAAAAAGAGAGTGTACACACAAACAGAATCAGAAATGAGAAAGAAAAAAAATCACTACAGATACCACAGAAATACAAAGAATTATTAAAGATACTATTTAAAAATTATATGCTAACAAATTGGATAACCTAGAAGAAACAGACAACTTGCTAGGAAAATACAACCTTCCAAGACTGACCCAGGAAGAAACAGAAAATCTGAATAGACCAATTACGAGCAATGAAATTGAATTGGTAATCAGAAAGAACAAAACTCCCGGACCAGGTGGCTTCACTGCTGAATTTTATCAGACATTTAGAGAAGACATAATACCCATTTTCCTTAAAGTTTTCCAAAAAATATGAGAGGAGGGAATACTTCCAAACTCATTTTATGAAGCCAGCATCACTTTAATACCAAAGACAGGAAAGACACCACAAAGAAAAGAAAATTACAGACCAATATCCCTGATAAACATAGATACAAAAATACTCAACAAAATATTAGCAAACCAAATTCAAAAATACATCAAAAAGATCATCCATCCATCATGATCAAGTGGGATTTATTCCAGGGATGCAAGGATGGTACAATATTCAAAAATCCATCAACATCATACACATCAACAAAAAGGACAAAAATCACATTATCACCTCAGTAGATGCTAAAAAAGCATTTGACAAAATTCAACATCATGATAAAAACTCTCAACAAAATGGGTATAGAGGGCAAGCACCTCAACATAATAAAGGCCATATATGACAAACCCACAGCAAACATCATACTTAACAGTGAAAAGCTGAAAGCTTTTCCTCTAAGATTGGGAATAAGACAAGGATGCCCACTATCCCCACTTTTATTCAACATAGTACCGGAGGTCCTACCCACAGCAATCAGACAACACAAAGAAATAAAAGGCATCCAGATTGGTAAGAAAAAAGTTAAAACTGTCACTGTTTGCAGATATCATGATGTTGTACATAAAAAAACCCTAAAGAATCCATCCCAAAACTACTAGAACTAATAACTGAATTCAGCAAAGTTGTGGGATACAAAATTAATACACAGAAATATGTTGTGTTCCTATATACTAACAATGAACTAGCAGAAAGAGAAATCAGGAAAACAATTCCACTTATAATTGTATCAAAAAGAATAAAATACCTAGGAATAAACCTAACCAAGCTGGTAAAAGACCTGTCTGGAAACTACAAGACACTCATGAGAGAAATAAGGAAGGCACCAATAAATGGAAACACATCCCATGCTCATGTATAGGAAGAATTAATATTGTCAGAATGGCTGTCCTGCCTAAAGCAATCTACAGATTTAATGCAATCCTTATGAAAATACCAATGGCATTCTTCCAACGAACTAGAACAAATAGTTCTAAAATCATATGGAACCACAAAAGACCCCAAATAGCCAAAGCAATCCAGAGAAGGAAGAATAAAGCTGGGGGTGTTACACTCTCCAACTTCAAGCTCTACTATAAGGCCACAGAAATCAAGACAATTTGGTTCTTGTGTACTAGCACAAGAACAGACCCATAGATCAATGGAATAGAATAGAGAGCCAAGATATAACCCACACATATATGGTCAATTAATATACAATAAAGGGGCCATGGTTATACAATTGGGAAATGACAGCCTCTTCAACAACTGATGTTGGCAGAACTGGACAGTTACATGTAAGAGAATGAAACTGGATTACTGTCTAACTCTTTACACAAAAGTAAACTCAAAATGGATCAAAGACCTGAATGTAAGTCATGAAACCATAAAACTCTTAGAAGAAAACATAGGCAAAAATCTCTTGAATATAAACATAAGCAACTTTTTCCTGAGCACATCTCCTCAGGCAAGGGAAACAAAAGCAAAAATGAACAAATGGGACTACATCAAACTAAAAAGCTTCTGTACAGCAAAGGACACCATCAGCAGAACAAAAAGGCATCCTACAGTATGGGAGAATATATTTGTAAATGACATATCCGATAAGAGGTTAACATCCAAAATATATAAAGAACTCACATGCTTCAACACCCAAAAAGCAAAAAACCTGATTAAAAAATGGGCGAAGGATCTGACCAGACAATTTTCTAAAGAAGAAATTCAGATGGCCAACAGGCACATGAAAAGATGTTCCACATCACTAATCATCAGGGAAATCCAAATTAAAACCACAATGAGATATCACCTCATACCAGTTAGGTTGGCCAACATCCAAAAGACAAGGAACAACAAATGTTGCTAAGGATGCAGAGAAAGGGGAACCCTCCTACACTGTTGTTAGGAATGTAAGTTAGTTCAACCATTGTGGAAAGCAATATGGAGGTTCCTCAAAAACCTAAAAATAGAAATACCATTTGACCCAGGAATTCCACTTCTAGGAATTTACCCAAAGAAAACAAGATCACAGATTCAAAAAGACATATGCACCCCTATGTTTATCACAGCACTACTTACAATAGCCAAGATATGGAAGCAACCTAAGTGCCCATCTATAGATGAATGGCTAAAGAAGAGGTGGTACATATACACAATGGAATATTATTCAGCCATAAGAAGAAAACAAATCCTACCATTTGCAACAACATAGATGGAGCTAGAGGGTATTATGCTCAGTGAAATAAGCAAGGTGGATAAAGACAAGTACCAAATGACTTCACTCATTTGTGGAGTATAAAAACAAAGCAAAACTGAAGGAACAAAAAAAACAGAAGTGGACTCATAGACTCCTAGAAGGGACTAGGGGTTACCAAAGGGAAGGGGGTGAGGAGGGTAGGTGGGGAGGGAGGGGGAAGAGGATTATGGGGCATTATGATTAACACACATAATGCAGGGGGGTCATGGGGAAGGCAGTATAGCTCAGAGAAGATAAGTAATGACTATAGCATCTTACTATGCTGATGGACAGGGACTGCAATGGGGTGTGTGTGTGGGGCTTGATAATATGGGTGAATGTAGTAATCACAATGTTGCTCATGTGAAACCTTCATAAGATTGTATAACAATGATACCTTAATTTAAAAAAATGTATCTATATAAAAGACTGGAACAAGAACTTCACAAAATTAAAATTAAGATCACACTGGGATATACTACAGACCCCATAATGGCTAAAATTAACAAACTGTCAATATCAAAAGAATCTATAGAGTATTTTCTGTGGGAATGTAGATTGATACAACAGTCTGGAAATCTGTTTGGTAGTAATTCCTAAAGCTGAACATATACATACTCTATGCCCAGCCAATCCACTGTTAGATATATAACTAGTAAAAATACACATTGTGTGTACCCCAAAAATATGCACAAGGATGTTTATGACAGCATGGTATAGAATAACCCCAAACTGGAAACGATGCTGATATCCATAAGCAGTGCAAGAGATAAGTAAACTGCTTTATTAACAGATAACAACATATTATTCAGTAGGAAAAATGAAGAAACTACAGCTACAAAGCTCAAAAACATAGTGTTGAATGAAAGAAGCTAGACAGAAAAGAACACCTGCTGCTGATTTCAATTATATAAAGTTCAAAACCAGGTAAAAATCAAGACAGGGCTAACTTTCCAGAGAAAGCTGAGAGTGACTATGAAAAGGCCCGCTGGGGCTCCTGCAGTGCTGGGATGCCTGTTTTTGATGGATGGTGATGACATGGGAACATTCACTTTTCAAAATTCATCAAGCTGCAGTTATGAATTCTGAGCTTCTCTTTATGCATGTATTTTTAAAAACAAAACAATGTGATAGCTGCTAGAGAAGCAGCTGAGGCAGCTTTCCTTGAAGCTCCAGAATACAACATCTGCAGCTCCATAATGAAAGGCAACGGGAAGAATGATTTGAGAGGCCTCTGTACTTTTTTAGGAGTATTTTCGGAGGCATGCCTATTCCATAAACTAAAATATACCTGTGATGGCAAACAGTCTTTTTATGTGAGTGTGATGTAATGATTTATAAGAAATACGTATCTGGTTTTTCAGAAGACCAAAATATATTTCTCAGATATATTTGTCTTCATCCACACTTTCCTAAAAGTGCTTCAGAGCCTTAAGGAGAAATGGGCATCTTGTTATCTTAATGAGACTCTGAGACACCCCCACCCAAGGGCAGAGGCTGGTTGCCTGAGTTGCCTGTGAATAGAGGGTGGGAAATTTCAGCTCCCCACACCTGGGAGTGGGGTGGGCGGGGGGCTAGAGGTTGATTAGCCAAAGGCCAATGGCTTAGTCAATCACGACTAAATAATGAAGCCTCCTTAAAAACCCAAGAGAGCCCCTTTTTACCCCTGCGCCTTTTTTCCCTTTCCCATTTTTCAGAGCGCTTCCACACTCGGGGAACCAGAAAGCTTCTACCTGCCACTGACCCTGGTCCCAGGCCCCACCAGAAGGAAGCTCTTTTGTTGGAGGCCTTGCCCTATGCATCTCTTCATCTGGCTGATGGTTTGTATCCTTTATCATATCCTTTAATAAACTGGTAATTGTAAGTAAGTGTGCCCGAGTTCTCTGAGCTGCCCTAGCAAAGCAATGGAGCCTAAGGAGGAAGTTCTTGGACCTTCCAATCTGTAGCCCATCTTCAGAAGCGCAGGTAACAGCCTGGAGACTGGTGTCTAAAGTGGGGCCTGGGGGTCAGTCTTGTGGGACTGAGTCCTTAACCTGTGGAATCTGACACCATCTCCAGGTAGACAGTGTTGGAATTGAGTTCATTATCATATACCTCGCTGGTGCCTGAGAACTGGTGTTGTGCGTGAGGGAGCCTACACACATTGGAGTTGGTCTCAGAACTTACCTAGTGGATGCACTAGCTTCCTATACTGCTGTAACAAATTACCACAGTTTTCATGGCTTACAACACAAGTTTATTCTCTTATGATTCTGGAGGCCAGAAGTCCCAGATCAGTTACCCAGGGCTAAAGTCAAGGTGTCAGCTGGGTTTTGCTCCCGTGGAGGATCTCTTTCCTTGCCTTTTCCAGCTGCTAGAGCTGCACGCCTTGCGTTTCTTGCCCTTTGAGCCCCTCCTTCATCTCTAAAGCCAAATCTGCGTCTGTTTCTGTGTAACTCGGGGTGGAAAATCCTGGGGCAAAATACCTTTGAACTCAAAATCAGTCAAAGGGAGAAATAAAGTGGGAGAAACCCGTTTATTTCTTACAAGCAGTCCACTTCTGCTCTCCCTTGTCTCTTGCGACCAGGCCGCAGAAGAAGAGGCCCCCACCCAACCTCTCCGGTCCAGGTAAGCCCTCACTGGCCCTTGTAATTACCTACTGATATGGAAATGGACCAAGGCCAGGGTAGAGATTCTGGAAATATTGCAATTTTACCCACACTCAGTCACACTGCCTTCTCTGTGTAATTCCTTCTGCCGCCCTCTTACAAGGACACGATGTCTAAGACCCACGAAATTAACTCAGGATAATCTCTGCATCTCAAGATCCTTAATGCAATCACATTGGCAGAATCCATATTGCCATTCGAGGTAACATGCACAGGTCCCAAGGAGTAGGACCGGATATCTTCAGGAGGCATAATAGAGCCTACCTCGGTCAGGAAGCTGAGGAGTGACAAGTGTAATCAATACCCAGGAAGAATATCATACCAGAGCCTTTTAAGGGCTCCATGTTGCTTTTACTGCAGCTGATAATTTTTTTGTGTGTGGGAATAACGGTCATTCTCACTCGGTTTCAACTCAGGAACTAAATGACACTTTACATCAAATATTAATCATCATGTCCCAGTTTGCCTGGCTTTGGGTCCTCTGCCAGCCTCCTGCTCTCTCCATTTGACTCACTGCAAGCTGTGCTCTGACCGGGGCCTTCGCGGTTTGCTCCCCATCTATCGGCTGTGGCACCCTCAGTTCTAAGCAGCTCTTCATGAAGAATGTAGCGTGTGTCATGGTGCATGTTTCCACTTTGAATCGTGTCTCTGCTGCACACTTATTGGAGGAGATTTATCAAGTTACTGATCTCTAATAAATTTCAGTGTGACCCACCATATAATAATAATACTTCACAGAGATGTTATAACAATTCAATTAAAAACTATATGTAAAAAAACTGTCATAGATGAGTCCACCAGTTAATAGTCACGTGGTCACTGTAATGTGATGTCTTTCTGACCTGGTGTATGTCGTCATAACAGTGAAGTTGCGTTTTCAGAAATTCCACATCAAAGCTGTTACTGGTGTGCTTCATGTCAATCTAACCTGCTTTTATTAAGTATCTACTATGTGCTATGATTTTGGCACTGTAGGGGACATATTGCTGAATAGAATCAACCATGGTCTGGTGGGGAAAGCAGGTGTGTTAAGCTGGTGATGATTATACAGTGATTAGAGCTACAAAATCCAGGAAACTTGAATATGGTATTTGATATTAAAGAATTACTCATTTTAAGTGTGATAATAGCATGATTATATTTTTAAAATTCTTATTGATTAGATATGTACAGTACTAGTTGCCTATTGCTGCTGTAACAAATTAGCATAAATTTACTGATTTAAGCAAACACAAATTTGTATTCTTAAAATATCAGAGGTGGAAGTCTGAAATGAGTCTTTTGGGGCTAATATCAAGGTGTTGGCCCTGGCTCAGGGGAAGAATCCATTCTTTGCCTCTTCCAGCTTCTAGAGGCTGCCGATACTCCTTGGCCAACATTTCAGGGCTGTGGCCATATCACGCCAATCTCTGCTTGTCACGTTGCCTTCTCTGACATTGATCCTCTTTCAGCCTCTTATGAAGATCCTTGTGATTGCGTTGGGTTGACCTAGATAATCTGGGATAATCCCCTATCTGAAGATCCTTAATACAATTACATCTGCAAAGCCCCGTTTGGCCTGTAAATTCTCGTATATGCAAGAGCAAAGGGACAGGGAAGACAGACTCCTTTTGCACAGGAAGGGTGACATGCCTGTCAAACATACTGGTTTTCAGATTTACTGGTATGTTAAAACATGGTAGGAATAACAGGCATGCCGAGGGAGATTTTGTCCCTTAAGGAAGGTACGGTAGTAAATGAGACTTGGCGTTTTTCCAGGGATTCAGGAATCTCACCATTAATTAATACTGAATTCTGTAAGGGTCTCACCTCACCCATGCAGCCTCCATCCCGTCATTCTAGGTAAGACTCTGAATGTCCACAGGGGGGCACCCTTCACCCTTGTTCGGTTCCCTTTCCCTCAGATGCATCTATCACTTCCAGCCTCTTTCCCCAGGCTTCCTTAGATTTCTCAGTATAGGTGAGGGTACATGTCTTGTCATTTTGCAGGGAAAATGAACAGATTTTATGGTATACAGAGATCATATTTTTATTTTATTATAAAAGACACAAAATGTTCCCACAATATTTTCTCTGAACACTGTTAAGGCAATATACAAGCCCAAAAGGAAAAAATTCTTCAAGATTTCCTTCATGTAAATGGAACTGTAATTATTCATACTGCCAGCAGATGGCACTGCCCCATTAATTAGTTGAGCATATCGTTAAACTAAGATGGGTTGTTCAATTTAGAAGATTGGCAGATCTATATATTAACAAGTGTTTATGGATCTCCTACAAAGTTCAAGGTTTCCATTCAGACTCTGGGTTGCACTAGTTAATAAACAGACAAAAAGTGCTCTGATGCAGAGTACTCCTAGTGAAGTAACATCTGCAAGCAAGAAGAGAGAATTGCCCAAGCTCACCCTTTCTCACCTCGCTGAAGGTCATGTTTCCGTGAGAAAATGTTGAAGTGGACGGAAGGAAAACAAAAGACAACCAAAATCCTTTTATAAACCAGGAGATTTAAGGAAGGTAAAATGATTTGCCTAAACACACAACTAATAATTGTTAGATACAAGTCAGTCTCCAACTTTCGTCACACTGATTCTTAAAGTGACAAATTCAGCACTTAACAAGAGTTCTAGTCCTTTCCTGTCACTGACTCTGCATGGATTCTTAAGCAAATCATTTAGTCTTTCTGAACCTAAATTTACATTTTTGTAAAAATTAAGTCATTTGAACCATGTAAGCAGGTTTCAAATAGTAGAGCTTTTCTTAAAAAAACATTATCCAAAAGTTCAAAACATAAAATAAAGTGCTTCATTTGAAGGAGACCTGTTTCTCATGACCTTCCATCTTTCTTCCCTTGAATCTGCTGCCTCCCTCGAGCACAGTTTGAAAACTCCCTCTCTGAGTGATCTGGCAAACACATACCAGCTCTAACTATTCATTATTCCTCAATGCGTTGAATTAAGTGTGAGTTCATAATTGCAAAAAGTGCTTGCCGCTGGGTTAAAAACAAACAAACAAACAAACAAACAAAAACACCTTAATCCTAAAGATTGTGACAAACTGGTACAATCAATCTCTGAAAACAAAGAGAAACTGATATTTAAGGCGTTTTCAGTATTTTCAACACAGTATTTTCTGAATAATGACATGATCTTCACGTTTCACAGTGCTCGCAAATGCACTCAGCCAGATCTCAGCTGTGAATATCCTCTGGCATGTGCTGTCAGAGGTGAGAAGGTTGTCTAGGAAGAATACTGAATCCACTGCCTTTAGGGATCACACACACAGGCTTTTGGATGGAGGAAGTGCCAAAGCCAAAGGTGGGATGCCCTACTGCTGAGTCATGGTGGATTGAGCCAGGGTTCTGGAAACCACTCAACCACATAGCCATAGGCAGTGGTGGGAAGGGCACCTTTAATGTCAAAGGACTGTGGGAGGGTGGCTAAGACAGGCTTTGGAATAAGTCCTCCTGGCTTCACATCCAGCTCCATCACCTTGAACAAAAGTTACTTTGGTTCCTAAATTTTAATTCTGGATAGGGACAGTAACTAATTCATAAGAATGATAAGACCTCAGAAGGGCAAATAATAGTAATGACATAATAGTCAGTAGTCTATGAATACCAAGTAAAAGTTTCAAATCGCCTCTCATGAGAGTCTCACAAACGCCTCCAAGCTGAGTTCCTCTCTGCTCCTCTTGTCATGTTCCAGTCCATTCTCCACACAAAATATTGCACGGCCTTTCAATGATATGTCAGGTCACATCACTCCATTTTTAAAAACCTTCAGTGATTCTCCCTAGAATCTAAGAGAAAATCTAAACTCCTCACACTGACCTAGCAGTCCTGCATTATCTTCCTTGTCCATTCCAACCTCAATATGCCCCTTCTGACCTCACTCCAGCCAAACTGGCCTTCCAACAGTTCCTGCAATAGTCCAAGTTGTTTCCACTCTTTAGAATTCTTATTATGCTTGCTACTCTTTTCCTGGAGGACACTGGCATTTCCTGAAGTCTCAGCTAAGATATTTCTCCTTGGAGAGGTCTTCTTGGACCACTCAAAAGTATCAAGAATAAAGTGTGCTTTATTCCCTAGCACAGGGTTTGGAAAATTTGGACCATGGGCCAAACCAGCTCACCATCATTTTTTTATATAAGTTTTATTAGAACACAGCCATCCATGCTTATTCATTTATGTATCATTTATAGCTACTTTGGTGCTACAATGGCTGAGCTGAATAGTTGAAAAGTCTAAAATATTTACTATCTAATCCTTTACATAAAACTTTTAGAACCCTGGGCTATAGTATTACCATATTTATTCCTTTTATTACACCAATCATGTTGGCAATGTTCTACATACTTTTTACTTTTCAATGTCTGTTACCTCTTTCTCTCTGTGGGGCTGAAGATCTTTCTGTCTTATTCTCTGTGACATCTCCAGTACAGTGCCTAAAACAATTTGTAAATTTGTTAATACCATGAATCACATTTTTGAAGAAAACAATATTTATTGGAGAAAAATAACAGAATACAGAATAGCCATTACTTACCATATTCAGTATACAGTTCAAAAGGACGAAGAAAATGGAATATATTCTCAAGAGGAGGTGTCGCACACTGGCCTTTTTCATTATCTCTGTGGCAGAAGAGGAAAAACAAGTTTTATGATGAACACATGCTTAAAGTCATACCTGCAAATGGCCAGTGAATCAATGAGTGAAATGCAACTTGAAGGAAAGTGGAAACTTAGAAGGCAGGGTGACTTCTTAGTGATGAGACAGGGATGCACTCCCCACCAATGTCCCTCTGCTTCTTTTCATTTTCCAGTACCTTCAGGTAGTGGCTTTGTATCACATTTAAGTTTTATAGTTGTTTTCTTCAAGGTGGGTCATCCTATGGGTGTTTCATTCTATTCCACCCAGAAGCCAATCCTGGTTATTCTAAAGATTCTGTCTGATAGTCAACACAACTGAATCATCTCTACGTCTTGCTCTGTGGTGGATTTCTCTCTTGACGATGGGTCATTTCCCCTGTTTTTAATTTTATATATTTCATAATTTTGATTGAACACCCGATGTTGTGTGTAGAAGAATGATGGAAACCTGAGTTAAATAGCATTTATACCTGGTAATGGGCATACCTCCTCTTCTGTCTGGGCAACAATATGGTGGTTTGAGTTGATGTAGTCAGTAGTTGGGCTGTTTGATACTTTATGTTGCTAATATAACCTTACACGCACCATAGTCTTCAAAATCTTCCACAGCGTGTTTCTGTTACCTTATGTCTGGGAAGCATGCACTGAAGGCTTAGATGTGAAGATGAGCTTGCACATGAGTGTGAACTTACCCTGTGTGGAGCTTGTGGGGTCTAAGCTGATATGCTACCTCACACTCTGCTTTTCATAAATGTTTAGGTTTTTAGTTGATTTGATTTTACCCCTTTTTTTATGGCAGCCCCCTTCCTCCTATTTTCTGCCAAAGACAAAACAGTCCATGTGTCCCATCTGTCCTCAAAGAGTTTTGTCATCCTTTGGAAATCAGTCCACTTGTTTGGCTTACAACCTCAGCTCTCTGTTAGGTTCAAGAAAAGTTATGATTTTACACATTATCTGGATTTTCTCATTATTAGAGTAAAAGAGATTTTCTGTTTCAATTTTCTCCATCCTCAGCAAAAGCAGAACTCAGAAATTTACATTTTAACATACATTTTTCACCCCACTCTCAAATGGACAGCGACAAAACAATAATAATGCTAGTAAAGTTTTTTTTTTTAAGTCATTTTAACTGTTAGGTAGTAAATTTATTAACCTGTCTGAAAAGGATTTTGAAGATATGCAGAAAGGGCCTTAATGTTTGAGTACTATTTCCACTTCCAGTAATCTAATCAGAATGCTAACAAATACTCTTAGACAAAGGTATTCATCACACCATTATTTAGAATACCAAATAGTGGAAATAACGTAGGTGACCAAGGAAGTATTTTTAATAAATTCTGATCTACCCATATGAGGAAATAGTATGCAAATATATTAAAATCCTCCTATCAAAGAATATCGATTGGGACACTGGTCACAACATAATATTGAGTATAAAAACCAGCACTATATATATTGGATAATTGCAATTTTGTGATATATAGCCCATGATAAACCCATCAATTACAAAGGTTAAAATAGTAACTTTACAGGGAAGAAATCTGGAAGGCATTATCTTTTTTTATTATTTTTAAAATTTTTACTTGTTTAAATTGAGGTGCATACAATCAGATGCACAAATCTTAACATACAGTTTGATGACTGTTGACATGTATATACATTCCTGTAACCATCACCCAGATCAAGATATCAAACATTCTCATTAGTTTTTTCTTATACCTATTTCACCCATTCCTCCATCCCCTCCCCTTTGGTTACAACCAGACTATTCTCTGTGTTTAGGCATCTATTTCAGTTTCATTTTTTCCTTTGTTTTTTAGATTCCACACATAAATGAAATAATATGGTATTTGTCTTTCTTTGATTTATTTCACTTAGCATACTACCCTCTAGGTCCATCCATATTGTCACAAATGGCAACATTTCATTGTTTTCTATGGCTGAGTAAAATCTTAACCCTGGTAATTATGGTTAATATCACCAGTATTAGGATAAAGTTATGTGCCTCCTAATTTGATGTTCTAAGGATACAGTGTTTTATGGTTTTCCTGTCAAAAATGTAAAGCCTGAACTAACTATAAGGAAACATCAGACTAACTTAAATTGAAGGACATTCTACAAAATAAATGGCCTGCGCTATGAAGAAAAGTCACGGCCAAAAGAGTAGGGCTGAGGAGTTTTCCATACTAAAGGAGACTAAAGAAACATGGCTATTATATGTGAGGTGGAGTCCTAGATTGGATTCCAAACCACACATCGCACACACACACACACACACACACGCACACACACGCATATAATTTATTTTTGCTATAAAGGATATTGTGAGAAACTGGAACCATTTGAATAAGGTCCATAGATCAGATAATATTTCTTCATCAGTGTTAATTTCCTGATCTTGATAGTTATGCTGCAGTTATATTAAAGAATGTTCTTATTTTTAGGACATACACACTGAAATATTCATCAATGAATCAGTACAATGTCTCCAACTTACAGCTTACTCTCAAATGGTCTAGACAAAAAAGTATCTATCATCTGCCCAAGAGCGACTAAGACAGATTAAATGATAAAGCAAATGTGGTAAGATGGTGACATTAGGGAATCTGGGTTAAGGGTACGCAGAAATACTTGACATTATTTTTTGACTTGTTTATAAAACTGAAATATATTATAAATTATAAAATATGTTAAAAAATAAAGAATATAGGTTTTAGGGTGGCTGATGGGAAATATAATTCAGTGTTCCCACTTCAACATTATTTCATGCTAAATTATATTTACCTTTGCAAGATGAAGCACGGCACATTCTTAGAAAGGTCTAATAATTTCATACCTTCCTCTCCCCTCACACACATAGTAGAAATGAGCTATTTAACACAGCCCCAGGAAAGAAAGAAGGAAAGGGAAAAGGAAAGAGAGAAAAAGAGAGGGAGGGGGAGAGAGATGAGCCCAATGACTTCCCTGGCTGTCTGGGAGCCTTTGAATGTGCCTGGGTGGGAAAGCTCAGCTAATGCTTACAAACTGTTACTGGAGGCCCCTTCATGATGGGCCTGCCTGGAACGAATGCAGCTGTTCAATGCTCCAGGCTTGGCGACTCAGTGATCCCTGAGATCTAGGCTGGTGGCTGAATTCTGGCTCTGTCTTCTTGTTCTCACACCACCCTAAAGAAAGAACTTCAACTGCCAAGACATGAAGGGGTAAGATTGACACAAAAACGACGACACCACTGCCAACTGGAGAATGATTCCATGAGGTACGCAGGAAGAATGGACACTGGCACCACGCTAGACAAGTGGTAGACTGATTTGTGCAAACTCCTGGAATGATTCGGATACTTAACTTTATGGATATCTGCTCAGTGTTAAAGCTCGGGAAGAGTACCAAGTACCAGAAAGCTCACAAGTTTTCCTTTGCTAAACAATTTCTTTATTAGATAGCAAAAATGACAAAGTGAAATAAAGCCCTTCATCCACTAGCTATTTGACTTCCCTGTTCCTGAAAGTTACACAAAGACACAAAGAGGTTTCTTCCTACTCCTGCAGACAGATTTACACCCCACACCTGGTGCTGCCGGACACATTACAGTATGGCACGTTCCTGTTAACAAAGCCACGTGTGAGGGTGAGAGTAAGTGCGGGAGAAGGGATGTCACACAGTTTAATTACTTGGTGGGGGAAATAACTCAAAGTACTCCGGTCTAAAGGGATCTTCATGAAGCACAGCTGAGAAATGCCTGGGCTCATTAAATGCTGAGTTCTCCAAGTCTCACTGTTTTGTGACACCTGTTCTGAAGATGTTTTATAGCCTGTGGAAGGAAGGGCATTACATCATTTCTGAGAGGCCATGCTGCTTCCTCTTTCCATTTTCCTTCCAGCTACATTTTACTCATTCATTCACTGACCAGTTGGAACCATGGCTTCAGGAACATCTCATAAAAATTATTTTCCCCATTATGGTTCACAGATAGACAAAAAAAGCCAGCGTGCAACACTTCCTTAGATTCTGTTTAATAAAGTCAAATGCTTCAGGGAAACAACCATCTGGTTTTGAATTAAATAGTCATATCTATAAGCATTCCATTTTAAACGCCAAGTCCACCTCAAGCCTGACTGTCCTCTGAGTTTCCAGGACAGGCTGCATGAGGAAGGAACATGGATTTTGCTTCCATGTGCCCCTCACTTCCAATCCCAGCTCTAATTCAAGGTCACTGGTGACCCTGAGCAAGTCCCTTACTTCTGAAGGCCTCACTGTCCTCATCTCTAAAATGGGATTATTAACAACAGCTACTTGTTAGAATATTTTTATTAGGATTAGAAGTAGTGCATAGAAAGCATCTTGCACGCACTGGGTGCTTAACAAGGATAACACCTACTATAGTTATTACTACATGAGAAGGTGCTTACCCTTTGACAATTCCCAGGAAGAGGGGTTTATTTTTTTTGCATTTTCTAATCCAACTGGAAAGAGTTGAGAAGAAATAGAGAGAGAGAGAGAGAAAAAAGGAAGGAAGGAAGGAACAAATGGACAAATGAAGGGAGGGAGGGAGGGAGGGAAGGAAAGAAGAAAGAAAAGAGAGAGAGGAAGAAATGCAAGTATTTAAGGGATAGCCTATAAAGATATTTTGGAGACCTGAGGTCTGCTCCCAGTGGAAATTCAGACATGGCCCCTTGGGCTGCCAATTTCCTTACTGGCAAAGCAAGGCATCTCTTACAGAGAGATAAGGTTTGGGAGGGACCAGTGTCCTAGGTGTCTGCTTGAGGAAGAGAGCATGTTGCCCCACCCATCACCCCGTCCCCAAAGGAAACTGCACACATCAGCTGAAGGTACTTATTTCTCAGAGTGAGATTTCTCTGTCAGTGAATTTCCAGCTGAGAATTCTACCCTCCAGAAGCCCTCACCTGAAGCCCCCTGATAAGAAGCCTTCCCTTCATTGAACCTGTAGCAACTCAGCACTTTTCTCTTCGCTTGAAATATCTTTAAATTTCATTCAAAGGAATTTGTGGTGGTTTTGTGCTGTTGGTGTTTTGGCTGGTGAAAGTTTACTCTTTTATCTTATGTTCCTAATTGGGAAACATTTAGATTATTCTATTGCCTATCTATTTTTAAACAGGGTCTAGGAAATGGCTACAGGGAGTGAATAATCCCAAGAAAGGTCCACGCTTCAGTGTGGATATGTCTTCTCTCTAGTCTGCTCTACACAGACCTCCCCAGCCTGCAAAGCAACGCTGAGATAGCTGCCTTCGGTGAAGATCCTAGGACAGATGCCCGATGATTTCAGAACAGTCCACACCCCCCTCAGAAGAAAGGCTTTGACAATGCCAGGGAAAGCACTGGACTGGAAAAGGGTGATTATTTTCTGTTTTCAGTATTCCAGAACTCAGCGAACAGCAGTATAGTGTCAGGGTTACAAGGATATGTTTGGGTCCAGGCTGCTGTGTTTGAATCCTGGCCCTGCCACTTCCCAGCCATGCAGCCTTGAGGTCTGTAAGCACACTTTATGCACTCAGGGGCCTCATCTGTGGAGTAGCGGCCTCACCACCCCACACATTGCTAAGGGGTTAAATGAGTTAATATACAACACTCTTAGTACAAGACCTGACATATAGGAAGTGCTGTATTTAAATATTGGTTAGATTAAAGCCACTATCTCTAATAAGCATAATTAGAGTTTAGGTGTACCTCATGTGTTGCTTATCCTATGGAGGAAAAAGGAAATGAGGGAGATCTTTGTTATTCCTCTCCATTGTGTGTGTGTGTGTGTGTGTGTGTGTGTGTGTGTCCATCCTTCACCTGTGCTTTACAGGTCTCCATTAATTCTCATACCCACCATGTGTGGTCGGCATTGTCACCAGCTGGCAGATGAGGCTCACAGAGGTCGACGGATTGCTCAGGTCCCAGCACTTGCAGAGAGCAGAGATGGGATTGACATCCATGTTGCCAACACCCAGGGCTCATTCCCTCTCCAGTTCCCACAGACTCCACAGATACATGCATACACCCAGAGCTGATCTCCAAACGCCGTTTTATAAGAATGATTTTGGGGAGCAACCAGATGGCTTTTAATAGCAAAGTATCTGCAACAGAAAATAAGCCAGAAGGCCTACAGTGATTTGTTAAAATGGTGTGATAGTGAACTTTGCCATTTCTATTTTTTTCAAAATTTGTCTTTTTAAAATTATATTACTTTTTTCACTTTTTTAATTGAAGTATCATTGATGTACAATCTTATGATGGTTTCATATAAACAACACAGTGTTTCAACATTCACCCATATTATCAAGTTCTCACTTCCTCTATTGCAGTCACTGTCCAGAAGCATAGTAAGATGCTATAGAGTCATTACTTGTCTTCTCCGTGCTGTACTGCCTTCCCTGTGACCTACCTATATTGTGATTGTGAATTATAGTGCCCCTTAATCCCCTTCTCCCTCCCCACCCGCCCTCCCCAACCCCTCCCTTTTGGTAACCAGTAGTTCCTTCTTGATGTCTGTGAGTCTGCTGCTGTTTTGTTTCTTCAGTTTTGCTTTGTTTTTATACTCCACAAATGAGGGAAATCATTTGGTATTTGTCTTTGTCTGGCTTATTTCACTGAGCATAATGCCCTCCAGCTCCATCCATGTTGTTGCAAATGGTAGGATTTGTTTTCTTCTTATGGCTGAATAATATTCCATTGTGTACATATACCACATCTTCTTTATCCAATCATCTACTGATGGACACATAAGTTGCTTCCATATCTTGGCTATTGTAAATAGTGCAGCGATAAACATAGGGGTGCATATGTCTTTTCGAATCAGGGATCTTGTTTTCTTCAGGTAAATTCCTAGGAGTGGAATTCCTCGGTCAAATAGTATTTCTATTTTTAGTTTTTTGAGGAACCTCCATATTGCTTTCCACAACAGTTGAACCAATTAAAATTTTATTACTTTTACATGATTTTAAATAATTGGTAAAATTATTTTTATGTTTTCTATTTATACTAAATTTCAGTAAACTGATTTGCTTTTAAGGAAAAGATTCAAAGGCTTCTCCAAACCTGCCCCCAAACATGAGAACTCAGGAGTCTGGGCTATGGCTGGAGGAGGTAGGAAAGGGGCAATAATACCTGCCCCCATGAGTGTTCTCTTTTTCTAAATCAGAAACCCTAGACTACATTCTCTTGTTTAAGTCTGGGAAGAATTGCTGAGACCATCAAGATCAAGGAAACTGCTTTAATTCCCAAACAGGTCAACCCCCAGCTTTTTTTATAAGCATTCTGAGAGCTCACAGAGACAGCTGAGGGGCTGCCGTGGGGACAGCCAGATGTCTTCCAGAGCAAAATGGCCAGTAAGGGACCTCAGGTGCTAGATAACTCAGTCAGTCTAACTATTGACCTGCCTGACCTACATCGTAGACATGAATCATATTGCAGAATGACACACACAGTTACCTTTGGTTCTGATAATACCCCTGGTGTTGATCCTATCCTCCTTTTGGGGACAGAGTCTTTTGTCTGGTCAGCATCTACTTATCCTTCCTTGGAGATCTTCCACCCCGTGAGTCATGGTGAGTGAACTGACTCACCTTTACAAAGTGAAAATGCGGGCTTTCTCTACTGGATGCTTTTACTGATCAGACCCACCTCTCCAAAACGCTGAATTTGGAGACTATGATACAATGAAGTAGGCAGAGTGAGGATTTATGCCTTCCTAGAGCAGCAGCAATACCAGGTCATTTGAAAGGTCTGCAAAGAGAAGGGCTCCTAGGCTGTATTGGCGGCACCACCAGGCAGGTCCAGGCACCGATGTTGGAGCCCTTCACCTAGGCACTTCATGTCCCTGCTTGCATCTCCATTGACTCCACGGGCTGACTTCACTTGCACTTCATCCAGCTCAGTTTCAGTTACATCAGTCAAGACATGTATTACTCTTTATAGCTGGATGATTCCTTCCATCCTTAGGGATCAGTCTTAGAAACCCTATCAATTCTTCCAACACAGTAACAGTAATAATAATAGCTAACATTTATAGTGCATGTACTATTTGCCAGGTACTTTCAAGCATTGTGCCAGATAATATTTAGAAAAAATAAATATGGGCTACTTCCTATTGGAAAACCAATTTTAATGATTAGAAAATGTGCCCAGGATGATTGCATGACTACCCAGGGTGCACAAGCCAGTGCGTGACGGGTGGGGACTGAATCCAAGGCTGTCCAACTCCAGCGCCTGAATTCAAACCACTTCATTCCACATCTCCGGGGAACTGACAAAGCGTGTTCTACTTCAGTCCAGGAAACTGGGTCAGGCGACAAATCAACCACTGTAGAAACATTTCATCTAAATTTCAAAAGGCCAATAAGCAAAAGTTACGTGAATCTGAGAGGTTTGTTAAATCATATTCTTCGATGATTAAAATATTTTCTCTTAGAGGGAAGGAAAGACTGGAATAATTAACATTCCTTTGCAGTTTCAAAATTCAAGAAATGAGGAATTTAGACAAAAAAACTCTTGATCTAGGTGTCAGGTCCTCTTTCAACATTTCCACTAAGCAGTGTTAGTCTGCCAGAACACAGGGCAGTCTGAGTGCACAAATTTCTGTCAATTCAAAATTCAAAGTGATTCTAATCAGACTACACACACACAACCTTTTTTTTTCCCCCAATAGCAGGCATTATATATAGGTCAGGCAGATTTATCCAAAAGAACATTTCTGATCTAAATGATTTGAACAGCAAAAGTTATATACCTTTCCTCTCTCCAATGGGACTCTGATAAGACAGATAGAGAACTCTCAGTGTAAAAATTCTTTCCTAGTAAAGAAGATATTAATAAAACATGAGACCCTCCTTCATAGTCATTTGATTTATAAATATTCATGGAAGTTATAGTTGACAAGGAAAGTCAATGGCAGGATCAGAGGTGGTACTGTTTGAATCTCATTCATGGATGTATCCCCTTAAAAAGAATTTTAAAATTTTCTTTTCTTTCTGGTATATCACCATTACTTTTAGGGTCTACCTATTTTTTTGATGAGGGTGATAATTCAGAACAATGACATTTTACTCCAGAGCAGCCAAGCACTGGAAACCACAAGTTAACTGCATAGTCTTTCCTGGCAGGAAGGACACATGCTAAGTCCAGCTAGTAACTGACAGCACATGGGGTTGAGAGCCCTGGGTTTTTGCCACAAACCCATATGAGGTTTTGGCTACACAACTTGGTTATACTGTCTAACTTTTCCCAACCAAAAGCTGGGAATGGTACCCTTGTGCCCTACAACTCACAAGTATTACTGAAATTAGGTGAATATATGATGTGTTGAGTACATTTCATAAAAGAGACAATTATAAATTTGTCTAATATCTTCCCTCATACTGCTCTATCAGTTTTATTCCATGAGCTGTTTTCTTGAAAAAACTTACATGTCCCTTATGCTTGCCTTACTATAAAATGATGATATATCAGCTATGGCAGAAGAACAAGTTTATAATGTATTCTGCAAGGAGAATATTATCACCAGTGTATGCTGTAACCATCCTTCACAAGGCAGACTAATCTATATTCCATTAGAAGCCCCGAGGTGCTAATGAAACATATCATTGACCTCCAACCCTTACGCTCTATGCTTGCTGCTTTTTTTTTTAGTCACTGTACCCAGTTCTGTTTTTAATGAATCTCTTCCCTACAAATTGCCTTCCTACCTTGTCCAGTCTGCCCTTCCAGAGCAGAACTATAGGGACTTCAGAGTGGCCATAATGATGTGTGCAGTCTCCAAGGAGTTGGTGAGAGGTCCTGACAGGTTCCCTCACACCCATCTGCTCCAACATTCACCGGAACTTCTCTGCATGTAACAAGAAACAAAGAGATGAGGTGACTCTGCTCCTTTGTTGGGAACTAAACTTTGATTCTCCTCCAGACTTTGAGACTAGGACTGTAGGGTGTTAAGACCTTAGAAAGCAGCAACTTTCCAAAGATGGAAATCCTCTTTTAACACTTGTAATTCCAGTGTGGAACATTAAAATAGGGGTTATGGGGGTCGAATAATCTAGATTGTGCCAGGTGTAATGCGACAATTTCCTTAATTTCTTGGAATCTCGATTTTCTTATCATTTCTCATAGGACTGCTTATGCTATGCAAGATCCTAAAGTACACAGAAGGCGATCATGACATGTTGGGTCTTTCTCCAAAATATTTTTGAAGAATTAGTTCTTTTAAAAATTAATATACCTGTATTGGCTAAAGAATATTTTTGTAGGAAGCACAAATCACATACATACACACAGATTTCCTACTTACAAAGTTGTTATGATTTAAACTATAAAAAAGTTTAGTCACATTCTGATTTTATTCATGATTTCTCTGGAGGGGGAGTGGGATGTGGAATGCAATGCACATGAGAAGAAGAAATAAGGATTTTTTAAGATGATTTTTTAGATCATTTTAGGTTTACAATGGCAGTGAGAGGAAGAAAGAGTGATTTTTAACTTCTAATGTTTTTGAAAGGCAAATGTAAGCACAGGCTGATGTTTTACAGAATACCTTCAGGCCAAAATATATCATCAATAATTTCTCTCTGCCCCCCACAGAATTAGTGTTGTTTGGATCATAAAAGAATAAATATTATGAGTCCCAACTGACCAATTAATAGTATGCACAATACAGCTACTGAACAAATGTAGATCAAAGAAATAGCAGCTGGCTTTTTGGCAATGGGAGGATACACAGCGAATGCAGAGGGAAATTAGGGAACTTCAGAGAAATTAAGCAGCTGCATTGCTCTTTGTAAAGAAAGCCACATGCAAGGTGATGTTATCATGCAAAAAAAGGGTTCGAATGCAGCTCTCCCCTCTTCTGAATAAAAACTTCAGTTCTTTTCTTTTTATCTTAGAAAATACCTTTATTTCAACTTCAGTTCTTTTCAGTCTAGAAATATTTATTGAGCACCTACTATGAGAACCTACTAGATTTCAGGCACATCGGTTAGCATTTGTGGGAGGCAGTACCCGCTAATGGTGACAAGCACAGACATGGCGTCAGGCAGGGTGGGATTGCAGTGCAGCCCCATCACTTACTAGGCTTTTGTTTGTTCTTCCCTTGGGAAGTTCAATAGTACTTTTTCTCTAGAAACAGATACCTAAGAGACTGATGCTTATAGACAGACTGATGGACACTCATTGGGACACAATGATAAAGAGATGGACAATTTTCAAAAATCATTGTTCGCATGATGCTTGGCAATTTGCTAGCTGAATTTTATATGCAATTTTTCTTTTTGATTGAATACTGAGCTAAAGAAGTCTGATCTTCCTTTCTTGTTTATACATCATGAATGATTAAAGATGATCCAACTGTAAAGAAGCTATAGTTAAATTTAAAAGGGTGTCTTTGGACCATTAACAATGAAGTGAGGACTTTTACTGAAATGGGATTGACACATAGCATGGATTCATGTCACTAGACTGTATTTAGCTCTGATCATAGTTGTAGGGAGCAATACAATTTTAGCAAGAATCAGAAGTGAGGAAGCAGTAAAGCTTTTAGCAGTATGCGGGAGTATATGAGAAATTCACCAAAATACAATTTATTTATTGTGAATAACTGTGGAGGCATATGCCTGGACCCAGTTTGCCTAGAAGGTTAAAAATACCTACCCAGAAACTAGTGGGCTGACCAGACCTTCTTGGAACTTTCTTTTGAGGAATTAGTTCTTTATATTTCACCTATTAATTTTTAAGGAAAATGGAATAAATACAATTATAAAACAAGCTTTCCAACACTCATTTTTAGTTTTTAAAATTGTAAAATGCTTTATTAAAGTCTTTAGTTTACACTAACAGGTACATATACCTCACAATTTGTTTGAGGTATAATTGATATGCAATCAATTGCACATATTGAAATGCACAATTAAAAATTTTTGTACAATTTTGTACAAAATAGGTGCAATTTTAAAGTTTTGACATATGTGTACAACCGTGAAATCATCACCCCAAAGCCAGTTAAACATATCCCTCACCCACTAACCCTGCCTGTCTTTCTTCATAGTCCGCCCCGTCCTCTCCAGGTTCTTACTTCATTCCCAGGCAACCACTCACTAGCTTACTTCCTGTCAGTATAGATTAGTTTGCATTTTCTAGATTAAATGACAGCAGAGAGCACGTATTCCTTTATGTCTGGCTTTTTTCACTCAGCATAATTATTTTGTGATTCATCGATGTCATTGCATATGTCAATAGTTCAATCTTTTTATTACTGAGTAGCTTTCTATTGTATGACTAAGCCACAATTTGTTTATCCATTTGTCTATAGATGGACATTTGAGTTATTTCCAGCTTGAGGCTATCATAAACAGGGCTGCTATGAACATTTGCATATAACTCTTAGCATGGGAAAATGCTTTCTTTTCTCATGCCTAAATAATCTGAGGACAATGGCTGGATCATATAGAAGGTATATGTTTATCTTTTTATGAAAGTGGAGGACTTTGCCACAGAGTCATACCATTTTATAGTCCCTCTAGCAAGGAATGAGAGAGCTCATTCTTCCACACCCTTGCCAATGTTTGGAATGGTCTGTCTGTAATTTTACCCATTGTAATAGGTATCTAATTGTGGTTTTAATTTGCATTCCCCTGATGACTAAAGATACTGAACATGTTTTTATATGCTTATTTCTTATCCCTATGTTTTATTTGGTGAAATGTCTGGTCAAATATTTTGATCATTTTTTTAGGTCTTAGGGTTTTTTTTCTTATTATTGAGTTTTGAAGATTTTCTATATACTGGACACAAGTTCTTTATCATATATATTTCAAGAATTTTCTCTAGACTGCCTTTTCAGTCTCTTAACAGCTACTTTTAAGGAGCTAAAGGTTTTAATTTGTATGAGGTCCAGTTATCACTTTTGTCTTTTATGTTTAGTATTTCTAGTGTGGAATCTAAGAAGACTTTGTCCAACCCAAAGTCACAATAATTTTCACCTGTTATTTTCAGCAAGTTCTATGATTTCAGGTTTTACATTTAGTCTTATAATTCACTTTGACCTAATTTTTGTATATGGTGTGATGTATAGGTCAAAGCTCATTTTGGGGGAAAGGGGCATGTGGGTGTCCAGTTATTCCAGCACCATATGTTGAAAAGACTATTCTCCCTCCACTGAATTGCTTTTGCACCTTTGTCAGTCATTCATCCATGCATCTGATTTCTGTATTCTCCATTCTGTTCCCTTTGTCTCTCTTTATGTCAATACCACACTGTGCTGATTAGTGTCACTTTATAATAAATCTTGAAATAGGTGATGCTAGTTGTCCATATTTGTTTTTCTTTTTGAAATTTGTTTTATCTGTTCTAGGTTCTTTGCATTTACATATGAATTTTAGAATCAGATTGTTACTTATTGCAAAATAGCCTGCTGTAATTCTTCTGGGGATTGTTTCGAATACATAGATGAACTTCAAGAGAATTAGCATCTTGACAATATTGAGTTTCTAACACATGAACAGGTATGTCTCTACATTTATTTAGGTATCCTTTAATTTCTCTTAGGAACATTTCATAGTTTTCAGTGTAGAGGTCTTGCACATCTTTGGTCAGATTTATCACTAAGTAGTTCATAATTTTTATGCTATCATAAATAGTGATTTTTAAAATTTCAATTTCTGATTGTTGATTGCTTTTATGTAAAAATGCAGTTGATTTTGTTTATTGAACTCATATTCTACGATCTTGAAAACCTTCTTGTTCAGACGGTGAGAGTAGACATCAAGTGTGGTTTGTCTGAGGAATGCAAGGTTGGTTTAACATTTGAAAATCAATCAATGATAATCATCATTTTAATAGACTAAAAAAGAAAAAAATACATATTTTATCTCAGAAGATGAAGAAGAAGCATTTGATAAAGTCCAGTGTCTATTCCTGAAAAAAAATCTCTCAGTAAACTAGAAATAGAAGGAAATTGCCTCAGTCTGAGAAGGACAACTACAAAAACTCCAGAGCTAACATTATACTTAATTTTGGAAGACTGCCTACTTTCTCCCTAAAACCAGAAATAAGATAAAGGCTACCTTTTCCCTCTTCGAAGCCACTATTCCTTTCACATGGAGGGTTTCAATGACCTTCTAACTGGCCTTGCTACTTTTACTCTTATCTCCTTAAAAAGGGTCTCCCCACATCAGCCAGACTGATATTTTTTAACTTCATATTTTGAACTAATTCCAGACTTAGAGAAGAATTACAATAGTTCAATAAACTCCCACTTAACTTTACCCCAATATATTAATTACTAATATTTTGCCAAATTTACTTTCTCTGATACCTCTTCATCTTTAAGTACTTTAGCATTAGTTTCCTAAAGACAAGGATATTCTGTTATATGACTACTGGGCAATGATCAAATTTGGGACTTTACCATTGATACTATAATATTATTTAATAGTCCATATTTAAAATTTGCCAGTTTCCCAATAATGCTCTTCATAGAAACCCCACCCCCTTCAATCCAGTATCTAATCTATCTCAGGGTAGCACATTACATTTGATTGTGCTTTTTGATTTTTTAGTCTCTTTTAATCTGGGACTGTTCCTCAGCCTTTCTTTCTTTCTTTCTTTTATGACTTTGACATTTTTTTTTGTAGTCTTTAAAAACTTTTTTTAATGAAAAATCTCAAAGGTAGAGAGAAGGGTATTAATGAACCCATATATAATCCAGCCTCCCAATTTCACATTCATCAGGGTTTTGCCACAATTGTTTCACTCGTTCCTGCATCCTCCCTTCCTTCTTTCCTTTCTTTTTAATTAAATATTTTAAGGCAAATCCCAAACATAGTATCATTTCACCCTTGCATGCTTTAGTGTGTATTTCTAAAAATATGGACATTTTCTTACATAACCACAAAGCTATTATCATATCCAAAAAAGTGAATCATTCCTTGGTGTTATTTAATATCCAGCTAGTGAGGCTGCTGCTGATTGCCCCCATTTTACAAATAAGGAAACAAGAGACTCGGAGAGGACAAGAACTTGGTGCAAGGTCACACAGCTTGCTAGTGAGGGGGATGGGGATTTTAATCCAGGGAGTCTGACTTGGGAGCCCACCGTGTAAGTCACTCTCTCTGGGCCTCAGTTTCCCTCTCTGTAAAGTGGGGCAATAATCATGACTGCTTTGCTGCTTTACAGGGTAAGGCATGAGTGTACCATGTTATTCTTGCTTCTAGTAATAACAGTGAAAATCATAATGAAATAAAGCAATCAGAAGAATTAATAGAAGTTGGCATAATTACAAAGAAATATGACAATTAAAAGAAACTAAGGTTTGCTGAGTTCCACTCATGTGTCAACTCTCCCTTATCTCATTTAATCTTTTCCCCAATCCTATGCTTCTTTTTTTTTTTATAATTTATTTTGGTATCATTAATCTACAATTACATGTGCAATATTATGGTTATTAAACTACCCCCTTCATCAGGTCCCCCCACCAACCCCATTACAGTCACTGTCCATCAATGTAGTGAGATGCTATAGAATCACTACTTGTCTTCTCTGAGTTGTACAGCCTCCCCGTGCCCCCAACATTACGTCTGCTAATCGTAATGCCCCTTTTTCCCCCTTGTCCCTCCCTTCCCACCCATCTTCCCCAGTCCCTTTCCCTTTGGTAACTGTTAGTCCATTCTTGGGTTCTGTGAGGACTTTGACATTTTAAAAGATTACATTTCAGTTGTTTTGTAGAATTTGGATCTATTTTTTCTATCCTCATGTTGTGTATTATTGGCAGACACAGGGCATTATGTATAGTGACATGACATGTAGAGTGACCCCACAGTAGCTGTTTTATTCTCCCTGCTGCACCTGATCTTTTGTTCACTTGCTTCAACTGTTCTAGCTCCTGCCTACCACAGAGCCTGATATTTGGACCCTTTCCAACCTGGCCTCTCATTCTTTCAAGTCTCTGCTTGAATATTCTCTCAGATCAGCACATACCGATCATAATATCAAAACAGTATCACCTCCCCCCACCCCCATGCCCAGCAGTCACTTTCTCTTGTGTCACCCAATTTCCTTCATGGAATTTCTCATGTTTGCAATGATTGTTTATATTTATGTGTTTACTTCTTTATTTCCTACCTCCCCAGACAAGAAGCTCTTTGGGAGCAGGGACTCTTCTGGGGTATTAACTTCTGACCTCCCAACATCTAGAGGGAGGAAAAAACAGTTGTGACTTTCTGGTTCTCCCACTGTGCTTTGTTGTCATTTTAATTTCAAATATGAAATGAAACTCGGCATTACATTACTGAAGTGACATTTACATTAGATGCCTAATGTTTAAAGCATCAGGCAAGATAACATAGCTGTGGATGTGACCAAATCTGTACTTCCATGTAATTTTTGCTCTTCTAAATATTTCTTAGTGAAATAAGTGGCCTAGACCCACTTGTTGGTATTCTGTGCACAGCAGATAGATGTGTGGTCATGGCAATGGGACGGTCATTTTCTTGCCCAATGCCAATTCCATTACGGACCAATAGTTTTGAATAGCAGTTGTTTTTTTACAGCCTCATTATTTACCTCAATCACTGAATTTACCGGAAAGAGAAAGAGAGAGAGAGAGAGAGAGAGGAAGAAAGGGAGGAAAGGAGGACGGAAGAAATTTCCCCAATAATAGGAAACATTCATTGACTTTAAAGATCAGAACATTTTGTCCCTCACTTCCAAGATAAAATCAGGCTTTGTTATCACTTCCCGGGCCCCAAAGGTCCTTGGTAATTTCTTTAGAGTTTTAGGTATAGAATACAGAATAGCAACCTGAACACATTTAAAAAACATCTCAGTTGGAATCATTCTGGAAATACACACTTATGTCATGGAGTCATTCTCAGCTGCTAGAAAAATACGAGGTTAAAAATATATTGGAATCATATAACTACAGAAAATTTCCAAAACTATGTTCAAATGTTCATTTAAAGAAAGAAAGCCTGGAGGGAGATCCATTTAACATATCTATTCTAGAGAGATGAAATTTAATTAAGATTATTCCTTGTTCTTTCATTTATAGTTGCCTTCATCCATCTATTTCCTTTAAAAAATCACCATATAAACTCATCTGCACTCTGGGGTGCTCATGCATTCTTCCCAGCATTTCTCATTTATAGCTGTTTATAAATTGCTACCTTTGAAAGGAACCTGGACCAAAGCAGTGTCTAAATTCTTTTTAGCCCCAGCACATCAATTTTTTATTCACACCTTAAATGAAAAGACACTGAGAAAAATCCCTTTAAGGTGATTTGATGATGCTATATAGTCTTTTAAACTTGTAAACAAATAATGTTTCTAGGTTTATTTTATTTTACCTCCAGAGACAAAGGCTCCAGGCAGCCTTTTTTGTTCCTTCATTCATTATTCAACCAGTCATTCAAGAACATGCATTGTCCCCTATGTGAGAGACACACGTCTTTCTCTTGTAAACTCAGAACCCAGGAGAGTTCAGCCTTGTCCACAGCATGACAACCGCTGTAACAGAGCTACATACGTCCCAGTTCCTCTGGAAAGTCAGGACGGCAAGGAAAGCTCACTGAGGGTGGGAAAGTGGGAAGGCAGCACTGGAGCTGAGCCACAGAGACCATATGCATGTTCATGAGAAAGGAATGTGAGTGAAGAGTAGTTGTTCTGACTGGCAGAGCATATGAAAGCAAAGAGGTGAGGAAGGGCAGGCCGTGGTACTGGCAATCCCGACAAAATCAGAGAACTAATGACTGACAGACATGAGACCAGTCGGTTAATCTCCAAACAGTTATTTAACACCCACTAAATTGAAAACTCCCGGATAAGTGCTGATGTGAGGAGAGGAGACTGTACGGTTCCTATCTTCCAGTTTACATTCTAATTGGGAAGAAAATACGTAAGTATGTTAAATATAAGCAATGATACATGGCTATACTACATGCTAAAGGGTTTAGGACAGTGGAAGCTTTACTTATTAGAGCAGTTGGACTCGACCTCCTCATTACTCATTCCTACCAATTCGGGGTTTGAGTATGCTTGCCTCTGTATGTATATTTATTTACTTAGAAACAGTGCACTTACACTATTGTCCCAATCTATGGAAATTGGAAATGAGTAAAGTTTACTTTTTCTTTTTTGATAAAAGCAAATAGAAGTAGAAATTCTAATATTTTTTCTACATTCCAATGGGTCACCTCATGCAACGCTTGGGTGCACACACCTTCTTGGAAGACCACTAGGTTTGAGCATATAGATAGTTTCACAGAGAGAATATTTTTCTCTTTTACAGCATGGCCTAGATTTGACCCAGATATAAGTAGCATTTTTAAGAAAGAGAAAAATGGGAACAGGATGTTTTCTAGAAACTGCAGGAAGAAAATACTTACTAGATCTGTGATAAAAGGAGGCCATGATGTCAAGCTTAGTGAATCTAGAGAGCGAGGTGTTTCAAGTGCAGTCTGTGCGGTGCTTGTATCATAATGACTCGGAGCCACACTGATACACACTGATTCCTGCGTCCCACCCAAGGCTCACTGATTCAGAACATCTGGAAATAGGGATAGGGGATCTGTAATAAGCTGATTCTTTTCATTACTGAAGTGTAAAAACCGGTGATCTAAATGATAGAGACTTCAAGTTGCCTAATCTAAATTTTAGGCAGGACATCTTTAAAAATCACAGAGATTATATAAATACTTAAAAGCAGTCTCTTAGAGAATCCATAGGTCACAATCAGCATTGAATCTGTGGAAAAGACTTCCTCTCATTGTTTAGCTTTGCCAAGCAGTGGAAAATTTGCTATCTTGATCTTCATTCAAAATAAGAAATATTTTCTCTGAGCGTACTGAGCCCATTTACAATGAGAGTTATACTTCATTTCCCCAACAGACTATACGCCATATTATTCATGAAAGTGGTTTTGAGTCTTTGGGGCAACTTGCCGCCCATACAAATGAGGAGAGACAAATACAGTGCCCGGTGAACATCTTGTGACGATCATCAGTTACGGCTTAATCGTTGGTTTATGGCTCTTGTCTTATTTTGGAAGTTCTGATACAATTAGCTCTTTCTTTAAGCCTGATTATATCCGAGACAACTGAATCAGAATCAACATTTCTGATTCATCTGTTCTATTAGTATGTTTTGCTACATATTGGAACTTCTGTTCAATTTTACTTTAACTTGAAAAGAAATCGAATACTGGTTCATGGGGCTATTCATGACACCGTTCCAGTTTGTACCCAAATGGAACATGGAGCTTGTTTGTGTCTCAGTGACCCCATATTTAGATATGGCTTTTGTGGGGTTTAGAAAAACTATGGGGGGTTTTTGAAAATCACCTTTAGAAATTCCCTGCAACTGGAAGTAATAATCTTCTAAACTCCCATTACATTTGATCAGTACCTCTCTTAGAACACATGTCGCTTTCTCACTTGTACCAGTACACGTGTGTCTCTGTGTACATCCCTGGGATGTTCTCTGTTTGCAGAGGCAGTGTTTGGGCTTTCTCAGGTTTGTAGATCCCACCATACCTAACAGTAACTTTAAAAATAAGTCTCAAAAATACATATTCGATATGAAATGAGCTCTCAACACCTAATCAAAAGTCAGAGAAAATCGAGTTTATACCTACAAACGTAATCTTGCTTTCAGGTCCCATTTTGGACCCTGCACGTTCTTACCATAATCCTGCAGCTGTGCGCCAGCCAAGGAAAGGACATGAACCCAGTACCTTCCTGCTCTCGGCCACACATTTATGCCTTAGTTACTAATAACAGTAATTACTATTTACCATGTTCACTTATAGAGTTGAAGAAACTGACATTTTCAGAGTTTAAATAAGTTGCTCAGGGTTACAGAGCATTAAGAGGGCAGAGCCAGTCTTTTAAACCAGGTCTGTTTGATACCAGAGCCTAAGACCACAGCCATGCTCTGTCTGCCCTCTGTTTGCTGACTCAACCACTTCTCCATTCTGGTCTCTTTCTAGTCCCTAAACTCATGTAATAAAGGCAAAGTATATTTACAGCATATTTATAATATTTAACACTGAATGGTGATGCTTCATAAGAAAACATATTCCTTATCAATTCACCTGTGCATTACATTAGTTTATTCATAAAGAGTGAAGACTATTGGCTACGTTACATATAATAGCAACACTATATTATTTATACCCCAAAGTCAGAGTAACCAGGTATTTCCTGGGAAGGTATGTTTAAATGTTCAAACATACTCTGAAATAATTATAGGTTCTATTTGTTGAGCATTGAGCACATATCAGGCATTATACTATCTACTTACAGAGATAAAAAAAAAAAAACCTCCAAGGAGATAGTGGCTGAACGGCCCATTTTAAATAAGAGAAAGCAAAGACTCAGCAGATGGGGGAGTAAGGTTTCTTGCCTCATGAAGTACAGTTAAGAAGCAACTCTACCACTCTTTCCTTCTCCAAAGACTTATTCTCTCCAATAAACTATATTCTCTCCTGCAAGTGTTTCCTGCTCCCTTGCATCTGAAGTTCTCCCTTTGAGGGGTGAAAAGAGGTGTTCATATCTGAACATTTATTATGCATGAAGTATCATAACTCTCTTGTGCTTTACTCTTAATTTTCTATCTTGAAGAAGCTCTGTAAATCTTTAGTTTATACCTCTTTCTCTTTAACTAGGACAGATAGTTTCTCAATTAACCAGGCATCCAACATCTGATTAATTTAGTTATCTTGTTCTGCCCCACTTTTTTTTTTATCTCTGACACTTATTCCCCACATATTTATAATTCTGTGCTCCCTCCATGAATGTGAATATCCTTTCCATTCTCTCATTCTATTTTTAAAAATCATATTTCTGCTGCATTTTTCCTTATTGCATTTCTTTATTCCACACCCCTTGGCATTCTCCTCAGCACAAGTACCAATGAAAACACACAGCATGAGAGGAACTGACAACCTGCTTCCTTTCACCTAGCCTATAGAGAAGTCCACGTAGTGGCTTACAAAATCCATTCTAGGGCGGAAGGAACACTGGCCATATGAAATACTGACAGTTCAAACCCCTGCCAGCCACACATCTAGAATGAGTTGTTATTTTCCCAAAAGGATTCAAAGTATGCTTAACATGCTCCTCACAGGAAAGAATTTTACTGAATTCTCTTCTCTGATTGTGACCAAGAAGAAATAGAAAGGAAAAAAAAAAGCTTACTATTTTAGTGCTAGGGAGGCTATATTTGGAGAGGAAGTTTGTGTTTTATTAGAGGCTAATTTTGGAGACGATTACAGTGGAAATTAAGGGTAACTAAGATGGAGGGCATTAAGTACATATACTTGAAAATGTTACTTTTACCTATAACTAGTCAAACTTGGAAGCTGTGTAGTACCTCTTCAGTGCCCTTCTGGAGATGCTATAGATTCGGTATAAAAATACAATGCATTCACCAGTTTAAGTCTTCCCTTCCCCCAATTAAAAAGCTGAAGTGTACTTTTTAAACAGCACACTTGCATTGGAGAGAGCATTCTGCGATGATGAATGAATAATAATTTACCACCTGACAAAACAGCCACAGTGCCACTGAGCATTTTTTGGAATAGCCAGGACACCCATTGATCATGAATATTTATTCCTGACATACCCAGACCACCTGTAAATTTCCTGGTCTGGACTGGAAAATAAAAAATGTTTGCCCCATCACTACACTCCTCCCAGGTGAATGCTAACACTGTATGAAGAGCATTTTTTTTTCCAGAAAAGATTTAACCCTGGAATTAACTGTTTTTTGCCTGTGAGAGGTGGAGGAAAATGTGGTATACAAAGGATGCTATGATAGAGACTGTAGGCCATGCAGGTATAATTGTTGACTTCAGGAGTTGCTGGAATACAGAGCAAATCCTTTTTTCTCTATTAAAAATAACATTAAAAAATCAAAAGTAATATCTTTTCATTGTAAAAAAAACTAGAAAATCTGGATAAGCAAAGAAAAATGAAGGAGAGGAAAATAACAAAAACTACCCATGATTCCAACAGGCGGAGAAAATTATGATATTCTGGGAATTTTTTTCAATATGTACGTCTGTGTTTTTTCCTAAAACAAATACTGAATATATGACTTAAAATTTTTTAAACTTTTTATTTCACTTAATATATACCATAAACAGGATTTTGTGTCACTAATTATGCCTATTCTTTTATTCATTCATTTCAATGGATACATCAAATTAATAAATATTTTAATCTAATTTTCTCTTGGAGATAACTTTATTTCCAGTTTTTATATTAGTAACAGTGCTGTGATGAACGATTATGTAATTAATCTTTCTACTTTAAGAAATATTTTCTTTAGTGGAATTGTTCATAACAAATATTCAAAATATCAAAATTTGAGGGTTTCTCTGTATAACAGAATTATTTTTTGAATAGACAGTTCTATAAACAGCACTTGCACCCCCTACTGAAGTTCAAAATTATGTAAATCCATTTAAAAGTCACAAATTGTCGTAATAAGGAAATTTGAAGGTAGTTTTAAATTATGAATAAATGTGTACCAAAGGCTAATTTGTAATTCAGTTCTTTTCTTTGAACAGCATGTTTTGCATTTTTGGTTCACACATGCTGGTACAGTCTCTGGGTCACTCATCACTCATTCCATGGATATATTTTTTTTTATTGAAATATAGGTGATACACAAAACTATATTGGTTTCAGGTGTACAACATAGTGATTCCACAATGATATACATTACAAAATGTTCACCACACTGTGTACTTACAATCTGTCACCTCACAAAGTTATTACAAGATTATAGACTATATGCCCTGTGCTGTACTTTTCATATCTGTGACATTTATTTTATAATTGGGAGTTTGTATCTCTTTATCTCTGTCATCTGTTTCATCCTCCTGCCTCCCTCCTTTATGGAAACCACCAGTTCTCTGTATTTGTGAGCCTATTTCTCTTTCGTTTGTTTTCTATTTTTTTAGTTTCCACATATAAGTGAAATCATATGGTGGTATAAGCTTTCTGCTTACAGAGGTATGGTTAAAGTCCTGTCTCTGCTGGGAAAGTGGTAATACGTGATTCTAGAAAGATGGAGCAGAGTAACCCAGAGCAGAAGGCAGATATGAGGCTACCGTAGGTAGGAGCCTCCACCGCAGAGTCCCGTCTCTGGCCAAGCTCTCTTGTCTGGCCTCTCAAAGCTAGCGACTCTTCCCTCTCACTTTGCCATCAGTTACTGCTTCTCAATAGGGTCTACTGGGGTCACTTACATCAGTATAAAACATGTCTTATATTTCCCATCTTAAAAGAACCTCTTTTGACCCAAATCTCTCAAGAGCTTGCCCCCTATTTCGGTTCCCTTCTGCAGCAAAATTCCTAAAAAGCATTGACTATATTCTCCAATTCATCCCTCCACCCACCACCTCTTCCTTTAAAACTCAGCTCAGGCCTCTCCTCAAGCCAGAAATAATCTCTGACTCTCTGAACCGGAAGTAAACAACCTTCCTCTGCCCATCCCAGCTCCCACCAGTAGGTATCGTAATGACGTGCTTACTGGTTGCTTCTCTCATTAAATGGTAAGGATCACCTGGACAGATAGATTGTCTTACAAAATATTGAGTCCTGAGTGCCTACTGCACTGCCTGGAAAATTGTAAATAACCAATAATGCTGCTGAATGAATTGAGTCTTGAAAGATAATCAGGAGTTCCTAATGAGCCACGAAAAGAGCATTCTAGGCAGAAAGAACAGAATGTGCAAGGACATGGCAGCCAGAAAGAACGTAACAGGTACATTCAGTACAAATCATTCAGTGTGGTAGGAACACAGGGCGGTGTGTGTGGGTGGAAACAAATAAAATCAAATTTATTCTATCCTGGGTCATTAAGATTCTAATACCCTATACCAAAGAGATTGGACTTTATCTTATTCACAATAAAGATTCACAAAAGAAATACAAGCTGACTACTAACCTGATCAAATTTTCATCTTCATAATGTTCACTAACATTTATTGAGCTACCCTATACCTATTTCATATAGAAAGACATTACCATAAAAATTTTTTGAGTTATTTGTCCAGAGTATACAATTAACCCACAGTAGAGCAAGCATTCAAAACCAGACTCTCTTGAGTGCGGAAGACACTCTGAGCTCAGTATTTGGTACAGAAAGACCAGCTGGGCACCCAGGTAGTAGACTGGAGAGAGAGTTAGGGGGCTACTGCAATAGGCTGGGTGAGAATCAATGATCACAGCATGAACTAAGCCAGGCTCTTGGAGGGCAGCAACCGCATCTTGTTCCCCGTTGTCCGGCACCATGTTCCTGGAATACATCAGTGTTCAGTAAATTATCTTCTAAACTAGTGAAAATGTGAGAGGAGGGCAGAATACGGCTACTTAAGAACTACTTGACAAATGGGAGGTAAAGGGTGAGGGTGAGTGAAGAGAAGGACTTGAAGAAGACCCTGGTTTCTAATAGTGGCCATGAAGTGCATCATGATGCCATTAACTGAGATGTAAACACCAGAGGAGGATCAGATTTGGTGACGTTGAGGAGGATGGGTTCTGTTCTGAGTTTTACATGCATATGAAATGCTTGGATGGAGATGTCTGGTGGGGAGCTGAAAATACAGATCTGTAGCTCAAAGACAGGTCTGATCTGAAGATAACCATCGCTATTGTCAGGACAATGTAGATTACAAATGAGCATGGATGAATATAACTTTACAGGCAAAATGTGCAATAAGAGAAGATGGCCAAGGATCAAACTTGAAATAAACCAACATTTTCAGGATGGGCAGAGGGTGCTGAACCAGTAAAGGACGCTGGGAAGGAGTAAGAAAACTCAGAAAAGAACAGCACCACTGAAACTGAAGCGAGACAAGGAGGGAGTGGTTCATTGTGTCCGAATCTGCAGGAGTCCTTAAGTTATCAGTCAGGGAAGGGAACAGAAATCACTGCAGGTGTTTTAAGCAAGAAGGGATAGAATTTGCTGAATTAGCTGCTTACAAACTTGGCTGGAAGTGTAGATTCTAGGCCTGGTTTTCTGATCAGTGCAGAACTGGGTCATATCTCTTCATTCTGGAACCAGACTGACGGCAACTTTGCCATATGGAGTGTCTCCGGCTTGTCATGGCAAGGAGCAGGGAACAAGAACACAGGAAACACTGCTTCCTAAACCTCTGTCCAGAAGGGGCATCTGTCTTCTCTATTCATATTTTATTGGACAAAGCAAGTCAATACGACATCTACCTTGTAGGAAGCAGAAGGGTACTGTTCTACCATGAGCTTCGATGGAGGGGAGCTGTAGCAATGATGAGCAGACCTCAGGAAATTTATTTCATTTTCTGTACCTTTCTTTATCCTTTGTAATAATTTTAGTGTGCTGGTCTCTTAGGGTTGTTGGAAGGTCAAATGAATTAATGTATATAAGATTCTGTGAAAAGTGAATGATCTATAGGCATTATTTTGTTTCTCTATTCCTTTTCCTTAACTCTTTTCTCCTCTGGTGACTCCATTTAGCCCTGGGCTTTCTCTATCCAGCCTGCATTCTGTTCTGGTCTGGCCAGTACATTCATTCTTCAAATGAGAACAGAGCCTCTCTTATCCCCCACCCCACAAATCCACAGCAATGGGAAGGAGAACAGAAAATTCATCTTCTTCCTTGTCAAAATTAACCAGGTTTCTCTCTTAAAAGTTGACAATTCAAGAAGTTTATAAAATCATACCTAGGAAATTCCCCTCTACCCGTTATCGCCCCTAATTGGCTTCTGCAACAAGCACTGAAAAATCTTTAGGAGCCAAATGATTCCTTAGCTCTGTGGTCAGCTACTAAGGGGACCTTCACTTCTAATCAGCCCTGAATGGCTTGGAACTACGTACTCTCCAATGAGGCATCTCCGACAAGGAATAGGCGTGGACAATCTTTCCTCTCGGTGTGCTCTTTCTCTCTCTCAAATTCTCTTTCTCTCTGTATGCCTTCCCAAAGATATTTCTGTCCTGTCCCTGAAAGCAACAGAATCCATCCCAGCTGCAGACTGGAGGGGGAGGTGTCTTGAGTACAAACAGCTGCCTGGGGTCCACGCAGCAAGAGAAACGCAGAGGAATTTATGGAGCCACACACGGTCAGGACAGGAAGACCCTCCTTGTCTCTCTCCTCCCAACCCCCCCTTTTTCTCTGACTCTCTAGCTCCATAGCACTCTAAGGCACACTGGGTGGGCCCCTGGTGCCCTAAGGGTTTCCTCTTTCCCCCAGTGTCTTGGGATCAAGATATCCTCCTGGGAATTCTTGACATTGATGAAAAACATCCGGCACCCAAACATCTCTTCCTGGTTCTGACTTTGCATTCTTATAAAAGGAAGGATGGCGATATTTTCCCACACACTGTCACCTCTGTCAGGAAGACGTTGTCAGGGATGGATGAACCTTCCCACTGCTTTCCTGTGTAATAAATAAAGCCACGAGCCATACGGCTGTCACCTGTCAACCCTTCCTACCCCCTCCATGCAAGCCCAAGCCCTCTACCAGGTTATTTTGTGAGACCTGGCTCCCCCATGCCCTCTAATGGCATCAGATGTCCTAAAGTCCACTGGCTGAGTGGTCAGTGAATTAGGCATCTGCTGTATCTCAAGCACACCCTGCCCATGAGCACATAGAACAGACGTGACACCTGCATTATCTTGTTTTGCTGTCAAGAAATTAACTTTCTTTTATAAAATAATTCAAATAGTCAAAAAGTACAGCAATTACTATAACACTAAGTAGATGTAAACACCAACATTTTGTTGAATTTTCTGAGGACCTTATGTTGATAAAAAAGAAAATGTTATCGGCAGAAGTAAAGAGATCTCTGTCAACCATTTAATTTTCCTTGCTCCTTCTCTCCTTCCCTTTCTTCACCTCCACCCTTCCCCAATGGTAACTACTAGTCTAGTTATCTGGTAGGTATGTATTTATAAAATGTATGATTTTGATTTTAAAAAAATATATAAAAATTGTACCATACTTTATAAGCCCTCTAGGGAAGTGTTTTCCATCTTGTTTTGACAAGAGCCCCTAGTTTGACTACATTTTACATCACCACAAGCCCAGGTATGAACACACATAAACATATAGTTGAGCATTTAACCGAAACAAAATTGAAGTTCATTCTGATATTTCTATTCTATTCCATTCTATTAAATTCTATTCTGTTACTTTTTAAATTCTGCTATTGATATGCCAAATTGATTCTATGACCCAATAATGAGTTAGGACTCAGGGTTTGAAAAACACTGCCTTGAGGTATATATCTAGGAGCAGAATTGCTGAGTCAGAGGATATGAGCACCTTAACTTCCTTACATGTTGCCAGACTGTTCTTTCAATAATAAGGTGTATCCAAATTCAGAGATATAAAAATGTGCGTTTTATAATATCCATTATGCTACATTCTCAGCCACTTGTCCGTTATATGCATTCCTAATAGTGTGTTTTCTTGTTCTTTTCACTTTCTTTGTATGTATTCTGTGAAGGTTTTAAATTTTAGAGTGGTTAAGTATATGCATTTTTTTCTATATGGCTTTTTTTTTTAAGGCGTTAATGCATTCCTTCTTCATGTCATATAGTCTCCTCCACTGTCTTCTGGAGCTTTTGCAGTTTTGATTTTTAACTTTAAGCCATTAATACATTTGGGGTTGATGTTTTGTTATGGTGTGACATAGGGATTAATGGGAATGACCAATTATCAAAAATTTTTTTGAGTAACCCATTCTTTCCCTATTGGTTTTTAATGCCATCTGTGTCATATACCAAGTACTCAAAATACATGAATTTGTCTCTGCTCCTTTTTTTTCAGATGATCTACTTATTTATCCCTACACCAATATCATTGTATTATTTACTAAAGCTTTATAAAAAAATCCCCTATCAAATTGTGTTGGCTCATCTTGATGGTTTATTTCTTTATAATTTTTTAGAATCACCTTGTCTATGTGTGTGAGAAACCATGCTGGGAATTTGTTTGGCATTACATTGTATTTATAGATAAATTTAGGGAGACTTGTCATATTTTTAAATATTTATTTTTGTAGTCCATGAATGTAGTGTATCTCTCTATGCATTTAATTATTCCTTCATGTCTTACAATAAGGTTTTTTTTGTAAGTTTTTCCATGTCTTGCATATCTTTGTTAGATTTCCTTCTATGCACCTTAGGTTTTATGTTATTATAAGTGGCATTTTATTTTATTATTATTACATTTTCAAATGTAATGCAGGTGAATAGAAGTATTATGGATGTTTATTTTGAACTTTATTCAGCAAACACTGAATTATATAATTCTCTTTGCTAGTTGGTCTGTGTATTATTATCTTGTGGTTGGTCTGTGATTTTCTATACAGACAAGCGTTATCTGCAAAAAAAAATGTATTTTTTCCAACTCTTAAGTCTTATTTTTTGCCTTATACTTATCTTGGTGCTCTGGCTAGGATTCCACTGCAAATATTAAAAATACGTCTTATACAGATGGACACACTGAGCCCCATGGTGTGACACACTGAGAAGGACACGTTATTTCTGTGTTATCCATAGTCCAATCATAAGAAAATAGCAAGGAAATCCAAACTGAGGGCCATTCAACAAAATAACTGATCGACATTTGCAAATATGTCAAGATAATGAAAGTCAAGGAAACACTGAAGATCAATTACAAATTGCTAGAGACAGTAATGTCTCAACAAGGAAATGTATGTAGGATCCTCTATAGGAAATGAAAACAGGAAAAGAATATTATGGCTAAATTTTAATAAGGTCTTTCATTGATAGTATTGCACCAATGTTAATTTCCTGGTTTGATAATTTTACTGTGGTCATACTAAATGTTAATATTAGGAGACGGTGGGTGAGAGATACAAAGAAACTTTCTGTACAATTTTTTCAACTTTTCTGTAAGTTTAAATTGGTTCAAAATTAAAAAGTCATGTTTGGAAACTGGCCTCTTTGCATCATTTGGGACTTGACAAAAATATGTTTAACATTGAACAGAGTATGTTGTTTGCTGCAAGTGTTGGGTACATATTCTTCACCTGTTTGGGGGTTCCCTTCTTATTCATAGTTAGTTCTCTGTGTAAGTGTGTGTAATACCATCTGGATGTTGAATTCCATGTAATACTTTTCCTACATCAACTGAGACATTCAAGTTTTTCCCTGAATATCTTTCAGTTTTGTTTTTCCTTTTTTTCCCTTTCAAAATTGTTTACTACACATTTCTGATTTTACTACATTTTCGAGCATTAATCCATCCTTATGTTTCTGATATAAACCCTCTTTTGTCACATGTATTTTTTGAGATTTTAATTTTTTAGAAAAATTTTTGATTCACAGCAAAACTGAGAGGAAGGTACCGAGTTCCTGTATATCCCTGGCCCCACTAGGGCATCACCACTCCATCAGCATTCCCCACCAGACGGCTGCATTTGTTACAACTGATGACCCTACACTGACTCCCATTATCACCGGAAGTCCATAGTTTACATTAGGCATCACTCTTGGTGTGTGTATTTTATGGGTTTGAAGAAATGCATAATGACATGTATCCATTATAATGGTAACATAGAGTAGTTTTACTGACCTAAAAAAAAGTTTTGCTCTCAACTTGTCATCTCTCTCCCCAGCCCCCTCTGTATTTTTAAAGTACACTGCTAGATTTGGTGTGCTATGTGGCATCCGTTGTTTTTACACCTATGCTCATTGAATGAGATTGGTAGTGATTTTACTTTATATAATTTCTATTGTTTTGTGTTCCAACTCTTTTTCTTTTCTGGATTTCATTTTTACTTCCCAAAGTGTGGCTTTTGTATTGTTAATGACTCATTCTCTTATCTTTTCGCAGGTCAGCTTTCTCTCACCTTCCTTCTTGAGTGATAGATCACCAGTAAGAATAATAGTTGACTGTTATTATCCCTAGTACTTTAAAGATACTCTATCATCTTCTGGCCTTTACTTTCACTGATGAGAAATTTTGTTGCCAGTCTAATTGCTATTCCTTAGCAGGTAATCTGCTCTTTTTATTGAGTTGCTGGTTTTTAAAGATTTCTTCTTTGTCTTTGGTATTCTGTAGTCTGTAAGGGATCGGTCTAAACAACATCTTTTCTTAATTCTAGAAATTATAAGCCATTATCGTTTAAAATGTTGCCTCACCTACATTAACTCTTTTTCCCTCCTTTAATTATTTTGGATATATATTGGATTTTCTTCAGTCATCCATGCCTCGTAGTCTTTTACAGACTTTTAAAAAGTATCTTGATCTATTTGTACTTCCTTCTGAGCCCTTGCACCAGATTCATCTTCCAATTTTCTGATTTTTTTCTTTGGCTATGTCAATGTAGTGATTAACCCATTTAATAAGTTGTTAGCTTTAAAAACTGTTTTTGTTTTTTTTTTTTTAGTTTCTGGAGTATCTATTTTCTCCTTTCCAAATCCACATTACTCTACCTCCCATCTTTTTTTCTTTTCTGTTTCTTCTTTTAATGTCTTAAATACGTCAATAATTATTTTATGGTGGATGATTTTCATAATTTCAAATCTTTGGGATTTTTTTATTATTTCCAATTCTTGTCCCTTATTGTTGTATTGTTGTACTTGATATTTCTTCCGCATTGTAGATTGTTTCCTTGTATGTTCTGTAATTATTTTTACTGTGAGCTAATTTCAGATGTGTGTTTGCGTTTATATGTATATTTTTGCTGGAATCCCATGTGCCTTGATTGGAGGAGATTATTCTAGTGAGATATTTTATATTTGTTTTGATGTGGCCCTATAGGTATTTCATTACTCTGAGACCAAATTATATAGTGGGTTGGGTTGTGTCTCCTCAAACGACATGTTCAGGTCGTAGCGCTTGATGTAACCCCTGTGACTTTGACCTTATTTGGAAATAGGATCTTTGCAGATGTAATCAAACTAGGAGGAGGTCACAGCTATAAACCAAGGAAAACCAAGGATTACCAGCCACCACCAGCAGCTAGGTGAGAGGCATGGGGCAGATTTTCCCTCAGAGCCCCGAGAAAGAACCATCAGCGTCAACACTTTGATTTTGGACTTCTGGCTTCAGAGCTATGACACAATAAATTTCCATTGTTTCAAACTACCCACTTCGTGTGGCTTGGGATTGCCTGTGAGGATATTAAAATTTCGATTTTTAGCCCGTAGAGTTTTTGCCTGGGTTAGACACCCCCTGGCATCTACTTAGACATTCACTGCTTTGACTTTAAAATCCCACTTGACTCCTGGCACTTTTAGTGTTTCCTTTTTTCCCCATGGGTGAACTTCATAGTTTTATAATTTTGCTGTAAATATTTTATCCAGCCCAGAAAAATGTGTCTAAGAGGAAAGCTGCCTTTCTGTCTTAACTCAGTTTGCCATATTTCTGGACCCTGAAATCTGATTCTCACTTAGAGACATAGAAAGGAGCTCACAATAGAGCATAATTAAGGGAGGGTAAAATGTCCTTTGGGCACAAAAAGGTGGACAGATGTGGAAAGTAGGAAGTATGAAGGGATACCAGGCACACCCTGTTCCACTCTTTCAATTGTCCTCATATTAAAGAGAGCAGGAGCTCCTTCATATGACCTGCAAGACCCTGCCTGCCTTTCCCACCTCATCTCTTACCACCTCCTTTTCATAATACAATATCCAGGCCCAGGAACATGCTTCATTCCCTCAAATGTCTTTCACTTCTTTGTTCTTCTGAGAACAGTCTTCAGGTGTCCAAGTCCTCCATACCCTCAGATCTTCTCCAGATGAGAGGGTCGTCTACTGAATAAAGAATGGATGAGAGAGAAGCAAGACTGAAATAAGGAGACCAGTGAGAACATGAAGTGGTTTAAACTAAGGGTTGGGGATGGAGAGAAATAGTACTTCAGTGAGAAGAATTACTGATCTCCTACTATTAACTATGTGCTGTTATCAAGTCAATGGATAGCTTGTTCATATTTGTCTTTATCTTTCTTACCCGATCAGAAATTCCTTTAGGTCAGGAATATTATGGAGACATTTTTTTTCTTTTTGTACCACACAGAGCTTTTTCCAGGATTTTGCAACAATGCAATAGGTACGTTTTGAGTGAAGGGATAAAGCAATAAATTCCTGAAGATGGATTCACTGAGAACACAGTTTTCTGCATATTCTGATATGGTGTGACGATCAATGTGCCTCATCGTGGGTTGCCTTTTGTTTCTTTTTTGCAGAGGGGCAGTATTTTGTGTTGTTTTGAGAATGGCTTCTGGAATCCATTTTATAATTCTATAGTTATGTCACCTGTTTTAATCTTTTATTTTTCTACCCCTTTTGTGTCTTGATGTAAGACTTCAAAGAAAGGGCTTAGCTCATTCTCTGTACCACTACGGACTTAGCATATTTTTGGCCCTCATTAAATGTTAACATCGACATCCACATCATGAAGAATAATTACACAAGAGGGAAGTAAACAGAAAGCAAGAGTTGGTAATTGTCAAATGGATACACCCACCTCTTTCCCCAAACTCATGATTGTAGGAGGTATTTATTGTCTCAGCATCTTTAACTCTTTCATTTCTGTATGCAAGTACAGAGCTGAACAGAGTGCAAGAATCATTTTTCTAAAGAATTCACCAGGAATTCAAATAATTTTTTCATTCCAGCAGCTAGTCCAAGAATCATAAAACAATATTTATTCTTTTGCAACCTCCAAGGTCAGCAGCACCCCTATTGGTAGAAATAGCTCACACAGCCCTAGTTTTCCTTTTCCCCAATAGTGAAAGGACTCCAGTGTGAGAGGAGCTCTCTGGTGCCAAAGGACTGCCCCTCCTCACTCCATCTATAGCAAACCCAGGGAAATATCAGGAAAAAAAAGTGGGGGGTGGGGCAGGATCTAGCTACCAAACACCTTGTCTCTAGCAACAGTTCTGGCTGGATCAACTGCTCTCTGACTCTAAGTCTTTCCAAAAAAAAATTATGTCAGCACAAGTGAGAGAAATAAAGGAAACATTTTTACTTGGCAACAGTGAAACTTTTCATTGGCCAAAAAATATGTGAATGAAGTAAGCTTTAAGAGCTTATGGTTTCTTTGTCAATATGAGCCCAATAAATCAAATTGGAAATATTTTCTGCCACCCCCACAGGATCTCATCAATCGCAAGTTTGCTTCTACTGCCTCCTTCCCACCTCAAATCCAATAAGGGAAGATGGCTGGCAGGCTCTGTGGCTTAGTTTAGGCAAGGCACAGTATTAGTGAAGAAACAAGGCTCTTGCTAAAGGAAGTCCGAAGTGCTTGCTGCAGGTTTACTTTTTAAATATGCAAAAGGAAAAGGGATATTTCTGAAGGGGGTGGAAAAGAAGAAAGAAAACCTTTGGAATCTTCAAGGTTGGTGTTTGTTGACATCACAGCTCAGTATTAGCACAAAAACCCTAAAGACATGGAAATGAGAGGAATGAGTTAAATATTATTCTTGCATCTACATTTTTCAGCTTGAATGGCATATAGCATCACCCAGGCAGAGAAGTAGGTGTCCTCAAAGGATAAATGTAAAAAAACCTTGGCTAGGCAAAATGTGCACACTAGTTAAATCACAAAATTAATTCTTTCTCCCAAGTATCTCCCTCAGCTATATCATTAACCATTTGTGTATAATGTGAATATAATATAGACTGAGGCCTTGACTGTGCACCTTGTTTTTTAAAGATAGAAAACAAAAGGGATTTTGCATTTGGATCATTTGGACATTAAGCACTAGAGCTACTAAATCATGAAACTCAGAGCATCATCAGAAACCACTGAAGACCTAGACCAGGGCTTATAAACTGAAATGTCTACAGGGCCAGTGTAAAGTACTGGGGACTGTTGAGGACCATACCAAAGTGTAGAGCTCAGTTCCTCTGTCAAGGGCATGATATTTTTAAGTTGTCAATGAATTTAAAATATTTTAGAAAGCACATGAAGGACCCACAAAGTTTCTGGCTTTCAATTTGCCACCCATCATCTGATACAAGGGTTGTAGAATTTCTGACCATTTTCAGATTTCAGAAAAGCCGTTCTCCTGGAAGTCTGGGTAAAATATTCTGATTCCGACCTGGCTTTTGCAGCTGTATCTGCTTGTCTTCACAGTTCATATATGTTCTGATGCTGACACATCAACATCACAAAAGATTTTCTTTTAATCCTCTAGCTAGAATAAAATCTCATGCTACAAACTCCCCCAGCTCACTGAGAAATCTAGAATTGTTTCCTATGCTAAAGATAAATGATTATATTCTAAGAGCACTGTAGCTGCTCCACAGGAAACCAGAATACAGCTTCCATTTGAAGAAGCCCAGCGTTCCCATTTGAGCTCTACAGATGCATTGCATGAAGCTATGAATTCTCTGTGCGGTATATATACTACCATGGTGCAACACAGAAGAACAAAGGATGTGTGGTGGGTGGACAGAACACTGGCAATGAATAAAACAGATGTGAGTTCCAATCCTGACTCCACTTACTAATTGATGAGCATCTGCATCTATCTTCATCTACCTGAACTTTCTTTGGTTTGGGAAGGTAACTTAATCCTCACTTAATCCCCACTAAATGTGAACCCTGGGCTGTTAAATGCCTCACATGTGGATTCGTCCTTGTCTGGAGAAAGACTGAATCTTCAGAAGAAAAAAGCCATAGCAGGGTATTGGAGTATGAGCTGTTAAAGACCTGGAAATGAGGTGGGTAGGGGCTGACACCAGATCCCTTGCAGGAATAAGCATGAACATCATTTTCCCAGTCTAAATAAGTTTTTGATATTGCTTTTGCTTGTAAATGCAGTATGTTTAAAAGTAAATATTTTAAAAATAAATATTTCCTTTGATCTCATTGTATCTGTGTGTTAATTAAATGACATACAACTCAAATTAGAAGTCGTACCTTATCTCTAGGGAAGAAGTATAATTAATTTGCTTCTTGGAAAAGGAAAAAAAAGAAATCTTCTGCATAGCCAAGTGGGCTCTGGAACCACTTTTCTCCTTCCAAACCCACTCTTCAACCTTTTCCACTTACGGTTTTCCACTTTTCCATTGCTCACTACCCTAGGGGGCTGACGTGTATGGAATGAACAAAGGAATCCATCAACCTCTGGCTTCCACTTTGGTTCTACAAATGGGAAAAAACATCAGGAGATCAAAGGGTGGGGGGTGTCTAAGGTAGGGGTTGCCTGGGATGGGCCTTGTGCTTCTGCTAGAATCCCTACAACCTGTCGCGTTGTTTTTTTCTTCCTAGCTCTTGGCCCATTTTCCTCTTGTCCTTTCAGGGCTGGAAGTGGTAACAATAGCCCTTTTGCTTTCCTAAACCCTTCCTCTACCTTTGTAAATTGACCTGTCCCATGGAATGACTCCTGGGAGGCAGACTCCAGGATGGAGATGTATGAGCACAAAGCTTATTACGGAGTACGCCTGGGATCAAAACCCGTGGAAGAAAGGAGAAGAAGGAAGAAAGGCAGAAGAAGCTGGGACAGCCCAAAACAACTAAGAGCTCTGAAGCCGGGTGGACCTTCAAAGTAGCTCTACTGAGGCAAGGGGTGAGGCCTTAAGACATCTATGCTGACAAATTGTTGGATGCAGGCTGCCCTGGTAAAGGAACACGAGGTTGGGTGAGGAGACTGTCTTCAGCCTATTGCAAATAGGAGCTTCAGACCTGATGGGGAATTTGAGCGGTGCAGGACAGCATCCAGGACAACCCGCGCTCTGTGCTTCTTGGACCCATTTCTATGTGATGAAGGAGCTCCTTCAGGACACCAGCTGGCCTCTTTTCCTGCGTGGAACTTACGAGAAGAAAGCTAGTGGGTAATAAACCTTTCTTTTGCTGGTCTCAAGAGCACAGTGTTACTTAGTATCTTCCTCTTTTACTTTACCGTCTAGATTCTCTTCTGTCTTGGTTAGCGCTTCTGCTAGTGTAGATGGCCACTGGGGTGACCTAGATTCTCATTCCTGAGGAGTCCAAGCCCTTCTTCACCTTACCTTTATCAGGCTGTTGTATTTATCATCAAAATGTGGAAAGGAAATTCTAAGGAATGCCCCTCTAATTCATTTGTGTGCTAAACATATTCCTCCCTACTCCCCTTGTGTAAAAACCATCCCATCTCCTTCTGAAGACCAGGGTCTGTTACCCAGAATGGGATGGAAATTCATCTTCTTAAATGCTGGTCTTTTGGCATGAAGAGCTGGATGTTTCCAAGTGGCAGCCTTAGTGTAATATTCAATTGAATGCTTGTTGTATTCCCTGGTGGAAACATGTCTCCTTTGGGCACCAGGACCTCTAAATCCCCCAAATGGGTTGATTATATTGGCGGTGAGCAACACTATTCCTGCTTCCACCCCTTGGTTCTCAGACATACATATTTGGCCTGTCAGGGACTCAGCACCATACAATGGCTGTTTATTTAGTGTGTGTATTACATCTGGGAGGATGTGCCTCATCTTTGCAAGGTCATGTCCCCAAGCTGGCCCCTCAGCTAAGCCATCACCAGGCCTTTCCATCACTCTATCAGTCTGGCGCCTTCTGGCTGGTGCAGTATGTGGCAGGACCATGGAGTCCACGATCACTTGCCCACTCTTGCACCTCCTTTCCTTTGAAGGGAGTCACTTGTTTTGATGGAATGTTATGGGAGATGCATGTAACAGACCAATCACTCTCTCAGCCTTCAGAGAGTGGTGCCAGATAAAGCTCTGCAGGCAGGAAAAGTCAACTCAAACCAAAAACATGAATCAATTCTTTTTCCAGTGCTCTTTCCAGTGTAGAAGATACCCAATGTAGCCAACACTCTGCCAAGTGTCTGCCTGGTGTCAAAGTCTAACGCCACCCCAGGGAGGGGTAGGGGGCCGTCATCACTGGTCTCTATTGCTCGTAGGCCAGGTATTTGTCAGTCTCAGTGGCTAGATCAGCGCTGGGGAGTGAGAAGGCACATTGTGGACCCAAGCAGAGCCTCCATTCCTGCCACCAGGACTATTCCATTGACATGCTGTTATGTGAGCACTGATATTTGATGAAAGAGGCTGGCTGATGTCACCTGGCCAAGTTATTCAGTCCTACTTGTTGGTTTAGTGGTGGACGCTCTGGTGACTATTACTGTGGAATACAAAGACCCTTGCACTTTCTTCCCAATCCCATAAATGCACACCCAGCTCTCTGACCCAGACCCCCTTAGCCTTGATCTCCCCGTTTGTCTTGACCAACTAGCTAAGCTACTTGCTTGTCCGTGAATCTGTATATATTCTCATCTGGTGAGCAAAAAGGGAAACGGAGGAAGGGAGAAAGGAAAGAGAAGGAAAGGTTAAAATACTGGCCAGCCATTTCATGAGAACGCTTGAGTAATCAGAATGATGTCTCAGGTATGGCAGATTCCTGTTTCAGTTCCTACGAAAGCCTCAGAAAACTCTAAATACAAATATTTCGTCTCATAGTTGGAATACTCAGCTGGAAAAATAATGCTAATTATTTAAGTTACTTCAAACATGAATTATTTGACCTATGCATGAATCATGTTCTTCTCTGAAATTTGCAGTAAATTAAAAACAGGCAGATAGAAACAGCTTGCAGAACGAGGTAATCCCAAATAAATTTACATGAATTCAAGAAAAGATGTTTCCTTCTTTGTAAAATGTTAAGACAGAAAGGAGGAGGAAGAAGAAGAGAGGGAAGTGGCCAAGGACTGTGCGGGACTTCCACTCGTGCTGGACACATCTTCCTTTTCTTTTCAGTTCACATTTTAAGGGAAGCAGGACACAAGGAATTGCTACTTCCTTCCCATGCCCAAACATTTTGAGCAGCTCAGAGTTTTCTCCACAGTATTTCCCCTGACATTTTCAACCTTCTTCCCTAGTACCAATTCCAGCTTCAGCTTTTAAATCAAAGCTTTCATCCCTGTGAAGAAGCACTCTGCAGGGAGGGAATAAAGCTTTTGTATCTTTTTTGTCATTTTTTACTCACATTCTTAATAACTTTGGTAGAATGCCTCACAAAATGCTAGGCTCTGGGTGTATGTGGATGAGCAACACAACCTGTCTGAGTCCAAATATAACAAAATATCATGCTTGGACTGATAAAAGAAGTAAAGAAGATTATGGAAGCAAATATCAAAGGCACTTGTCTCAGTCTGATGGTTGTATAGGGATTGGGTCAGAGACTTGGCATTTAAGCTGAGACCTGAAGGGTACTTAAGAGTAAGACAGGGTGAAAGCATTAGTCATGGACAGGGAAGGGAAGGCAGGAGAAAACTGGAGAGACAGCAAGAACAGGCAATAAAAGGCATAAGTCTATCTCAAGGCTGGTAGAAAGTCACTGATGGTTTTCAAGGCTTTTTCCTGCTTTTCTCCCTCCTTTCCCTTTTTCTCTCCCTCCCTTCCTTCTTTCTTTCTCTCTCTCTCTCTCTTGCATTTTTTGAAAGATAGCTCTACCTACCTCATTGAAAATGGAAAAAAAAATGCATAGATTTAAGAGCTGTTTTGAAGGAGGCCTCAGCAGAGTTTGACTACAATGGATGCTGGAGTAAGAGGCACGTGTAAAGGAGAAAGCCCAGGTTTCTCACTCAGGCTGTGGGTAGATGGTGTTCTCACAGTCTGAGACTGGGGCAGAAGAGGAGAAGCAAGTTCCCTCTATGTTTCCTAGGACAAATATAGATATAAACGTTCACTTTTTATCCTCAGCACCTAATCTCAGATTTCATTTCAAAATTATTGAGTTGATTTGGAGCCTAAGTCTCAAGTGATGGCTGGAAATGAACACTTTGCATTCAAGAAGTCCATTGAATTGAAAATTCACTTTTCCTGTAGAATATAAGAGTAGGGTAACCTAAAGAAGCAAAAACTAACAACAACTAAATAAATGCACTGGGATTTACACTGGGCCTGGGAAATTCAGCAACGTTCTTTAATTTTGGAGTGTTCCAAGATTCAGCCCTAGATGCGCTTCTCTTCATTACCTACATGGATATCCAACAGATCCAATCCTGTGGCTTTAATACCATCTACACTTGACAATTTATATCTCCAACTCCAATCTGTTTGCGGAACTCCAGATTCATATATTCAACTCCCTTATCAATAGCTCCACATGACATCTAACAAACATCTCAAAACTTAGCATATATGAAAGTGAATTAGGTATCTTTCCTCATGACCCCACTCCATCCAAAGTCTGCTCCATTTCTAGGCATCTAATTCCCAGGGACAAAATTTTCTCTCATAGCTCACATTCAGTCCTTCCCAAAACCTATGGGCTCCACCATCAGGAATATCCAGACTCTGGCTACTTCCCACCATCTCTAATGATGTCATCGTATCTCACCTGGATTCCTGAAGTAGCTTTCCGACATGTGTTCTTGACTTCATCCTGCACCTTGCAGTCTATTTTCAACAAAGTGGTAGCTTTTAAAACAGAAGTCCTATTAGTCATGTCATTCCTCTGTTCAAAACCCATCAGTCATTTCCTAACTCACTCAAAATAAAAATTTAGGAGGCCCTATGTGATCAGATACACTCTTAGTTAATGCTGGGATCTCCTGTAAGATTTTGCTCAAATTTTACTTATTTAGAAAGTCCTTCTCTGACAATTCTATTTAAAATTTCCATTCCTCTTCTTCTGGTACTTCTAATCTCATGCTATCCCCCACCTTTCAACCTTATTCTACCATTTCTTTTTCCATACTAGTTATCTCCTAACAAATCACATAACTTACTTATACATTATGCTTATTGTGTATTGTCTTTCTCCTTCCACTAAAACATAAATTTCATGACATATTACAAGAGCCTTAGACAGTCCTCATGCATAATAGGTGCTCAAGGTGTTGAATGAATGAATGTCTTCTTTCTGCTAATGAGGCCAAGTAGTCAGTGGTATACTATATTACTATTCACAAATATTCAGTGTTCCTGCTTGCAAAGAACTCAGAAATAGCCATGTGACTTGTTTCAACAAAGAAATCTGAACAGAAGAAATATGTTATATTTGGTCGGAAGCTTTAAGTACCAGTATGTGGCTTGGCATGGCCTTTTTTCCCTAGCACTGCATTGTGGAAGCATGTATTGAGATGCACCCTCCATCATTCTGAGTTGCTGAGTGTCTGTGCTGAGAAGAACCCTTCTGCCAGACCATTATGGGCATGCAGTTTAAGAACAAATAAACTTTGGTGTTGTAACCTATCTACAGACCAAAGTATAGGATCTTCATACTTATGTTCAGTGTTATTAGATAGTTGGAATGCATTGCATTTTATTAACATTTCTGGATATCATGCTCTCACAATTAAGGCAGGCTATCACGGAGTCCCCCTAAGCCTCTAGAATCAAGGGTGATTGGAAGGTAGGTAAAAAAGGGTGTTAAATGTTTTCACTGTCTTTTGAAATTTGAGATATAGGGACCCTCTATGATGCTAGAGGAACTTCAGGGACAGGTCACTTCCCAAGGCAGCTCACATAAAAGACGTAAATCAGATGTGGCAGATAAGCAATCACAGGGTAAATGAACCCTGCCTAGATTGGGATCAGTGTGTCATCAAGTCAGTTCGGGCCTCTTCATGATGACATGTTTGATCTGTCTGTAGTGTTGCTCACCTGTCAGTGTTTCACCTTACACAGGTACGATAAGGACACCAAGTCTTCAAAAGAAAGAAAAGGGCCAGCCTCTCCATTGTTCTGCAGGCAGTGGAGACATTCTTAAAGTCCACACAGCATTCAGTTAGATAAATTTAGAACTAGGGAGACCAGTTGCGCACTGTATGGCCAGATTTCCAGACCAACTGCCTCTAGCTTTGGGCATCTTCATCCAGTGAGCCCAGTGATTGACGCAAATACTTTAATTTTTAATGCATGCTCTGAGCTGAAAAATTCAGAAATCACTATATACAATGTGACCAGTGACAGAGAAACATAAGGTGCTATAGAAGTCATAGTAGGGTCAATGCATTTATGCTTCCTGATCTGATCAAAAAATTAAAAATCAAAGTTTCTACCTGAATCCTGCCATAATTCAACTATAGGTTGCTAATCAGTCGTTCCATTAGAGCGCTAATATTTTGGGAATTTTTGGTAATACCTTTGCTTAATTTTTAAAGTGTTTAAAAATTAAAAAAAAAATAATAAATCACTAATGGCAAGGATTCTAATGAAAAAGTATGCCAGAAATTATATTGGATTTATCTATGACTGGAGAAGTTTTCCAATAATTGGGGGATGACAGAGCTGTGTACAGAAATTTTCTGTTTAGAAGTTAGTCCATGTCGGTAGCCACCCCCCTCTATTTCTGCCCAGCAGTTCAGTGAAGATTGTGAGTCTTCTGATTGTAGCTGTTTCCATGCTCATCTTCTCACCATTCTTATCCTTCCCCATTACCACTTGTCCAAATGTCCAGAAAGCACATGTGACCAGACATACTGGGGCAAGTGTGAAAAAGAGAAAAAGAATGCACACCCAGGTGTCACTTTTTCCCACTCATGCCTGACCTGAGAGTCCCAGCTGGGGGTCTTTCCTACTCAAAGAGGAGCAAACCCCATCTGCAGCTGTCACACGCGTTCTAACCAGGCATCTCTGATTGTTTAGTGTGGGTGAAAATGGGAACTCCCAGAGCAGGATCCAAATAGACTGCTAACATTGATGCAACATCTGTGAAATGTTATTGGATAATTGGAAACATTACTGAATACAAAGATCTTGGAGCACATGGTCTGCCTCAACGTTCAGCAACAGGTCTGGGAAAGGTTATATGGTAATTCCCTTACCTATAATGTGTAAGAAAGTGAGCAAAGGACATACCTGCATTTTAAGGATAGTATATTATGATTCCCAGGGATTGTGAGCACTGAGAGGTACATGGTCAAATGTTGTGTTGGGGGATCTTATGACATGCCTCCACTTCTCACCCAATCTTGTTACAAAATAAGGTAACATCATGACTGAGTGGCCCCTGCAGCATCTCCGTCCGTATCTTCTATAAACCTCACTTTTGGTTTCGGAAAAAAGCCTATTGTCTGGTCCATGGGGAAGGGCTACATATAGCATGTTCACCTCTTGCCAGAGCAAGGGTCCCCTAAGGCATATAGGAGGACCACGCACTTCTGGACTCCAACTCCAGGAGAATACCATGTATCGTGCCTGTATATATACACACTGCTCAGAAAAAAACCCTGAAACTTGAGCATTGTATATAAATCTACTTGGGATGGAGACTATGAAGCAGTCACTTCTAGAGCTACTTTTGAATTCAGCCATCTGCATAACTGGTTACAGAGATGTGTGGGTGGAATCTCTCCTAATTCCTTTTCTTGTACTTATTTCTAGGCTGTAGAACATGTTTCTCATCACACCCTGTAGGTAGCTGGGAATTTCTTAAACTTCAAGGTATCCTATTCAACCCCATATTTTTAATTTAAAAGAACATGTTTATTTATGTTATTTATTAAAGACGTGTTACCAAAATCTATTCTATGCTTTCTGGAACTCTGTACATATTCTCTGAGGGCATATTTGAGTGAGCCTATCTCTGCAGTGTCCTTAAGAGAAAATCTGTGTGGGGAAGTGTAGTGGACCGTGTGATAACTGTCATCATTCTGCTGTCCCCATCTGAGGGTCATCTGCATTGCAAGGTGCTGAGAGTGCAGTCCTACACGTGTGCATGGGTGCACACACAGGGTGATTTAAGGATAATACAGACTTTTAGTATGTAATCCCACTTCTGAATTCAAAGCATATGGTTAAGTTCTGATTTTTAAAAAATAGCCAATTTGTATGCTGGCTGCATGCAAAACTGGTTTGACTTAACTTGACTTTTCCCGGCTGAAAACTTTTCTCAGTCGCTGCCATCAATGGAAAACAGATTAAGAGACAAATTTTGAAGGAACGTTTGAAGCCCTTTCTTGAAAGGAGGGAAACAGAAGGGAATGCTTTGCCGGGTCTGTTTTTTGCAAGCCTTGCTGTCATCAACACTGGCCTTATTCCTCTGCGTTCACAGCGTGTGTTTAACTAGCGCTGAGAATGTGCTGGGTTGTGAAAATGTGATCAAGCCCACCCCATGAAAATTTCAGGGTCACATCATTTACTGGAACACAAAGATTTTTTTTTGCACATAAATCACCTATGTGTCTTTAGATTAAATGCACCTTTCCTCCCCCCCCCCCCAAATTTCCACATCATTATTGAGTTGCCATTTCATACACTTAACCTGAAATTTCCATTCAGTCAGTATCACTCATATTACTCACAGCTTCAAACAACTAAAATCATTTTTACTGTAACTATATATTTTTTTCAATACTAGGCCAAGGATAAATGCGGTTACATTGATTTCTCACAAATGAACCTCAAACCCTTTATTTAAAATGAGAAAAACACGGTTCACGATGCATTTTCAGTCTAAGCTATGTTTAATTGGCTTTAAAGAAATGTTGCCAACTCACTTGTAAAAAACTTTCCAGCTTGCTCTTGTTTCCAATACCCTCCCTGCAAGAGTCTTAACCATGAAATAGCTGCTCCTTCACTGATTTCATCTCCTTCACCCTCCTGCTTGTTTCTCCAGGAAGTGAAAGCCATTGACCTCCTGCTGGTTGCCCTTGAGCCATCAGTGTTGGCCCAGAACTGTTCATGGAGGAGCCTGATTTGCGTGGTGCCAGCCCAGACTCCAGATTCAGAAGATGACGTTTCCTTTTTGGATTCTGAGGGTGTTACTAACAGCAAACCTCCGCTCCTAAGAGCCTTTAGTTTAGTGGGTCAGATAAAACCAGCGTTGGTCCACAGAAAGATGGCTTACCTTGACCTCAGTCACAGCCCTCTGCCCAGGCACTTCTGGCCTGCCTCTCAAATCCATTGCCCTCACCTGCTCTTGGCGCCCTGGCTGAGTCACTTCCACGTCTGCATCCAAGGCTCACTTGTCACCGGCTTCTGGTTGGCTCAGCCTCTGGAAGCGCTGGCAGGAGGTCTGAGTGAGGAAGGAGAGTGAGATCAGGTGGGGATGTTTCCTGGCCCCCACTGCTGGGTCATCTCAAAGGCTGCTTCAGTTTTTCCTTTTCTTTCTTGTGTGCTTGTTTCCCGGAGGCGGCCGCTCTGTCCGGAGCAGATCTCACTCACAACCACTGCCCTCTCTTTAGGTTCTATTAACTCTTCCCTCTTTTTGTCCCTTAGACCAGTGTGCTGATACATGCCTGGGGGCTTTGTAACTTTGTTTTTCCTTAATCCCACCGATTCCTCCATAAAGCTCACTTTAATAGCTTATTTGAATGAACTCTGTGTTTCTGACTGAGACAGCACAGATACGTTGCCCTAGCCTAAGAACTGTTCGTTTATCTATACCTTCTCAGATTGCAGAATGAAGGATATACTGCTCCCTGAAAACTCAGTTCATTCGTCACTTACAGATAGAGAACCTGATAGGAATTCACACATGAGTAAGCTGAGAACAAGGTGAGGCCAGCTCTGCAGGATTTCTTGTAACCTACCTGAGGAGCCCTGGGCTAGCTGCTCCACTCCCTTTAATGCTGTTTCTGAGTTTTATTTTAGCCCTAGGCACTGGGAATGAGGCTCATTTGTTTGTGTTAGCATTCCTTCTAAGAAAATTAGAAGATCAATTATTAAAGGCACACATCACTGAATTTGAAGTCACAAATTTGAACAAGTTCAGCTGAACCGAGTGATGTGAACAGTTATATGAAGGGAATATTGAACACCTCAAATTTTACTTTGAAAGGGGATTGAATGACAACCTCGTCCTGATGCAAATGGCTTCAGTGTGATCAACAGATGGAAGCAGAGTGGAAGCAAGGGACCCCAAATGGATATTGATGTTTCAGAGTCAGATCATCTGGGTTTAGGCCCCACTTTTAATAGCTATGCTATTTTGAGCAAATTAGTTCTGGAGAAAGGAGATGAGAAGGTGGTTCTTGACTACCTTCAGCTCTGCCTCCCGTATTCTGCTAGGAGTTGGCTTCCCTTCATTCAGACACTGGGATCTTAATCATTGGCTTCCCTACTCTAATCAGAGCTGCTGAAACATATGTTTTGATTCCTGTAATTTAAAATATTTAAAATAATAATAGACTTTTGTTTATCTGCCTGGAATACATGAGGCTAAATTCCAAATTTCTAAATTTTCTCTTGAGTAGATGGGAGTAACCTCCAAATTAAGTCCCATGCCCACAGAAGCATGATGCTAAACATAAATTCGTAAATTCAGCATTTCTTATGCTAAACATATATAAACCTCAATCTTCTCATATTGATATTTAAAATAACACTTCCGCTTCACCAGGTCAAATGTCCTTCAGTGTTCAGATTTCTGCCATTCTTCTCTCATTACACAAATTTATCGACAGGGAGGTTTTAAAGAGAAGGCTAACCCTAAGCTCTCCTTGCTATTTATTTTCCTCACTGTTTGTAAGATGCAGATCCCCAAACTTCCTACCCTTAATTTCTTCTACACTTTCAGATTCCGCTCTGGCAAAATTCTAAAAGCTCCACTCTTCTTTGCCATGGCCTGTCTCAGGACATCGGTTTCCTTCATTAATGACAATTAAATCTAACAAGGAACTCTCAGGGGGTGGGAAGGGGGGATTTTTCAGAGTGCTTTCAGGAAGCAAAGTCTTCTATTTAATATTAATTCAATCCCCCCTCAATTAAGATTTGTGGATTATATAGCAGAAAACTGTTGCTCGCTCACTGAGGTCACACTGAAAAAGCTGATTTTAGTTATATTTATGATCGACAAATATATGACAGAGCTAATAAGTTAGCTAGTTAGTTTTGTATGGTTGTATTTCTTTATAAGCAAACAAATAAATGCATAAATAGAGATATATGTGCTAGTTGCCAGTTCAAAATATCTGACAGTTATTTTACTTAAGAAAACAGAGTATTCACAACTTACTCCATGAGAACAACCAGGGTGGAATGAGAGCTCCTTCACACACAGGGCAGCTGGCCGCCAGTCAAGAATCAGCGGTCATGAGCAGCCTCCTGAGCACGTCTGCAGGGGGTCCTGACAAGGCTGCTAATTTAATGTAACCAAGACCAAATCCATTATTCATAATATAGTTTTTCTCCCCAATTTCCTTAATTCTCATTGAAATTTCCATTTTCCTGATCATCTAAGATGTGTTGTCTTTTTCATATTCCTATCTTTCACCCATATAGCTAATCAATTACTGGACCTTACAGTCTTACAATCAAAAAATTTTCCAAAGCATCTATTGTATTATTGTGGACAAAAGCTGTGGTATAAGGTTGTACTGTTTTTAAGAGGCAATGATCAAGAATGCCTTTCTCAACATTGTTTTTTAAGAATAGAATTCCAGAATCTTTTAAAAATAAATAGCTGCCAGCCTAATAAAAATATGCATGCGAGATATTGACAAAAAAAGATAATTTTAAATGAATACTTATTAAGGGTTTATATCACCTTACAAATTCTGAGGAATTATATTTTGGACAATGATTTCTCTTAAGCCCTGTGCAATTTCATTTTCATTTCTTTCAGCTCTTTTGTGAGCCTGGCTCACTGTAATGTAAACCCTGGCAGCTGCTGTTCATTTTTTTCTTTTTTGTAATGCAAGTGCCTGACTTAAGCTTTGAGTGGCCAGGCATCGACTTCAAAGACAGTCATTTCGAATGAACACATCCCCAACCACACGACTAGATGAAAAACCAGACTGCCTTCCCCCAGACTGAGACACCTTTGTTTTAGAGATGCTGGTTGATTTCGATAACTGACCATTTAGGCCACTTATTTTTTCTCTTCTGCTTTAAATTCCAGCTCTTACATTTTAAGTTTACCAATAAAGAGTGAGCCCCTGATACCCAAGGTCCCTTCCCCAGACTCCATTAAAAACAGAACCCCATGTCCATGCACATTCATGTGCTCATTCTTTCCCTCTGACCTTACTGTATGGCCCTAGGTGTGCTATGTCATTTCCAGGTCCTATAAGTAACAAAATTATTTTTTCGAAGTTTGCAGATGAGTTATTGCTGAAGGGAATCTTGCAATCATAAGAACCGCAAGAGCTGCCCCAGCTACTACATTGTTTATTGATATACTGAAAACAGCACAAAACAATTGGCAGAGAGGGCAGGACTGCATGATTGCCCTTGCAATTGCAGAGAGGAATGTCTTTTACCTGCAACTTGCTTACATCCTACCTCTCAGGTAGGTGATACCATCTGGGAAAGGAGCAACCTTTGCTGGGTATCTGTCACTCTGCTATGTGCTTATCACCTGTCATGTGTTGCTATATCCAATCCCAAAGGTCACAGCTGTCATAGTAATTCAAGGAACTCCCCAGAGCAGCATGATCAAGGCCATATGGTCCAACAAGATGATTGGACCACTAATTACAGAGGCCTTAATTGACTATAAATGTGCATAGGGGTTCTTCCCACCTTAAGGCCAACAAGAACTAAGGAGCAGGTTGGGTCACAAGGCTCTTGTCACCACCCAAGGAGAGAATCTAGGCTAAAGGCCTGAAGAAAAAATTCCCATAGATGAAGAGGATGGAAGATACCCCCCTGTGACCACTGAGTCAGTAGTTCATGGCGAGACTATGGGTCCTAACCCAGAAGAGTGAAACAGTCATGCAACCAGAAGCCAATGGCATCACCAGAGGGAAGATACAACAGAGGACTATGGTCTCTGTGTCACCACTTCATTCACTATTGTCACTATTTGTCCCCTGACCCAATGGTCAGGACCCAATTTTCATGGGTCTAATCCCTGGTGTGATGTTGTTAAAATATTAACAAACAAATATACATGCCCTGAACATCTGGTTTCACACCTCCAGGAAACCTGAGAACGTATACCAGCTCCTTGATAAATGCAAAATCCTGTGGATGCTTCCTGGTATTATCAGGAAATCCAATCTGAGGAGATCTCCATGAGTGCTAGGGGAGACCTGAACCGGGGAGAGGGTTCTTGACTCTGGTTGAGAAAGAATTCATGAACAGGTCAAGCAGATACAAGCAAAAAGTAGTTTAATAAGGCAAAAGTACACACTCAAGGAGGGAGTGCAGGCAGGCTTCAGAGCCAAGCAATGCAGAGGGGTTTGGGGCTGGTGGTTTTATAGCTGGAGATTGAGCAGGGGGTAGACTAGTCATCAGGATAGGTGGGGTTTTCTCAGAATGGGGGGTGATTTCAGGGAAACAGGGTGACATCTTCTTTTTGTTCTTAGATGGTCTGCCTCAGAACTGTCAGAAGCCAGAGGGTGTGACTTTTAGTGTGCTAATGAAAGTATAGGTATTTGCGGTGAAGTCAGTTCAACTTCTCCTCCACGTTGGAACCAGCCAATGTGGGCAGGTCTGTTATCTATATTCTCACTCCCCACATCCCTCTAGAACAGTTTACATGGAATGTTTAGAATGTAAACAAGCAAGTAGCCAAATGTAAACACTGGCCAAAGTCCCTAACCCCCTCTCTATTCAAGTCTGGCTACTACCTACTTGAATGCTGGACGCCTCCATTCTGTGCCATGCAAACCAACACACCAAGACTCAGTATCTCAGTATCACGCTCCAGGGGCCTAGGGACTTTTCCCAAAGACCCTTTGCCTATTGCATTAATGGAGGCAGACCTCAGTCCCAGAGAGATTGGTTGGGACACCCTGGAAAAGAAAGTGTCCACCTACCAAGGGAGCTCATAGTAATGTCATCCCAAATTTCCTGGAAACAACAGGAAAGATTAACAACAAGAAGTAGAAACTAAGAAGAAAAAAAAAACTATCCCTTACCTGAAATTCAACCTCTCTTGAAGAAGTAGGAAGGATAGAGGGGAACTGATTGGCTATTTTGGTTTTCCGATTTGTTTGGAAAGATCTTGAAATTGTTACAACTACCAAAATCCATCAGATGGCCGCAGAAGACCCTAAAGTCCATGACTCTCTTAAAGATCCATCCAGGCTGTATACTTGTTTCCTCTGAGGTACCACAGATCCTGGGTCCCATCAGCTGTTCCCTCCATGGAGCGGAACTGGAAGCAGCCTCATGGCCCATCCCTGCCACCAGGGGAGAAGCCGGCAGAGTCAACAAGGCCTCGAATGAGGAGAAAGAGGGAAAAGGGAAGCCAAAGGCCCCTAGAGCCACCAGTATCTGTAGATATTTGTTAAGAGTGCCCTGCCTCTCAGGTAGATTTTTATTGCCTGGGGTCATGCCCCCTCTCCCATCACAGTGACCACGCTAAGGCTCACACTGAGTGGAAAGCATTAAGAAGCACATCTCCTGCTATGCAAAATTGTTATGTTCCAAATGGGTTTCTCATTTCTATGACCATAGTAACCCAAATGACCCCCTCTTCATTTCCTGCCCTGCAGAGGGCCCCTTTGACCTTAAGTCCAGAGAATTATTTTAGAATTATTTTTACAGGGTACTCTCCCTAATTGTAAGGCAGCCCTGCTACATTTTACTGGGGCTGTCAAAACCATCCAAAAGGCCCAAGACTCCTGAGAAGAAAACTGACATTCTTTCTGTGTTCCTTGAAGAAGTAAATCTTCCCATGACTTTAAACACCTAGGAGGTAACTAAAACTGCCCACAGTCAGCTGAGACTGCACAGAATGTCTGTCCCCACTCCATCTGAAGATGCTTTGAGTCCAACACGTAGAAACCCTGTCCGACTACCTTCAGAACTCAGAGACTGGGATTATAATCTGCTCCAGTCATTAACCTTGGTTTTTTTTTTCTTTTGGTTCCATAGAAATGGCCCTTATTAAATAGCTGGTGAGAACACTTGCACCATAAAAGCCTAATTTTGGGGAGACCCCTGGTACCACCTCTTGAAGTGAGACGCAGCTTTTCAACTGAACTGATCTGTTCTCAGGACTGAGAGATTGGAACAATCTGCTAACTAAGGACAGATTCAAACCTACTTACACCAAGGGACCCAAGGTGTTAAAGTATTTCACACTATTACCCAAATCCTTGAAGAGGTTTCCGGGGCCAGCCCCCAAGATCTTTGATCTATTTTCATGGCTGGACTTTTTCAAATGTGGGACATTGGCTACAGACTGGATTTCAGAGTATCGCCTGTAAAATTATTATAGGATGTACTGCTATAATCCTATTTAGATGCATACTTTCTGCGTTACAATGTGCTCTACCCCTGACTTTTAGCCTATCAGCGACCCAGACAGATAGTGCCCTCACCGTGGACCTCAGCTTCACAGAGTGAATTTTAGTGTAAGCCCTGAAAGCTGGGTTTTTTTTGTAATGTAAGTGCCTGACTTAAGCTATGAAAGCTGAGGCATCCACTTCAAAGAGGCATCCTCTCAGAGATGGCTATCTCGAATAAACCCCTGTCAGCCACAGACTATATAAAGAACCAGTCTGCATCCCCCCACTGAGGTTCCTTTGTTTTAGAGATCTTCGTTGATTTCAGTAACTGACCTTTTAGGCCACTTCTTTTCTTTCTCTTCTGCCTTAAACTCCTGTCTCTGTGTTGTTCTCGCTCTCTCACGCGCACGCTCTCTCTCTCTCTCACACTCTTTTTTTTCTCTCCCCATGACCTTGCAGTGTGGCCTCAGGAGTGCTGTGTGATTTCCAGGTCCTATAAGTAATAAACCGTTATTTTTTCAGTTTGCTGATGGTTATTGCCGACGGGTGTCTTGCAGTCAGAAAAAGAAACGCAAGGCCTGGTCCGGACACAACACTGGTCATGAATAGGCTGAGCCCGGCCACCACACTCCCTTCATGGCCCTGACCCCTGGGGAAACACATGGAGAAGGAGCATGGAGAGGAGGATGCAGGGCTTTAATAATGATAGGGTGTGGCACAAAGTAGCTAAACGATGACTTTACGCTCCCACTTTCCTCTAACTCCCTCTGCTTCTGGAATACTTGAAAAGTGGCAGAGGATAAAGTTAAGCATGATCCGTTTGTCCCTATGTAAAATGACCACTTCTCTCTCACCCTCCACTTCTTTTTCTTATTCCAATTGTTAAAAAAGAAACAGACCCAAATGGAGTCATATGCCTCCCAAGCCAAGACTTAATTATAGTTTCAACCTGTTGCAGGAATGTGGCCTTTTAAATCAGGAATGTGCCGGTCAGCACCATCTGTCACATGGGTACTCTCCTTCAACCCTCCCCAAAATGAGGTCAGCTGCATGATAAAGCCCCTTGCTCTTGAAGCATCTACTTGATAGATGGGATGCTGCCAGATTATGAGTCACTTAATAAAGCCAATTAGATCTTCAAATTTACTCAGTTGAATTTTATTTTTTAACAGAATCCTATCTATACTCTAGTTTGATATCAATAAAGAATTGTAGGAGGAAAAATATTCGCTCATCTTTTATTAAAGAAAAAATTTATTGGATAAGAAGCTCATTATCTTGCAAATCTGTAATAAAATAACCTCCCAGGTGTTCCCAAGCCCTGAGTTCAGATTCTTTAGATTGAGCTTTTCCTACACCTAACACCTGTGCCTTGGCATCTATTCAATTTCTGATGTCTGGTTGTTAAGGCAGGCCATAACTGAGGCTCGGCCCACTCATCCAACCGATTGTCCATCACTTCCTGCATATGTTTGTCAACCCATCTACTAAATGCCCTCTCCCTCCCAAATAGCCATATGCCTGCTTTTTACCTCTATTCGATAATGCCCCTTCCTGACATGCCCTCCCTTCTTCCTTTCTCCTAATTAAATACTAGTCCTCGAAAACCATCCTTCCAAGTTGGCTGACACTGCCTTTAATCTGCTCAGACTGCCCCATACTCCTCGGTTTCCTATTGACAGTTATCATGTGATCCAGCACCTAACTTTACACCCTTCGGTTGTTTCAGAATTGATGCATGTGTGCTAGTCTTGTCTCCTCAAATATAGGCTGCAGTCAGGGACTGTGAGGAAAGCGATTTGTTTATATACATCTGTGTGTGAGATTAAATTTGTTTAACATATGTTGTACATAAAAATAACTCTGGTCTTTTCAAAAGATGCTAAATGATTTAAGGCGTTCACCTTGTCTCAAACCTGAAGATTTGCAACCTTCACGTGATAAGAAAGTGTGGGAGGTGGAAGGAGGCAAAGACAATCAGTATGACCACTTATTTTGATTTGCCTTTAGAGAGTACTACGCCTGTTGCATTTGTTTGAAACTAAATCAATTATTTTATGTTTAAGATCACTTTTTTCTTGTAACCTTGGCTTGGCATTTCCCCAGGGAGTTCCTACTTGTTTGACACCAAAATACCTGTCCGTCTTTGTGTGTGCTCTGGTCTCCTTTCTAGAAGATGCCCCCATTTACTCTTCAGGTCGTGGGTGGGAAAAGAGCAGCATTCAGAGGAAAGCTATGATATCCTGTCAGGATGGGGTTAAGCCCTCGATGCTCTGGCAAAGCCCAAGGGGCCCTTTACACTGCTTCTGAAAGCAGCCCCTCTCCACTACCAGGCCGAGCACACGGCAGGTGCTCAGAGAGCACTTGGAAGTACAGGACTGCTCCACACAAATGTTAAAAGATGATCTCAGCTGCAAAGTTTACTTGCAAGAGATTTGTTCACTGAATAAAAGATGTTTGCCTTGGTTGCAAGAATTTAAATGTTACCATTTTCTTTCGGGGCTTACACATTTTACTTGAAATCAACATGCATTTTTCATTTTGTTTTAATTCTGTGATGCTGACCCCAGAATTTCAAAACCCTGCAATGCTGCTGGATCCCAAGGGTCTTCTAGGAGTAAGGGCCAGTCTGAAGCTTCAAATAACATCAAACCTTGGATATCTCCATTTATTGCTAGGTACCTGGGGACACTTCACAGCCTTTCATAAACTCATCTCCTCACTGGCAGAGGAGATAAATCTGCTGGCACAGCTCTGAGCAAAAAGTATGTTCCATCTCTGAAAATTTATGTTTAAGTATTTAATAAAAGCATAAATTTGAAGTACTTCTAGCAGCTGTAGAGCGAGCAACTGAATAGAAGGCAAACACAAACTTCATTTGAAGAGGTTAAGAGAGTTCAAGAAATGGCTATGATATCATACAAGTCAATGATAAACAAACGCTCCAGGCAAAAATGAAAGAAAAAAAAATACATGGAATGCTTGCACCATGCAAGGAATGGAACACAGCACAGAATAATCTGGAGTTTCAAATCTGAAGTAAAATCCAAGCTGTGACAGCGCCAAACACTGTCTATAGCCTTGCCTGTAAATCAGCCTGGCCCCTCGGGAAGACAGATGGCTCAGTATGTAACACTTACGTAATCACAACCTGAGCTGAGCTGGACCTGCCAGAAGCGGAGGAACAAGGACGCCTCTGAGAAAAGATAAATTGTGCTCTCTTTAAAACCCACTGGAACCACTCTTCCTGGCAACCCAGGGTACAGCAGGGGGCATCAGAGTCTTCCAACACGCAGGCAACCAGCTGTCTAGTCTTGGCAAAGCGGCCGGTACCCACAGCCAGGCAGTTGTGTGTCATTAACTCTAGCCTCCAAACCCCAGGATGGCTCCCGGGTCCCCCGGGGCTGTGCACGGGCATGGCAGGAGCTGACTTCTGAAAGTTTAGAGAAGAGGCCATACCAGTGCCTTGGGGTGGGGAATGTTAGTCAGCCTTCCTGAGCACAGACAGTACCAGATTTGCACATTCCCAATAAATAAATAAACGGTCCAGGAGTGACACAGAGGGTTACTCCTGCCCAGGCGAAAGGCAGAACTGGTGTTTCTGTTCGAGGAAGTCAGAATGAAATTACAGCATTGAAAGAAGCTGTGGATCCTCAAAGCCAGGCAAAATCTGGGACGATCAAGAACAGTTAAGAGGATTAACCTCAATCACCACTAAAAGAACAAGCGTCTCACAGCCAAGCCATCCATTCCTGTGGATTCACTTGGATTAACTTTTTTTGTACAGAACACATCTTGATTTCTTGAACAGTGACAAAATCTGTGTTATGATTCGAGTTAAAGGGGATGTTTTTAAAAGTGCAGCATATTAGGAAATAGGACAGATAGGAGAGTCTCAAACAATCCTTTTTCATTAATACTGCCAAGGGCCAATCCTGCACAGAAGGGAGAAGACCAACTCTTTCCCTTCCATTCTGCATTATGAGACCTCCTGCCTCCACAGGTCCATATTTAGGGCTTGTTACCTGAGCCTTATGATTTGGTGACATTCTCAGTTACACTGAATTTCATAGCTTGGATGGGAACCTACCTACCACACACAAAAATATTTCTCCAAGAAGCTCTCCAAGTTCTCGCCAACAGACTTAACTAAAATGAACTTTTGGAAAGCAATGTTTGTAAATTAGGGGCAACCTATCTAATTATAATATACCAGCTTGTCATCTGAAGTGAATAAAATGCGCATAATAGAGAAATGTTCTCCAAATTTCGCATTCCACATCATCTGTCATTTGATAGTTTATTGGGCACTTGCAAGATGCCGAGGATTCACAAGTGCATAAGACACGGTCCCAGCTCTTAAGGAGTTCAGACTTTTAAGAAGAAATTACTATATGATACATGAAGGGCTGTGAAAGAAAGCAGAACAAGATGCTTTGTTGAGAAGGGGAATCCTGGGGAAGCGTAACAGAAAACTTTTAGGAGGAAGTGGCTTCAGACTTGTATCTTAAAAGACATGTACATTAGATGTCTCCTAATAAATACCCTCTTGTAATATTCTCTTAGAGGATGTGCCTTGAGAGTATTATTTTATGACCATTTAAAGCAATTATTAAGTGCTGCTATAATTTGAAAACCCTCTGCACAATGCCATTTGGCTACCTCCTACCAAGTCTCCCTCCCAAGCTACCATGTCCAGTGGGTCATTTGATTTACTTTTTGGATTTGACTAGGATTTATCTCATTGGAGGTAACTAAGTAGAATATGACTATCAAATTCCTAGACACCCTTTAGAGGTCCATGGTGTAGAGACATCTGGTAGTCTCTAAAAGAGAATGAAATCTTGTCATTCACAACATGGATGGACCTAGAGGGTATTATGCTAAGAGAAATAAGTCAGAAAGAGAAAGACACATACCATATGATTTCACTTATATGTGGAATAAAAAAAAAGACCCTGAAACAGAAAGAGACCCATAAATACAAGAGAACAGAGGTGGCTACCACAGGAGAGGAGTGTGGAAAGATGGGCAAAAAGGTGACGGGAGTAAAGAAGTACAAACTTCCAATTATAAAATAAATAAGTCATGGAGATGAAAAGTACAGCAGAAGAAATATTGTCAACAGGATTGTAATAACTTTGTATGGGACAGATGGTGACTATGCCTAGCCTGATGGGCATTTTGTATTGTATATAATTGTTGAAAAAGTATGCTGTTCACTTGAGTCTAATATAATACTGTATGTCAACTATATTTCAATAAAAACAATTGAAAAAAAAACAAAACTAAATACAAACAAAAATAGATCAGGAAAATATACAGTGACATAAAAAGGGATAGCATTCATATAAACCTGAGGCCAAAGTAATGTCAAAGCTTGGGCTTAATGATCTAACAGGAAGATCAGCTGTCAAAATCATCCCAGAGATAATAGTAAATGGGAGAAGGCAATGCACTGGACAGTTCAGTGTAGATATGTGCTCCTGGTCACGGTAACTCTGCAGCAGCCCCCTGGGGACCTTTGTCACAGCAGAGAACAGAAGGCGCCCTAAGCAGTGGGGCCTGAAAGACCACACTGATGACATGTCACCACTGTTACCTTCCACACTGTAAGTCTGGACAATTGGCATCCATTTTCTGTAGAGTCCAGAGGTAGGACGGACAATGGGAGGGTTGGGAACATGGAAGACACCTCATCTTAGCCATTTTATTCCAGTCTTACCTGCATGCATGCATCCTTCATTTCAGACTAGCTGCACCAGCTAAAGAGCCCAGAACTTTTCCTCAACTTGTTTGACAGAGCCAGCTGTGCCTCTGAAATGGGAGGTCACCAACTCAAGACACAAGGGGTCACTGCAATAGGCCTTCAAGCCAGAGGGCTGGCTTAGCAGCCTGGCAGCATATGCCTGGAGATAAATGTTATAACAACAAGTGGATGAGCCTATGCTTTTGAAAAGAGAGAGATCTACATATTACAAAGCCTAGACTGATGGAGAAAATATTTTCCTAGGTCTTTAAAGGTAACGGCATAGGAATTTTCCTGGGGTTGAGGCTTAGATGGTCCAAGTTGTGAGATGACAGTTGACACTTAAAAGCAATTTCTCAGGAAGTGCTCTTGAATATTTGTTCTGAGTGACACTGGTGTACATTTTGCAAGAATATAGAAAGAAAAATAGTATGTCAGATGGCCACAAGAGCTATAGAAAATTCATGAGGCAAATCAAAGGTTTAAGAATAATGATGTGCTTCACATTTATTCTGTTCGGAATGCATACAGAGTATATATACATATTCTACATCTACATATGTGCATATATAATCTACATTTATATTCTATGTGCATATATGCATATATATCATTCATATATATATATACTGCCCTGAATACACACACACACACACACACACACACACACACACACATATAGGTATATAGGGTCATTTAATCTACAAAAGGAGTGTAGCCATAGGAAGAAGCAGCATTACTTATTTACGTACACAGGTGTGTGTGTGTTTGCACGTGTTTTATAGCATATTTACCCATAGGTGATTCATTCATTCCTAAAACATGAGAAGGAAATTTTTTTCTTCTGGAAAGAAATACCTGCAAACTTGTAAGAAAAAATGAAATTCAATTGCATCAATACTTCAAATACTAAAACAGAAATTTAGTAAAACCAGAGAAAATCATATTAGAGAATTATAAATGTTAGTTATTACTTGACTTCTTAAAGACAAAGATTAATTTAAAATTCATTTGCATAGGCTAATAGTAGTTAGGTACAAGGTTCACCCAGACCTCTTTTACATGAGACGTTCTTGAAAACGAGTAGAGAAATAAGTTACATCAAGTAAACACCATAAATAGAAAAATTCAACAATTCTAAACTCTTCTCACCCAATTTGTACTACCCATAGGGAAGCAGCATTATGTAGAGAACAAAGTGTAGGTTGGGTAATCAGACAGAATGGACTGGAATTATGGTTTCATCATTTACTGACTATGTTATTTAAATATTTTGGGGCTCAACTGATCTATTCTATGTAAGTCTCAGGCTCTTATCTCACAGAGTTATTGTGAAGAGTAGATGAGATAACATACGACCTTTCTAACAAATATATGGGTCCTAAGTATTCAGTAAATGTTCATTTTACCTCTGAAATCCTTCATCCCAAAATGATAAAAAAAATATATTGATCTGTATACAACTGTCCAAAATAGTGTATTGAAAATCTTCAAGGCAGCATTAGGAAGTAAACCAGATGCTTTCCCAATGGAGTAAGCCAGATGCTTAAACAATACTTAAACAATGATGCTTATTTGATGACCTATAATACTATTAGTACATGCTTCAGTCCTGTATGTCTCCTTATCCCATTTTATAGATGAGAAAGCTCAAGCTCTGGAAGTCTATATTCAAAAGCGAGGTCATTGATCAGAAGGCTTTTCTTCCATATATCAAGCTACCTTGACTTCCTGTTGAAGAGAAAGTCCCGTGACAGCATTTGTTCCCACAGCCGCAGGAGGTGTCAGCAGTCTTAGGCTGGAGAATCATAGCCCTGGATGTCAAGAGACACCCCGGGCTCTTCCCAAGCTAGGCATTCCTTTGGTATCTATTTAACAGATATTTACTGACTACTTCCTATATACAAGGCACTATCATGAACGCTGAAAAAGTGAGGGGGCTCCCCTGAAGATACTTAAATAATAGAGTAGGTTGGAACTTAATTCTTTAATTTACTCCTATCTACTGCTGTTCTCCCAGAGCATAACGGTGTCTTTGCTGATGACCATGGGACCTTCCCACGGTCAAGCACTACCTCACACCATGTGACTCTAATGTTTCCTTGAAACTCTGTGGATGCCATGTAATAGCTAACTGGTTTATTTCATATACCACTTTGAGAATCATAACTCAGACTCCCAAAAAGAGGTTACCCTTTCCTATAGTCAGGTGAGTTCTAAGTGAAAATTATTTAGATAATGGGCCTAATGCAAGTGGTTAGCTCCCCATGTAAGTGTCTCTCCTTCCCACAAGGGCAGTGTCTAGTGCATGGAGAGCACAAGGAACGAATAGACATCAAATGGCAATGCAACATTACAGAGCACCTTGTTTTTGACAATCAAGCCTGAAACACCAGCAACACGGCAGAGATTTCAGTCAGCAACTACCCGAGGTGCTCCTCACGGTAGAAGACACCAAATGGAGTACAACAAAAGGTATCTTCCTTTGGGGTAAGAGTTGTCATCAGTCAAGGAACACTTTTGACACTCCCCAAAATTCCGAAGTGCTCTTAGGTCATGGGGCAGAGAGACTGTGAGGGTCAGAGTGCTTACAGAATTTGTAATGACCTTAAAGCCAACTTTGGAAGAACTTTCCAGCCTGAAGGATTTTGAACCATATGGAACAGACCCAAGCCCTCTTCTCTCTCTCCATGGAAAGTAAACCAATATCCTAAAGTTCCTGGATTTCTATGGTTCCCCTCAAACCAGACTACCTTAAAGAAGCCCTCTCCTGTCTGCTGATGGAAATGGCTTCCCCTGGTGGCTATGCAGTCCTGGTCAACCCATTGGGATTTGTGAGATGAATGTTTGTCCAGGAACCGAACATGCCCACTAGCCAAGAAGTGAGTGTCGAACACACAAAGTGAGCGATTAACAGAACCACTACAGCTCACTCAGAACATTCGGTAAGCAGAAGTGCTTAATTTGAAGCTAAGAAGCATTCCTCACCAGTTATTTCATCACACTTTTTACTCTGTGGATGTTTCAGGTATTGACCCCTTTGTTCCAAATTCTATTCCTGAAAGCTCTCTGACATGGTACATAATTTCTTCCATTTGTTGGATTAGTGTGAATCACATAAACCCACATGTGCAACTGTGGGAAATGAACAGGAAAATGATGTCACAAAGCAAAGGAAGTGAGGCTGCTGCAAACCACAGGTCAATACAGAAACATCAGCTAACAATTTACCACCACTCATTAGTTTTTGTCTCCAGGTGGAACAGATAAGATATGGAAAAGAAAGAGAGTTCTCTTCCTGTCTGGGAATTAACTTACCTTGATTGGCATTTCTTTTGCAAAAGAAAAACATTTTAAAAATAAGCAATAGTCTCCTTTTCTGTGTAATTTGTCTCCAGGGAGTCTCTCTGTGCCTCTTTATAGAATCAGAAATAATGTTCACCGTAAGGGCATGGAGTTGCTGACACAGTTGACAAGAGGAGCTCTCTCAAATACCTAAGGAAACTTTAGAAAGGTCTCTGATTCAGGGAATATGTGGTGCACTGATTCTGCATTCATGTGTCTGGAGTTGATGAAGAAGGGTGGGAGTAAGATGAGGGGGACATGGGCAGTGGCTTCTTTATACATGCAGAAACACACACACACACACACACACACTCCCATCTATCACGAGAGGTGTAGTCAGGAAACTTTCCTGGTCTTCAGAGCAATTTCATACCTACGCCTCCAACTTTTAAAAGGACTGTGGGTAAAAATTGCAATATTTCCAGAATCTCTTGCCTGGCCTTAGTACACCTACATATCAATAGGTGTTTACAAGTGGTGGAAAGAAGTAGTCCATCTCCATATCATTAGGTGCTTATAAGGGACGGGAGAAGAAGCAAGCTTGTGCTTGGACAAGAGGATTTTTTTGGCTTCTTCCCAGCCAGGATGGGGAGAGACACAAGCGAGTGGGTGTCGACAACTTCTTGTAAGCAATGAACAGGGTTCTCCCACTTAATTTTTCCCTTTGACTGATTTCAGCTTCAAAGGTTATTTGCCCTGGGCTGGAAGACATTTTCTACCTAGAGTTACACCTAGTATAGTCAGCAGGACCTCTGAACCCGAAATCTGTCTTCATGGGTGCAAGGCTTGGGTGGGCTGCCCTGGAGATGGTAGGGAGATACCCCGAACCCGCCCTGCGGATGATGGGGAGCCCCTCGTGGGAAATTGGTCTAGGGTAAGGCACCTCCTAGAGGGGTGGGGCCTTCCCCAGAAGTGGGGAAGGGTGGAGACACTGGAAGCTGTGGAATTAGCCCTCCGTGAGATAAAAGACTGCTTAGAGGCCCTGAGTTGCTGTGTGGTGGCAGGAATTGTGGAATTACTGAGCAGAAAGATACACTTCAGTGTCATGTGGAGGAGCTGGGTGATGAGCTATGGGATGTCCTTTAGAGAGAGAGACAGTTATTGAGAAGACAGGTTGTGTTCCTGAAAGATAATTAGCAGTGAGGGAGGAGGCAGCAGGAGAGTCCACGTTTCAGGAGGCCGTGGGGGAGGGGGAGGAAAGGGTGGTGCCTTCAGCCCGAAACGGTAGAGGAGATGCTGGGAGATGAGGGGGCGGGGCTGAGGGCCAATCTGTTGCTAAGGTGCTGCCCGAAGTACCAGCCTCTCCTGTATTAAAGGCCCACCTGGTTGTAATTAAGAAAATAAAAATGCAATTACCGTGGGATCCTCAAGGGGAGGAGCCGCCCCCTCCCCAGGATGTGGAGCACTCCATGCTCTGTCCCTATACCCAGGATGAGCTGGTGGGCATGGCTTCGGCAGAAGTCATGGGAGCCTCTGTATACATGGCTTTTGCGTCTCTGGGATATGGGGGTGGAAAACACTGTTATGTTGGGTTCTGAAATGGGCCACATGTTGAATTAGCAATTCATTGGTCCCCATGAATGTGAAACATGTAATGGCACCGGTGGACATGGGAGCTGAATGTTCTCTGATTTATGGCAACCCTGAGAGGTTTCCTGGGACCCCTGCTGTCATAGGTGGCTATGGGGGTAAGGCAGTTAGAGTGAAGAAAGCCCAAATCCCATTGGGATTAGGGTATTTCCCCCACAGGAGTATACTATGTATATTTGTCCCATCCCTGAATATATTTTGGGGGTGGATATCCTGTAGGGCCTGAGGGTACATGTGGTAAGGGTAGTTCTGAGGGAACATGGTAAGCACCCATCTGTAGCTCTGTCTGTACCTGGGCAGGTAACAAATACTAAGCATTATAAATTGCCTGGGGGGCACAAGGAAATTAGAGAAACTACAGGAGTTGGAGAAGGTAGGTATCATAAAGCCCACTCAGTCCTTTTAATTCCTTGGTGTGGCCAGTGAAAAAGCTGGACACCTCCTGGCATATGACCATGGATTACAGGGAATTGAATAAAGTCACACCCCCTATGCATGCTGCTGTCCCCTCTATAGCAGCTCATATGGACACCCTCAGTCATGAACTGGGGACGTATCATTATCTTATGGACCTTGCTAATGCTTTCTTCTCTATGGACATAGCACAGGAAAGTCAGGAACAGTTTGCCTTTACATGGGAAAGCTGGCAGTGGACGTTCGCTGTCCTTCCACAGGGATACTTCCACTGCCTCACCATTTGTCATGGACTTGTAGTCCAGGACTTGGCCACATGGAAGAAACTGCAAACGGTGTGGCTGTATTACTACATTGATGATATTATGCTCATGTCTGATTCTCTTGCAGATTTAGAAGGGGAAGTTCCTAAACGGCTGCAACCTCTACAGGAGAAAGGATGGGCTGTGAATAACACCAAGGCTCAGGGACCTGGTTTGTCAGTAAAGTTCTTGGGGGTTGTCTGATCAGGTAAAACTAAAGTTATCCCAGAAGCAGTCATAGACAAGTTCCAGGCTTTCCCTACCCCTACGACTGTGGCAGTATTGCAAGAGTTTTGGGGTCTTTTGAGCTACTGAAGAGAGTTTATCCCTCACTTGGCACAGATTCTGAAGCCCTTATACCAGTTGGTATGAAAGGGCATCAGGTGGGACTGGGATGAAACATGTGCAGCTGCTTTTACTGCTACTAAGTAAGCAGTCAAGGCCATACAGGCCTTGAGTGCAATGGACTCATCAACGCCCTGTGAGCTAGATGTTCATGTAACCAAAGATGGTTATGGATGGGGCATTTGGCAGCAGTTTGAGTGGATGCGCCATCCTATTGGATTCTGGTCATAACTATGGAAAGGAGCAGAGGTCCAGTACACCTTGACAGAGAAGCAACTGGCTGTGTACCGTGCCTTGCTGGCTATGGAGCCCATCACTGGAACAGCTCGGACCAAGGTAATAACCACCTATCCCATCATGGGATGGGTATGAGACTAGACCCAAAGGCCATGGAGTGGTGTGGCACAGATGCCTTCAATGGCCAAATGGGGAGCATATTTACAGCAGCATAGTGCCCTTTCCACTAGCTTTTTAAGTGGAGAACTCCAATGCTTATTTGGGCCAGTGACATATACCAGTGGAAAGCAGGAAGAACTTGCTTTTGAGTCATTGGTAGCTGAGAGTCCTTATCAGGAGGGAAAAGCCCCTATACCTGAAGAAGCTTGGTATAAAAATGGCTCTAGTCATGGGCAGCCCCGAAGTGGAGGGCTGTGGCTTTCCATCCTAAGACTGAGACAATATGGATGGAGGATAGAGAGGGGAAGAGCAGCCAATGGGCTGAGTTGCGGGCAGTATGGCTCATGATCAGCCAGGAGCCCTCCCCCATAGTTGTCTGCACTGACAGCTGGGCCACCTATTGGGGCTTGACCCTGTGGCTACCAACATGGTACCATGCCAACTGGATGGTCGGTCACTGGCTCCTTTGGGGGCAAGAGTTGTGGCAAGACCTATGGTCCTCTGGTCAGACTAAGACAGTTACCATATATCATTTGACTGGCCATTTGCCTTTGGCATCCCCAGGGAATGATGAAACATACACATTGGCCCAGGTGCACTGGCTAGAAGGAAAGCCTGCCTCTGATGTAGCCCAATGGTTACATTAGCGTTTTTTGCATGTGGGGGAGACAATGTGGACTGTACCCCGTCAGTGGGGCTTGCTGTGGACCTTTGAAGAAGTCAGCAGAGCCCAGAAGGAGGCCTTGCGTGCTCTAAGAGGGACTTAAACTGAGTCCCACAGCAACATGGGACAATAGTAAGGGGGCCAATACCCGTTGTCAGGCGGCAGATAGACTACATTGGGCCTTTGCCCATATCAGAAGGATATCGGTATGCCATGACTTATGTGGACACAGCTACTGGCCTGTTGGTTGCTTTTCCTACATGTTATGCAGATCAGCAAACCACCAAAAGGGGCCTAGAGCATCTCTTTGCAGCCTATGGCTGGCCGCAGGTGATTGAGAGTGATCAAGGCACCCACTTTACTGGACATGCGTTACAAGAATGGGTGCAGCAATTAGGAATAAAGTGGAAGTTTCATGTACCATATAACCCTACCGGGGCAGGCATGATAGAGAGGTACAATGGTTTGTTGAAATCTGGCCTGAAGTCAGACACCAACAGTTTTCAGATCTGTCTATTATAGCTATCCATAGACTTCTCTTGCTCTAATTTTGATCCTTGGATTTATAAATTTATTCTTGCTCCAGGCTTCTTAGTTCATCTTACACACAAATATATATATAAATGTATTTGCTTCTTAGGTGCAATTGATAGTCAGCCCTCCCTGCTGACTTTAAACAAGGTAACACTTTGCTCAACACCACAGTAAAGCTCACTTAAAAAAAAGCCCTTCCCAATTGAATGACTTCTTTGCTGGTAGTTATAGAAATCCTAAATAGTTGTTTTTGCTCTCACTCTCTCTTTCCTCTGTGTGCACATTGTCATTCTCTTTCCTATATGAATAGATTTAGATGCTATAAAATGAGAGAAGCTTGGGAACAAAACATTTCCTAGAATACTCCATAAAACAATCAATTCTTAAATTAAAAAAAAAGAATGACTCCAAAGTAAAGTGACTGCTCTGTTTAATATACTCCACTGAACTGAAGCATACAGAACTAGCTTTTGCCTGAATCTCCCTGGAAAATGGTCCTGTACTATCCCTGCTGGGATACAGAGAACCTTACAATCTGCACTGGAAGTTCTATCCAGCGTCCATGAGGACTCTCATAGAAAACAAATCCTCAGTTTGACTGGTGGTATCTTAGCTTTCTTTCTGCCTTGCATTAATTCCTGTGGTAAATTTCCATTGTGTCAATTTAGATGACCTAGTACTACCTTTCTTAGAATTCCACGCACTGCATATTTCTGGATTAACATGAGCTACGTGAGACATTTTGCATGAAATCCTACAGGCAGAAACAAATCAATGACAATACTTTTTTGTGCTTGGAAGGTCAGACAGACCATGAAACATGGTTGATTTTCAGACACAATGTCACTTATTTGCTGGGCCACCTGCTTAGCATTGGGCAGCAGCCAGACCCACAGCCCCTTTGGCTTTGCATACCTCCTCCTTCAGCTTCTCTGACTCCTAGGCTAAGTGCATCGTTAGCTCCATGACAAAGGACGCCAGCTGTTCCTTCAGATGGCCTCATCACCAGAGTTGGTGACCTAGAGGTAGTAGAGCCCACTACATTCCAGAGCATCCTTGGGACTTCTAATTCATCTCTGCAGGTCCTAGCCTTCTTACTTCAGGCCCACCTTTTCTTCCCAACTACAGACTGCATCATCTGCAAATTCAGCCTCCAATACCAGGTACAAAAGCAATAGCCTCATGCCAATTATTTCATCAGCTCCAACAACTGCATACGGCAAGATTCCTGGAAATAATTATTATATATATATATGTCTTCTCAGGCTGCCAAAAAAGAATATTACAGACTGGGTGGCTTAAATAAGACACTTATGTTCTCACAGTTCTATAGGCTAGAAGTCCAAGATCAAGGTATCAGCCGGGTTGGTTTCTGGTGAGGGCTCCCTACCTGGCTCGTGGACAGTGCCTTCTCTCTGTGCCCTTACTTGACCTTTCTTCTGTGTGTTTGTGGAAAGACAGAGAAAGAGCTCTACTGACTCTTCCTCTTCTTATAAGGACACCAGCCTTATCAGATTAGAGCCGCACCTTTATGACCTTACTTAACTGTTGCTACCTTTTTAAAGGCCCTATCCCCAAATACAGTTATATGGGATGTTAGGGAGTCAATATATGAATTTTGGGTGGACTCAAAAATTCGTGTCCATCCCAACATACATTCACCCCATCCCAACAACTCCAAAACTCCACACATTCCAGCATCAATTCCAAGTCCAGAGTCTTATTTAAATATCTAAATCAGCTGTGTATAAAATTTAAGGCACCATTCATCCTGAGGCAAAAGTCTTCAGCTGTGAACCTACACACCAGTCAAGTTATGGGCTCACAAAATACAATGTTGTAAGGTAGACATAGGGTAAGTATTCCCATTCCAGAGGAGAGGAATGAGAAAGAAGAGATTATAGCTTCCCAACAAGTCCAAAACCTATCAGGGCAAATTCCACTAGAATTTAAGGCTTGAGTATAATCCCCTTTGGGTCAATGTGCTGTCCTCCAGGTTCACTGTGGGTCAGTGTTGCCCCTATAACCCGAGACAGTGTCTCTGCCCTCATGGCTTTTCCCAGTGGCCCCACACACATGGCTATTTGCCTTGGCTTTGCCTCTGAGGCACTGGGTGCGTGCATGGTGGATCATCCCCTGAAACCGAGGAGTAAACTGCCTTGCCTGTGGGTCTGTATGCTCTGGATGGGTGGTGGGAAGGACCTGTGGTGGGCAGTCTTTAAGATCTCTGAATCATCTTGAGAATTATTCTTGTCTTTTCTGAAGGATAAAAAATGTTCACCACTAGATAGCTCTTCTGCCCTCTCCTGTCCTGTTCTGTCACAGGGCAGAATAAAGTCCAAAAGCCTGCCTTTATTTCATCCTGTCCCTGTTCTCTTTAGTTCAAACTAGCAGTGCCTCTGCTAGTGTAATCCCATCTCTATTCCTGGCTTCTGTGAAGATGGCTGATTAATTATGGAGAGACAGCCCAGCCACACTCTTGCTGTTCTCCCCATAGCATGCTTTCTTATTTTTTGCTATAGGGATAGATGGAGAATTTTCTAACTCTCAAGTTCTGGTTCCTTTTTGTTTAATGATTCCTTCAATTTATCTCTCTCCTCTCACATTTTGTACAAGCAGTAAGGAGAAGCCAGGCTACACCTTCAATACTCAGCCTAGAAATCTCAGCTAAATATCCAGTTGCATCACTTACAAATTCCACCTCCTACAGAACACTAGAACATAATTCAGCCAAGTTCTTTGCCACTTTATAGGAAGGATCACCTTTCCTCCAGTTTCCAACAGCATATTATTTCTTTCTTTCTGAGTTTTCACCAGAATCACCTCTAACATTCATACTGCCCTTCAGGCAGTCTCGGCTTTTTCTAGCGCCCACCTCAGAACTCTTCCAGCCTCTACCCATTACCCAGTTCTAACACCACTTCCACATTTTTAGGTATTTGTTACAGCAGCAACTCACTTCTTGGTACCGAAACGTGCATTAGTCTGCTGAGGCTGCCATGACAAACTATCACAGACTGGGTGGTTTAGACAACAAAAATTAATCTTCTTACAGTTCTCAAGGCAAGAAGTCCAAGATAATGACCTTATTTAATAATCTTAATTACCTCCTTAAAGGCCCTACTTCCAAATATAATCAACAAAACCTCCAAACTGGGGCTTAGAGCTTCAACATCCAAGTGGGGGACAGCACATAATTCAGTCCGTAACTGAACTGATACAGTGATTCTGCTTCTCTCATCAAACAGAGTGACACAATTCCTTATAGGGAGTAACTTCCCATCCTGTAGTGTAGAGAAAAGCATTTATTCCCTTCATCACCTTTATTCCTAAACCCTAACTTTCCTATACATTGAGCCATCCTTAGCTATAGGAGTGAACCGTGACTGACGCGAACCAACCAGTGACTTCCCAACCCCTTGCAAAGTCAGGACTGTCCCCATTGGCCTACCTGACCTAGTCAGAGGGGAACCATGTCTTTTATTGGATAATATGAATGAGAGATGAGAGAGCACATAGACCTGGGGGCCTCCCAGTTACCTTACTAGCATGCGTGGAATCAGTCTGAGGACAGCGCAGACCTGTATAGGAGGGCAGAGACCAGGGCACAGAAATGTGCCTACAGCTTTAATGACGCTGTGGGCCTCTGCATCCTGAACCTTGTCCTGGTTTTCACTTCAAATGATCTGGTCTCTTTATTAAGAAAAGAGGACAAAACCATCAGAAGATGAATGGATAAAGAAGATGTGGTACATATACACAATGTATTATTATTCTGCCGTAAGAAGAAAACAAATCTTACCATTTACAACAACATGGATGGAGCTGGAGGGTTTTATGCTCAGTGAAATAAACCAGGCGGAGAAAGACAAGTACCATATGATTTCCTTCATTTGTGGAGTATAACAACAAAGCAAAACTAAAGGAATAAAACAGATGCAGACTCACAGACACCAAGAAGGGACTAGTGGTTACCAGAGGGAAGGAGTTAGGAGAGAGAGAGAATGGGATTAAGAGGCATTATGATTAGCACACTTAATGTAGGTGGCCCACGGGGAAGGCAGTATAGCAAAGAAGGCAAGTGGTGACTCTATAGCCTCTTACTACGCTGCTGGACAGTGACTGCAATGGGGTGTGGGGGGAAACTTGATAGTATGGGTGAATGTTGTAAAAACCTCATAAAATTGTGTATCAACGATACCTTAATAAAAAAAGAAAAGAAGACAAAAGTGTTGCATGTTATGCAAGAAGGATCCTTATGGACATACTCATTCCATGTGAGAGTGTCTGATGATACAATCTCAGTGCCTGAGGCGCTAACAGATCTCAGTCCTGAACAGGGCCAACTAGTGTCCTTTTACATGATGGACAGGGGTTGTGGGGAAGGAACAGAAATTCAGCCAATGGTAAAAAGATACTGTCACTGTTTATGAGAGTCTAGCTGTATGTACCATGTGGCCTGGATACCTTCTTTTGCAACTTTGTGGAAAGAATTTACAGGAGATAAAGCCAGCAAATTTTAGCAAAAACCTGAGAGGTGGAAAAACATACAATTCCTGTTGATATCCTGTGAGTATCTGCATCTGGTCCTATTTCAGATTACACCTGTGCATTGTCAAATTCATAAACAAAAGATTCACATTCTTGCTTCAGTTTGAGTTGGGTTTCTGTTCATTCCAGCCTAAAACGTTCTTGTGAATGTCTATTATTTTCAAGATGGCTCTGCTTAAATGCAAATATAGCCCTTAAAGTGACCGCCAGGATCCACAGGCAGGATGAGGTCATCACAGTAGCTGCCTACTCATGCTTCATGGGGCTGCCTCCCAGTGGAAGCCAAATGAATATGGCAGTAGGTCCTGACCCCTTCAAGATAAGCAGTCTGCTTCTATCTATTTTGTGTACCAGGATTTATGCATAAATGCTATTTGAAGAAAGGATTCCATTGTTAGAAGTATCTTAAAATCACTGACTTGTCAGGTTTAATAGAAGAGAATAGGACAAGATGGCAGTAGGACCCAGAGCACTTTATTTTTCTGAGAGAAATTGTGCACACTTTCTGCATAGAAGAGACAGAGCAGTACAAGCAGGGACAGCCAGAAGGCAGTCTAGAGACATAGCGGCCTGGGCCACATTACAAAAGGTAGGCTGGAGGATATTGAGAAAAGGGCTGGCTCAGACTATTACCTCGGTAGAGTTTTTAAATTTTTCTTATTATTTATTGGTCCTCATTCCTTATGGTTATTGTCTGAATTCAACTATTGTGAGAACAGATACCAGAGCATTTTCCACTGCCTTTGCTATTAGGCATTACCCTGCTTGCCATACATTAGCTAACTAGATTTATGTGCATCTTTCGTTGTTGGTTTTTTTTTCTGTTTTACTAAAGAGATCATTCTGACAGAAGGGCAAATGCCTCTGTAACTGTGTGTCGTTCTTTCCAAATTATTCACCAGATTTCATATGTTTGCTGAAGCCCATTTCCCACCATGACCCATATTGGATAATCAACCACCTTGGTTTCTTCTAATAATGGGGGCCACAAAATCGATCTCTCAGATGTTCTAACCTAAGATTCAAACACTCATGCTGAAGCCAAGGTTTTTAGACTTCCTATAAATCCAGACAACTTTTTCCCTGCATGTTCTTCATAGTTTTGGGAATGTGAATTTACTGGAATGATTTCTACATAAGTGAATAAGAGTCCGTGCTGAGAACACGAATCTCCCAGTCACCTGGCTCTCCCTGTGTCACAAGGTCTTCCAGCAGAACCAACTCTAACTACTGACAGGACTATGATGCTCTTTCCCTTTCCCTTGGCTCCAGAAATCTCCATTAGTCATTTCCTCATTGAGAGCATTTGCAAAATTCTCCGTAGCTTCAAAGTTGAATCTATTCCTGCTACTTAATAGGGCATCTTATGATCTGGTTTTCTTTTCAAAAGCTTTTTATGTTCCCTCTTCTCAAAATCATTTCCACTTTGCCAAACGATACTATTTTGAATAACAGTAAGAGCATTCTAGAAGTAAATTATGATTCTAAAACTGGCTTCATCAAAATAGGAGCAGATGAAAAAAAAAATTTAATGGGCCTAATTCAAAGGACCTGAGCCAAGGAGAAGCAGAAATCAACTGAACTTCTAGAACTGCATTTCTCAAAGAGGACCACCTGCTTCAGAATCACTTGGACTGATGGTTAGAAATGCAAAGTTCTGGGCCCCAATTCCAACTTTTAAAATCAGAATCTCTGGGAGCAGGGCCTAGAAACCTGCACTGTGAACACCTTCCCCAGGTGCAGTGATGCATACTGATGTTTGAGAACCTCTACCCTAAGGTCTGGGCCCATGCCTGCTGATCCTTCTTTATGTGGCCTTTCCCTCAGCTAGGAGGCCAAAAACAGGACTTTGAGCCCTTGTTAGCCTAATACTGTCCCATGATCACAGACGACGGAAGAGCTGTTCAGAAATTCTATTTCAAAGGCTACAAAGGGGTCTGAGTTAGAGTGTGTTATGATGTTGCAGCCCAAATCCATCTCTACTGTTGAAAAGACTATGCCAGAACCCCCACTCCTGATCACAGAGCCCTGGTATTGTTATGGTAGATAGATAGGCAGACATGATCAGGGAAGGAGGAAGAGGACTTTGGCCAGCTTACATTCGGCTAGTTGCTTGCGTACATTCTACAAAGCCCATGCAAGCGGTTCTCGTGGGATGTGGAGTGAGGGTATAGATAACAGACTAGCCAAACCAACTCTTTCCAATGTGGAGAAGAAATTGATCCAAACTTCACCCCCATATCCATTAACATAGTAAAAAATCACACCCACCCTTCTGTTATTAGCATAGTAAAAATCACACCTCTCACACCATGACAGTTCTGATGGGGACCAAATACAGTAAAAAATCCTTTCACCCTTGTAAGATGGAGAAAGCCCGAACTCCAAAAAAGATTCCACCTGTTCCTTTGAAACCTAATCTCACTTAGTGAATATTCATCTCCCTTTATATAAAAAAGGCTCTCTATTGTTCTTTGTGCAAACGCCTCTAGGTCTGCCTGTGCCCCAACCCAACTCTCTGGGTAAGTACTCTCCCTTTCTTTGGACTCTAAATCTCCAAAGAAACTCTTAATGCTCCATGGCTTTTCTGCATTCGTTTCTGAATTCTTTCTTACAATGGGAGCAAGGGTCCGTCTCCAATGGTGGTATAAATGAGAGAGCACCATGCAGGTAGCCACGTAGTTCGGCACAGCACTGTGTGTACAGAGGAGTCCATGGGGCACCTCACTCAATTCTTATATATTCCTACCCAGTGATCATCCCCCATAAATTACTCTGCTACCTAGCATCATTCTCAGGCTCTTTCCATATCATTATTGTTTCCCTGGACACCTAACTTGAATTCGCGTATCTATCACTGCCTACAGCAAATGTGTTCCTGCAACAATTTTATGCAAATTTTTAAATTTTGTTTTTGCTTTGTAATCAAATCTCCCTCCATTGACTCAAAATAGGATCTCAAGAAAAAATATACTTCAACAGTGATCCATTCTAACTTCTGTCACAAATGAAGAGACCCAGTTTTTTTCTTAGCTGTAGAAGTATATGATACAAGATGTCGCTACTCTTCAATTACAAATTTTATTTTTAGAGACTGAGTCTTTTCAGGAATATGTGGGTTTATTCTTTATTTAGCTACCCATTGATCTTCAGCTATCTGTTATGACCTGCACCCTTGAGGAGGTCTTTTAAAAGGTTAAATTTGAGACAAAGGGGGAAAATGCTTAACTGTTGCCTTTTTACCCCATCTAGTATTTCAATATTAACCTAGAAACTTACTGTTCTAAAAGCTTACACTCTGTGTTTTCCAAAGGTAAATTTACCCACAGGAAAAAAAAAAGGCCTTTTTTTATCCCCCCCTAAAAGTTGATTGATTTATTCCTTTTGGTGTAAAGGCTTAATATTTCAGTGTACATCTCATTTTTCTTTATTCTAAAATTGATAGTGGCATACCTTTGCCTAATCAATTACTTCTTTTAAATTACCCTTTCCATTTCAGCCTAGAATCACCTTTTATAGTCCTCATAATCAAAACTCAAAAATTGCCAAGTTCTATTTCCCTAAGCATGTGAGGTGGGAAAAGTAAGGGAGATGGGCTTAATGGTGAGGGAGAAGAGAAGAAAAGTGTGATTGGATGTCTAATAATTTATGCACTCAAACTCTGGGGCAGCTTCCAGTATTACAGCGCAGTCTCCTTGAACTCTTCAATTGCAACTCTATCCACTTAACACAATTCCCTAAACTATACTTACTTCCAACTTACCTCTGTGCTAGGCACAGAGCAACACAGAAGTAAACAGGCAGTGAAATCCTCAAATGGCTCATTGTCTAGTGGTTAAGAAAGGCGCAAGAGCAGTAATACAATACATTGAATAACATTACAGGGTTTTCAAAAAAAAGGAACTTCAAAGCGAAGACAGAACTCTTTTTTCTCAGGAAGAAAACAGATTTTTCTTTAAATAATGAATAATGTAAAGAAAGGGGAGTTGGAAAGTTTTGAGATATTTAGATAATGCCCATTTTAGTTAGACTGCAACAACTGACTAATAAGGTTAGGTATCAGATACACAAAAAGGTATGTAGCAATTGCCACTGTCTATCCAGGAGGCCTTTGAAGAGGGCTGGTATCTGGAAAAGGAGGATAATGGAAGTTGAAGTACATAAAAATATAAGAGGAAATGAATTTCAGAGCTAACGGAGGGATTCCATCACACGTAAGAGATCTTGATTTTAAGAATAAATAGCATGTATATGTTACCCTATTTTGCAGACCACTGCATGAGACACTTTCTACAGCAGACTCTGTCTGCCATTAAGAAGCCAGAATCTTGCAACAAGCAATGCTGATTTTTAAAAAAGAAATTCTGCCATGTAGGGACAATAATAAGTCAGCAGAGGCAGTTGGCCATGCTAAAATGTCATACAAAAATTTGTAAATGAGTGACTAAACTAACTGGTTTCTTGTAATCAAATGACCAAAGACACTCTAGAGTGCCTGCAGTTTGGGTGATACCTGGAGACATGGGCGCCGCCATGCATGAGCAGGGGCTCCTGGCATCTGGTGGGCAGAGGGCAAGAGGCATCAAACATCCTGTCGGGAAAATGCAACGGGGAATGACTTCACCCAAGATGTTGATAGTACAGAGGTTAAGAAACCTCCTCTAGAGTTTAGCCCAAGAACTGTGGCATTGGTAGATTAACTCTGTTGAATAGTCCTGTTTATAAAGAAAACAACAGTATCACTAGCAGATGATCTACGTGGAATGTGGAAAAAGGGGCTGTAGCAGAACTGTGTCAAATGTATTTAGAACTACCCAGGTGAGAGCATTCTTGGCCATTGGACTGTAAGTACCTTATCCCATGAGCATTTTCTGAGCTGACTCTTTATATGAGATCATGTGGATTCCTCTTTAAAGTGATCTCTATGTTCACCAGGAAACCATTCTGATTATGATGGTGCTTCTTACATAACTTGGCATCAGAGGGAAAATGCTGACAGTTTGCCTTCTGCATTCTGGAGAAACCTTTTATCTTCATTTTTAGCCAAAGACATTTTAGTCTCCCTTTGATTCAGAAAATCCTCCATAGCTTCTTTTATAAGAGTACTACACAGCATTAAATAAAAACGTCTGGGCTACCAGTTTTTTTTCTTTTGACTTTTTTTTCCTGAGCGTCTGCTTCTGACTCATCAATGGGTGTGAAGTAGAGCTGTGGAGGAAAAGAGATAATATACTGATCAAACAAATCACACTTTCCTGAAATTCACAGAAGACACATAATGAAGATTTACCTTCCATATTCTTTACAAGCTATGTTTACTCAGAAGTAAACAGCTCCCAAAGAGCTCCTTCCTTTTTATAGGTTGCACAGCCTCTGAGACAAAATAAATTGTAAGCATTTGAGTTACAGCTGAAACCTTCCATGTACATTTTCATTTATCTAAATTAAGATTTACCAAGTTCAAGCATATATTTAAAGTTCCAACTTATGATTAATATCAAAATTGCTGATGAGTTATTTTTCTGACCTCTATCATTGCTGAAGAAACAGTATGATGTTAAATGCTGGAACAGCAAGATTTATTTTCCAAAGGATTGTACTCAGAGAACTTGAGAGGGAGGCAGGAAGGAAAGGGGTGGGAGAATTTGAGCTGCTGAATGATAAGCAAAGAACTCTTTTGTTCTTTTCTTATTTCACACTGTGGAAATCAAAGGCATTTCAGCTCACTTCCCACACCTGAGATGTTGTCATTTAAGCACTTCCTTCTCTCTAAGTGGGTTTAGGACAGCCATTCTTTTCCCAAACTACATCCATCCATGCTTTTTTCAGTTCATCCTTCCCAGAAATACCTACTCTCATGTAAAGTTTGCATATGAAAGTTTAGAGCCTTACACAACAGATAGAAAACATGTTAAACTGGGGTGGATGGGGGAATTTCTTTCTAAGGAAATGATAACACCTTTTGAAATGCAGCTTGTTTTACCAGGTGTTTGATCTTGGGGAAAGCCACCAAAGGAAATAATGTTGCGAAAAATGTTGCCAATTCCCTTGAGTTTTCTTTAAACTAAGTCTGTCCGTGGAAGCTGTCAGTTTAACCTTGTTTCACTGGGATGCTTACCTGAAACTCACTTCACACGTTCCAACTGCTGAAGCACATGGCAAGCATTGACTTGTTCATAGTTTTCTCCTGAGTTTTGAACAGTAGAAACCTGGTATTTAACTTTATGGTTTGTTAGCATTAAAATTTCTGTTGTATTGCAGCTGTCTTAGTATTGCTAATCACAAAGCAAAGAATGATGCAAAAAATTCATACATTTTTAAAGTGTTAGAGAAATTTTTTTTTAATGTTGACTCCTTGAATTCTACAGGAAATGATGTCATCCAGTCCAACAAACACTACTTTTCACAGAGCTGCTCATCAAAGGCACATGCTGTTCTATGTTCTTGGAACTCGCCAGGTGGCTGTTATGAGAGGTGGACAAGTCATTAATAAATAATAGCATGGAAGGAGTTCGAAGGAATTTAAGAGATGGATGAGTTCTTGAGTGATTACCTAATTCATTCCCTTAAATTCAAACAATTCTTTTGATAAGCCATTCTTGATCAGTGTTTTTCTATTGTGTTTTCAAATATTTTTAGAAAAGATCTGCCTATCCGGTTAGATAAAATGGGTGAACAGTCAACCTTAAACCAGGCACTAAATAAGTCTCAGTATGTCCACTTTCATGTCTGTGAGCAAATCCTAGATTTGACTAGATCTCTTCACATTCAAGAACACGTTAATAAATCTTTACAGAGATGATACTGACTTCTAAGAGAATATAAACATAGTTTCAAAGGCTCAGAAAAACCTTAACTTTGAAAACTAACTTAAAATAAGAAAAAAATATAAATGATATATATTTAATGTCATAAAAAGAAGTGAGACGACATGACAACTATAGAAGAGAAATGGGAAATTACAGAGAAAATTCTTTAAGATGACGACAGAAGTGAAAAAAAAGAAAACACTCTGAAGTAAAAAATGTTAAACATCTAATAATGCAAAACCAAAATTAACGTCTGGATTGGAGGCATTCATGAATAGAATTGATGCACAAAATAAATTAGTCTTGTGGAATATCAATTTAAATGTGTCCCAGAGGGTCAAGTAAAAAGTAAAAGGTTTAAAATTTTGAGAGTAAAGATCATTGATGATCAACGTGGAGGCCTAGGGAAAGAGTGTAATAAATTATAGATGGTCCAGAAAGATATGTGACTCACAGGAATAAAACAGAAATCAAAGATTTAATAAAATACAATAAATACAATAAAAGCATAAAACAAAATAACAGAAGAAAAGGCAAGTAAAGTAGTTAGGACAATAATAAAAATAAACAAGAAAATTTCTTTCTAAGGGGCAAATATCCAGCATAAACTACCTAAGCTTCCAAGCTCCTAATATCTAAATCAAAATGATAAATATTAAGTATTAAAGGGTAAAGAGTATTAGGCAAGTATTAAGCATAAAAGAGACCAGGGTTATGGTGTTTCTATCCAGATGAAAATTATAATTATAGTGAGAAAGGGACTCTGTCCATAAATTGGCAAAAGTTATAATCAATAACAAAACTAATAAGGGATATTTACATGCCCAAAACAGCATCAAAGTACACAGTAAAATTTTAGACAAAGAATAATTAACAAAACCCAAACACCTGTTTTAGCCAAAAGCACATGGAGGATATAATAACCATTTATTGACTTACATACTTGGAAACAATTTCCCAACAAATAAACACCCTATGTCCTAGGATCTCCTAAGCATCCCGTCATTCCTGCAGCTTAGGGTCACCTCCAGCCTAGAGCAGCTTTTTTTGGGATTGCTCCAGGAATAGCCCGACCAGGGTGCGCTCTGAGTGTGGCCCACAGTCCCTGACATCAGTGAACACGATAGTGACATTTTTGCTCTGTGCCATGATGCATTGGGCATGGTCCAAGCAATGCTTTACCACTTAAGGATCTGATTCAGCAGCCCCCTGAAGAGTGATCTGTGCTACTTGTCACAGGCAGAAGACCATGCAGCTGCTAAGACATTCATGTAGCGATGCCTAAGGAGCAAGCTGTGCAAGTAAGACTGTGCCGGAAGTTAGGAAAGATGAGCATTCCAGGAATACGCTGAGGCAGCAGCCCTAAATCTCTGTTATCATGTATTTTGGACACTCCCACACCTCTGTGATTAATGTGCTTTTCAAGCCAACAGCAGGATGACGATTCTAGTGATGAGGGAACAAACCAAAAATTAGAGCTTCCCTGTTAAGTTAGAACACCGATATAAAAACTTCAATGGCATATAAGCCCATTTGCTTTGTCACAATTTATTTCAAGAATGCATTCGCCAGGGAAATTAAAGGAAGAACTGCTAGTGTTTTTAAATATAATTTTAGCTGCTGTAATATTTTGGGTGGCTTATTTTTTTTATTTAAATTTGTGATTATCATTTGTGAAACAAAGTTTATCATCGGTAGCAGTGCTAAGTTATTTGAAGAAATTATCCTTAAGAAGTCAAGGCCGGGAAACGTATGTACAGTGGCCCTTGAACAACACGGGCTTAGGTGCACCAACCACCTCACAAAGATATGTGCATGATTTTTAACTCCCCCAAAACCTAACTACGAACAGCTAATGTTGACTAGAAGCCTTACCAATAATATAAACAGTCAATTAACACATATTTTGTATATGTATTATATACTATATTTTTCCAATAAAGTAAGATAGAGAAAAAATGTTTTTCAAGTTGTTGCGTATCTCCAAAAACATTTCCAATATATTTGTTGGAAAAAACACATATAAGTGTACCTGCACAGTTCAAACCTATGTTGTTCAAGGATCAACTGTACATTTAACCAGGAATAAAAACTAATGCTCATGGAAGTAAGTTCAAGTGCTTACTTAAAAGATATTTGAGGAATATTTTAAGTTTAAAAGTATTATACCAGATCAGCATTCACTATTTGACAACCCTAATATTCTATTTTAATTATCAAAATTACATAATGAAAAGAAAAATGTAATTTTTTCACCAAATTTATATATGTGTACATATATGTATGTATATGAGTGTGTGTGTGTGTGTATATATATATATATATATATATATACATATACACATAAATATATAATCACTCCCATATTCCTTCAGGCTTACCCCAGCATATCATAGAAATATTTTGGATATTATATAGAAACATGTTTGTAACTATATCAAAATAAAAAATTTATCACACAAATTATAACTCCAAGAACATTGCAAAAAAGGAAAATATAAGAAGTTTAAAAGCAGAAATGATAAAATGGAATTTGGGCCATTGACAGAACAAGCAAATTCTATGGTTTTCTCTTTGTCAAATAAAACAGTAAAATACACATTTCCCAGATAATATATTTAAAAGAATAACTCCAACACTACAAATGAGAAAATGAATATTAGAATTAATATAGTGAATAAAAACTTAAATTTCCATACCTACAAACAGTGAGGAAAAGGGAAAAATCCTAAAAAGATGAAATAATGTAAGTTAAAGATAAAACAAGAAGTCATTTCATGAAAAAAAGCACATTAATGGGACTGAAACAGAAGGTGCTTGGGAATGAGAAATGGAAGAATAGAATAAAAAGTTAGAATCCAGATGAAGGTACTTAAACCTAAGGATCTGAGAATGTATATGAAGGCAATGAGGTGTCTATAAAATATGATAGGGATTCTTTAGTAGTAGAGGAAGAAAACTGTTAACATGCCAAGTAAAGCAATATATTCCTAGCAGGGAATACCTTTAAAACTTAAAAAATCAGTAGTAAGTTGGGAACATTATGTATGTGTACATATATGTATGTATATGCATGTGTGTATATATATATAACACAGTGGTGAGTTAAAACAAGCAATGAACCTGTATCATTGAGGGGAAAGATATTAATGAAAAGATCCAGCAAATAAAAGATAAAATACAGAAGGTGCTTATAGAAAAGGTACTCAGTAATAACATTGAAAAAGGTACTGATCTAATCAGGAATAGGTATGTAACCCATCGAAATGAAATGCGTAGTAATTAACTATTTGGAAAACAAGGGGACTGGCATGTGCAAAGATCATGTGCCAGGAGGAAGCATGGCAAATGTACGAGTTTTCTATTTACTGCATTAACAAATAATCACAAATACAGTGACTTAAACACTGTCATGCTGATCTGCTCTTCTGCTTCCCTCCTCCACATTCAAAGATCCTCGTGATTACATGGAGCCCATCAGAATAATTCAAGATAATTTCCCTATATTAAAGTCAACTGATTATAAACCTGAATTCCATCTGCAACCTTCACTCACTTTTGTCACATAACATAGTCACAGGTTCTGGTGATTACGATGGGGGCATCTTTTGGGACCATTCTTCTGCCTACTGCAGTGAGTTTAATGGACGTCAAGAAAGCCAGTGTGGCTGGAGTCTAGGGAAGGTTGATGAAAGGCCACGATGGAGAAACAAACTCTGGGACTACATACAACGCTACCAGAAGAACATCACTCATGAGGCTACAGGAAGAAGTATAGGTTCCCACTCTTCCAAACCTAATGCCCATCTTATTTCTCCCAAAGTATCTGGAAAAAGGATAATATCTTATCTAAAATTGATAGGGAATTTCTAATCTTTAGCTGAATTGTTAGATATGCAAAAGCAATGAAGGCTGGAAACACCTAAAATGTGAGGATGGATTTTTCTCCTTAGACAGGAGTGAAAAAATCAAAAGGAGAGGAGAGGGGGCAAGAAAGGAGAAAAGATGATCAAGAAACCTAGGAGATGAGTTGTAGAATTTTAAGAGCAAAGAGGTTTAACAGTCCATGTACATTTTTTTCTGCTCCTAAAATATGGATCTCTAACTTCTGGCAAAGTTTTCTGTGTGTAGTAAAGCTCTTTGTGAATAGATTTGTCATAGAAATCAAGGACAGTAGTTTCATGCATCTCTAGGGGACACCATGCTAGAGATAAAACTGTAAGATGCAAAGCTGAAAATAGTAATTCAGTAGGGGCAAAAGTCCAAAGCAGAGGTCATCATGAGATGGCACAAATTCCCTCCCAGAAATGCATAGAAATGTTGGGAGGGCATTCAAGGCAAACTTACCTACATGTTAAGAGACTTGAAAACCCCAACTTGATGTGTGGACAATAATCAGCTCTCTTTTCTTAAAACCACATTTCTAAGAAGATACCTGTTTTCCGTAGCATTTTAAATTCTCATTCCTTTTGCAGCTCCTTTGTCTTGCCAATATCACTTTCCCATCCTTTAATCTGAAGTAGCTCTGAGTAAATAGGTAGAAGAGAGAATATGCTTGCAAGTACAAATCAGAACTGAAATGGGAAACAGAGCTTCGGTCTTCGGAACTAATCTCACAGGGCAGCATGTGCAGAACCGCGTGAAGGGTAACACACTGAGCCTGGCCGATTTAACGACTTGCCAACTACTTTTAAAGCCATCAGTTGAATTTTCTCTTCTGAAATGAATAGTCATGTAGTGTTCAATTGCTCTGTTCAGGACAGACACTTTCGCAAAGCAATCCGTAGTTTAGTTTCTTGAACTGTTAGCCAAATTGAAATCACTCTGTGTCTGACACCTCGCTTTTCATGCAGTTTGGAAATGAGATGTAGTGAGATAAGACGAATCTCCAAGAGGGAGTTCACAGCTGTAGAGGGAGTGAATAGAAGCCAACTACCCTCACCCCAAAAACAAAATGCTCCCAACACCTACATAGTAAAAAAAAAAAAAAAGAATTAAGTTGCATTTTGTGTCATTTTATTTTAAATAAAAATAGCTTGAAAAATTCTGTAGTGTAGTACACTACAGCTCCTTCTGGCTTTTCTGATCTCCCAGGAGTTCGGTGCTCCCTCCCCTTTTCAACTCTCTGCTTATCTTGAGTCAGAGCAGTTCTTTCCTTTAAAAGTAGCCCTCCAAGCATTTCTAAGGCCTCCAACAAAATGACAGAGACATAGTCTAGATTTTATACTTTGTTTCAATTTCAGTGGAGAACTTTATAATGAACACCCAAATACCCATCCCATAGCCTAGGAGTTGACCACCTTTCAAAGTTATATGGAAATTGGATTTAATGCCTAAAATGAAGGGTTATGGACTGAGGTGAGTATTGACATAATGATGTGGTACATCTGTAAATGAACCAGAGTTTTAAATACTAGGATGAGTACTCAATTTTGTTGCAGGTCAAACCATGTTTAAAGACAGGATTTATATACAGCTCTTAACATTTCATCTTATTGTCACGTACAAAATTCCTATGACAAGATAGAGCTCCCTCTGAAAATCAGATTCGATCTAGACCACACAAAAAGACAAATGGTCCTCTCTGAGATATTTGTTTATGCTAACAGGTCTTTGGCTGCTCCCAAGTTTTAATTTCTATCTGAGAAATCAACAAAATTTGCACAGAAACAAATTTAGCTTGGGTTCACAGTGACTATTTCAGGAATTTAGGCTTTTCAGTTTTATAAAGTTCACCAGTGCCCCCAGTCATTGCTAAAGTGTCTCAGCGTTTGTTTTGTAAAATAAAAAATGGAATTTAGTAATATCATTTAAGGTGGTCAATAATACCCTCTGTATTGAAACCAGGACTGTAAGTTTGCTTTTGTCTAACCTCTGCTATTTTCTGATTCTTTGCTATAACAACAGTACAGATTGACTTAAGAAAAAACGCTGCCCTGACCCCTGCCTCCCCAAGACTTTGCTCCCTCTTGCCTCAAAATGTTTGATTTAAGGACGGCAACAGATGACCTATAATGCTTGGATTTTTAGGAAAAATCAATACTGTGAGGAAGAAAGAAACATGAGGATAATAACATAAGGGTGAGAAAAACTGAATGAGACAGAGATGTTTTTGTAAATCACACTGGGGATTGACAATTGAGGGTAACTATAAGAGAAAGGAAGGAAAAAATACACTTAAGAGCCTACAATATCCTCTCATTTGATTTTCAAAAAAAATTACATCCATTTTTATGGATAAAAAAGCAGGGCTCAGAGAGGTTAAGTAATGGTCCAAAGTGAAACTACAAAAATGAGTGATGGGGTTAGTATTCAATCCACAGCCATCGATTGCTTCTTTTCATTAAAAAACAGAGAGATGTGACAGGTTTATGCATTCATAGGGAGAAAAGGAGGCAGGATTTAAGATAGAGAATGATGAATACAAAGGGAGAGAGGAAGCTCCTGTGAGAATGCAGTATCTCCAAAAGGAAAGAAATGGTTAGGAATTCTGAACACAGAGACTAAGAAAAAATTGCCAAGTTGGACTTCAGGGTGCAAACAAGGATGGTGTGCATTTATTGATTTCTGTTTGTTTGTTGGGAATTTCAGTGACCCCACTACTTTGCCTCCTTCCCAGTGCTTCCTGCTTTGCATGCCTCTATGTCCTCACCGATTACTATTTTCTTTTCTGTAACTCCATCCTCTCTCTATGGACTTCTTTACATCACTTAAATATTTTCATGTTGCCTTTCGATAACAAATATCCTTTCCTCTGCCTTATCTCTCCCTTCAGTTATGGCTCTATTTCCCTCCTGCTTCTTTTCAAGCAAATTTGTTGAATTCGTTTTGCCTACTCGCCATTCACTCCTCAGTTGGGTTTCCTGCCCCACCAAAATCCAATACCATCATGTAATTAACTCCGACGAACATTTTCAGATTGCCACCTTGTTTGCCCTTTCAGCAGAATTTGATGATTTTATTGTTCTTTGGTCTCCGTGACGTCACTCCCCAGTTTTTCTCCCTATCTCTAGTCATGCTTCAGCATCCTTCACAGAGGCATCTACTTGTATCTGTCCTTCAGGTACAGGTGATCCTCAGAGTTCTGCCAGAGACCCAATGCCTTTCCTAGTCTAATCACTGTCCCAGGATGTCCTTTTGCACACCCGTCGCTTTAATATCCAGCATGTGCTGAATACTCTCAATATCTCCAGTCTAGTGCTCCCTCAAGAGTTTCACAGCCTAATTTCCATCTATCTACCGAACACATACACTTGGATATCTCATAGATACTTAAAACCAAGCATCTGTAAAGTTGAACATATTGAATTATTCCATAAACCAGATTATTTCCAGAGTTTTTCCACATTAGCAAATCACTCCACTCACTTCTTAGCTGTGCAAGGTGAACACCTGGACCTCAACTCTTGACTTCTTCCCTCCTTCACCAATCCATTCCCACCACATTTATCAGTTCTTCAGTCAATTATGCCTCCTAAATATTTAAACCTATCTACCTTGCATCAGTCTCACTGCCACTATCCTAATCAAGCCACCATCATCTCTCACCCTCACAGTGGCCATCAACCTCAACTGGGTTCCCTGTTTCTATCCTTGCACCCTTTAAACCATTCTCCACACTGGTCTCAGAGTCCATCAGGTCACTCTTTTCCTTAAGTTATTTTAATGGATTTCCAGTGTGTCTTAGATGAATTTCAAACTTAAAATAGCTTACAAAACTTTGTGTGATTTGATCTTTCCCTCTCCTACCTCTCCTCTTCATGCACTCTCCTCTACGCTATGCTTTAGCCACAGAGCTTCCTGGAATCGCATCCCACTTTTCATTTAGGCTAACTGCTCTTTATCCTCGGGCCTCAGACTAAATATTATGTTTTTAGAGGGGCCTCCCTGGCTCTCAGATTAGGTTAGGTCTTGCACTCCTAGGGCACACAGCGTTTTGCTTATCATAATATTCATCACACGTAACAGTAACTAATCATTGGACTGTCTTCCCCACTGGACTATGAGCTTTATGAACACAGAAACCATGGGAACATGCCCCCTGCTTACTATGTTTGCAAAGTAGTGTGTCTGAGACATAATCAGTTTTCAATAAACAGTTGTTAAGTAAGTGAACCCAAGCTCAAAAGATAAGCACATAAAGCCAGAAAATGTAAGGTGGCTGGACATAAAGTGTTGGGACTGAAAGGGATTGCTCTTTCAATCCCATGACTTTGACTATGTTGTTTATTCTTTGTTCAAAGACAGTGAGTACATGGTATATACACTGTGATGAGAAGCGTATGGAAAAAATTAATAATAGAATTTTAAAATTCTAAACAAATCTAGTCATGAAGTATCTGCAAGAAACTGCCCATCATCATTTCATAGGCTTACTAAGAAAGAAATACAAGCTGATAGTCTCTTGTCCAGTTCATAATAAATATTATGGAAGCCAAAAATAGATTTAATGGAAATAACACAAAATAAATACATAAACAGCTAGACTGGCCTATACATTTTGTTATTGTCAGAATATTTGTAGAAAAATGATAGTTTTTAACAAGTTTTAGCAGTCTGACCTCAAAATATCAGGCTTGGAGAAATAATAACCACAAAAGAGAAAATTCTAAATAGAAGAACTTAAACTGCATAAAATAATGTGGACTTCAACAGTGACCAAATCAAATCCATAGTGAAATTAATTGATCCCACTGAAAATAATTTCAGTAAGATAAAAATGGAAAAAGAGAATTAAAAATGGCTTAACTGCTCTTCAGAGGGTAATGAACAATGAATAAATTAGCTTAACAGATTTTATCTGAAAGCAATATTTGACAAAAGTTTACAATCAAGTATGTATCTATATATACATACATTTAGCATTAAATATATATATGAATGCACAAATATATATCATTAACTATGTATAGTATGTATATATTTGTATATATAAGTATATGTATCATTAACTGCATACGTATGTATGTATATAGTTGATATACACAGATATATAAATATCATTAAGATATATATATATATCTTTGGAACAAAGAACAAAATCAGCCGGGCCAAAACAGTTGGGTCACAAGTACCTATGACACAGGTACAGGCTGTTATGGTCAATGTCATAACCTCATAGGAATATCAAGTGAGAATCAGAGGACTGCTTGTGCAGAATCAAAACAAAAAGAATTAATTCACATGAAAATGTTAGCTAAGAATAGCCTAAGATAGCCTGATATGCCCACCTTCACAGACAGGACTGGACAGCTCCCAAATTTGGGGGTCTTAGTTGAAATTTTCAGAAGTTGTGTGTGTGTGTGTGTGCTTTCTTTTTTTTGGCCTGATTTGGAATGCAAATTTTCACACTCTTGCTCCTCGACACAAACCTTAACTCCCATTGGACTGGTTTTCTCATTTACTCACAAATCGTGTCCCATGTAATCCCATCTTTGCAGTTTTGCTCCCTAGCTGGAATTCTTCTATCCTGGCTTCTCCTCCATGTCTGAGTCACCCTTTTTTGCTTCATAATGTCTACTCTGATCAATAGTCTCACATTTATCTTCCACACTCCCCTTTGAATGCTTAGAAATCTGAACCGTTTATAGAAATATTTCCCTGGCATTTACATTTGTTATGTTTTAAAGAAATAGAAGTTTATGGAAAGAAAGTATGCTGTTTCTCCTAACTAAAGAGTTGCTTCCTTGAGGAAAGGGAAAGATGATGCCTCAGGCAGCTCTGTGTCTCAATACAACCTTGCACATGAAGGCAAGTGATGGCAATTTTATTGCCTTTTAGATGCTAAAGGAAATGGAGAGATCTTTTCAGAACACTCTCTCACAACGTCATTTTCAAAGATGTAATTCTCCATGAACACTTAAAGAAAGTGTAATATCCTCTTCGATAATTTTATTTTAAAAAGCTAAAAAGTCTGTGGATGTACAGGCTAGAGATTGCAACACAGACCATACTATGTTTAGCAACAGTTTAATTATTTGTTTAGCAACAATTAAAATATTGTTTTCAATTTAATTCATTACCAATTTTGGAAGATCAGAAAAAATCTTATTAAAGTCCAGATTTATACTTTTTATTGAAACATCAGAAGTGTTGCTAATACTGGGTCCACCCTGCTCAGCATAGCAATGATTGTCCAAGCCAAGCATGGTTCATGCCCTTGAATTTCACCATATCCTCACTCAGCCCTCTTTACTAGTACTCTACTTCTTGCCTGCCTCATACAGGCATTTGGGGTTACTGCCTTAACCTTTTGTAACATTCTGAGGCTATGACGATGTTTGTCATTAATTTCAGAAGAACTTATTTTCCTAGAGGCAAATATGCCTCTGCTTTTCTGCCCTCAAACAGGTCAAGTAAAGGATGACTTCAATCTCACTCTACTGATGTCTGCAGCAAATCCAAATAAAAAGGTAGCATTCCAAATAGTCAAGGAAAGAAACCTGGCTATTTATGTGATGAAATCATGGAATGGCTCAAGAAAAAAGGGAATATATCATTAGTCAGCCAGACAGAATGTAGGATCTGCAGGAACGGGCAGAAAACGCACTAAAATTATAACAGAGAGGAACACATGCCTGCTCAAAGAGATGTGCAGAGTTTGGGACACAGCAAAGAGCTCGGAAAACAACTGTTTTCATTCTCACACCCAGGTCACCTAATTTACAAAGCTGTAATGACCCTCGATTGTCATATAACTCCACAGAAACACTGTACAGCCCAATCCACGCCAAATGACACCAAGATTTCAGTGGTTTGTAAAAGTTGGTTAATTTATCAAGAGAATATGTTAAGGGTGGGATCCAGAAAGGTGGAAAGAACTGAGTTCAACCAAGAGGAAAGGGAGGGGGAAGAAATATATATATACACATATATGTACTTTATATAGAAAAGAATAAGAGGTTATTTAGGGGCTTTGGTAAACAACAAATCCAAGAAGCACATATCTGTTTCTCACTGAAGATATGGTAAAGCTTTGCAATAAAAGTGTATCACTGAAAGGAGCTGAGTCTGTGCACTCTAACCTCTGTCCCCAAAGTGTAAGACCATAGAGCTTCTAACAAGTTGTTTAGAGGACACAGTGCTTGAAAAGACTTGGGAGATTTTAATTATCTTGTTTTACAAGTGAAGAAACTGCAGTCTGGACAATGTGCTAAGGTGAATTCAGCAATTACTTATGGAAAACCTCTTCCTGATTTACAAAGAGTAATCACCCAAAGCCAATGAACCCAGAGAATTTACAGTCCAATGGGGCAAAAAGGGCAGGAACCCAGAAAAAATATATACTTAGGAATGATCAATGGTAACAATAGTAGTTACCAGTTACTGTGTACTGCAATGTGTCGGTTGCTGTGTTACATGATGTTATTTCTGTCACCTTATGTATTTTTCCAAACCTCTTACAGGAAAGGGTAATTGTCCAAACATTAAATATGCCATGATTGAGGCTCAAGAATTAAGTACACCCATTAATTCATTCAACAAGTGATTCTAATTCAAGGTACTTGATATGTAGCAGCATCAAAAAGTAAAAGAGACAAGGTATACATACATATATATGCCTGGTAGGAATAAGGAGTATGAAGAAAAATGAAGTAAGGAAATAGGATAAGGAAGGGAGGAAGGTTTCTTTGAGGGTTGATACTTAAAAAGAGACTTTAGCAAGTGTGAAGATCCATGAAGATATTGGAGGAAGAATATTTGCAACACAAGCAAGGAATGCAAAAGTTCTGGGCCAAGAGGATATGTGAAAAGTATTAGTTCCCCCGTTCCTATTTCTTAGAGAATAACGAGATAAATCAGATTTGAATCGTTCTTTCAATACATGTATAACTTACTCAAAGGGTAAAACATGTGCACCAATATAAAAACATGGGAGGGTACAGTGAAATAAGCCAAGCCGAAAAAGACAAGTATCAAATGATTTCACTCATATGTGGAGTATAAGAACAAAGAAAAAATACTGAAGGAACAAAACAGCAGCAGACTCACAGAACCCAAGAACGGACTAATAGTTACCAAAGGGAAAGGGACTGGGGAAAATGGGTGGGAAGGAGGGATAAGAGGGGAAAAGGGGCATTACGATTAGCAGATGTAATGTTGGGGGGCACGGGGAGGGCCAGTACAACTCAGAGAAGACAAGTAGTGATTCTATAGCATCTCACTACGCTGATGGACAGTGACTGTAATGGGGTTGGTGGGGGAGACCTGATGAAGGGGTAGTTTAATAACCATAATATTGCACATGAAATTGTAGATTAATGATACCAAAATAAATTATATTAAAAAAAACATGGGAGGGTAATAAAAGAGATTGAAGTGAAATCTCTTGCTGAAGCAAAAGCCACACTTGGGGACCTACTGTCTTGGAAGAATATTTCAGTTGAAATAGAAGAAAATTCAGGACTTCAAAAGGGTCATCTGCAGGAGTGGCAAAAAAGCCTCTCAGAGCTTAGGGAAAAGTGGCAAAATTTTGCACAAGCCACCATGAGCATCTATAATCAGAGAACCAATATTATAACTCAAGTTAACTATTTAGGTTTCTCTCCGTATTCATTGTCACACATTTTCTGATTTTTAAATGCCAATGATGGTTTAGGATTAAGACTTAAAAGATTATGTGGCTGTTCTAGGATTAAGAGCAGACGTTTACAAATTAATTTGAAAGTGTTCTGGAAAGCACTGTCCAATAGAAACAATGCAAGCCACATATGTGAATTTTATTCTCTAGCACACTCATTTAAAATATTTTTTAAATATTTTTTAAAATGAATCATGCATAGAATATATTCATTACAAAATTTAATAAATATAAGAAATGATTAGGGAGGTATTTTACTTTTTTTTTGTAAGAAATATTTGAAGGGGTTCTGGGAAGATGGCAGCATGAGCAGGGTGGTGGAAATCTCCTCCCAAAACCATACATATTTATGAAAACACAACAAATACAACTATTCCTAAAAGAGAGACCAGAAGATACAGGACAGCACCCAGCCTGCATCTACACCTGAGAGGACTTGGTACCGTACGAGGCGGGTGAGATACAGAGCTGCGTCCCCGCAGGACTCGAGCACTCCCCCACCCCAGCACACCAGCGGGAGGAGAGGATTCAGAGCTGGGAGTGGAAGTACAGGTCCGTGAAATAACCAGCCCTGGTGATCTGCTCCAGGAGCACTGACACACATCGCGTGGTGTATCGGAGATTGGAGAGACAGAGGGTGCAGGATCTGAGCCGGGGAATGCACCCGGGTACTCGCAGCTGGCTCCCCGGGACAAAAGAAAAGTGCGCATTTTTTTTAGCGGTCTTAAAGAGATAGGGGCCCAATGGAGGAGCAGGATCGTCCCAGCACACTCAGCCCAGCAGGCTGGAGTCCTGGGGAATTTTGGACCCCTTGGCTGGTGACTGGGAAAAAGTAGCTGCACTTTGACTTCCCACAGATATCAGAGCCTCCCATTCGTTCCTGCCCGACCAGAGCTACAAAGGGCCCTGTGGAGCAGCGCAGCTGCGGCTGTGGAATAGTGCAGCAACAGCGCCACCTACAGCATCCTCATAGAATCTACTCCTGGTGGGCGTCTTTTTGTTTTGTTTTGTTCTGTTTTGTTTGTTTGTTTGTTTGGTGGTTTTTTTTCTCTTTTCTTTCTCTTCTTTTTTTTTTTAAAGTCTTAAAGAGCCCAGCTGACATACGTGGCACCTACCAGCGACCACTTCTATCGCCATGAAAAGACAGAGGAATATGGTACAAACAAAGCTTACCCAAACCCAGACACCAGAGAGGGAGCCTGAAGGGATGGAAATGCACAATCTTCCTGAAAAAGAATTCAGAATAAAAGTCATAACCATACTGATGGAGCTACAGGGAACCATGCAAGAGCTGAGGGAGGAGGTGAGGGAAGTGAGGAAAGACAATGCAGAAATGAGACAAGCGATCGACAGGCTTAGCAGCAGACTAGAGGAGATGCAAGAGACTGTTAATGGAATAGAAATCAGAGAACAGGAATACAGAGAAGCTGAGGCAGAGAGACATAAAAGAATCTCTAGGAATGAAAGAATATTAAGAGAACTGTGTGCCCAATCCAAACGGAACAATATTCGCGTTATAGGAGTACCAGAGGAAGAAGAGAGAGAAAAATGGATAGAAAATGTCTTTGAAGAAATAATTGCTGAAAACTTTCCCTCACTGGGGAAGGAAATAGTCTCGCAGTCCACGGAAGCCCACAGATCTCCCAACACAAGGGACCCAAGGAAGACAACACTAAGACACATAATAATTAAAATGGCAAAGATCAAAGATAAGGACAGAGTATTAAAGGCAGCTAGAGAGAGAAAAAAGATCACCTAAAAAGAAAACCCATCAGACTTCTCAACAGAAACCTTACAGACCAGAAGAGAATGGCATGATACATTTAACATAATGAAACAGAAGGGCCTCAAGCCAAGAATATTGTATCCAGCATGATTATCATTTAAATATGACGGAGAGATTAAACAATTTCCAGACAAGCGAAAGCCGAGAGAGTTTGCCTCCTATAAACCACCTCTATAGGATATCTTAAATGGACTGCTCTAGAGGGGAGCACTCCTAAGGCTAAAAAAGATGTCACCAGAGAAAATAAAATCAAAGCAAAGAAAGCAGACCATTCAAATACTAACTAAAGACAAAGAATAAAACACCTAGTATATAAAGAATGGAGGAGGAAGAATAAGAAGGGAGAGAAATAAAGAAACATCAGACTGTGTTTACAATAACTTAACAAAAAAGTTAAGTCAGATTGTCAGATAGTAAAGAAGCAACCCTTGAACCTTTGGTAACCACGAATCTAAAGCCAGCAATGGCAATAAGTACATACCTATCGATAATCACCCTAAATATAAATGGACTGAATGCACCAATCAAAAGACACAGAGTAATAGAATGGATAAAAAAGCAGGACCCATCTATATGCTGCTTACAAGAGACTCACCTCAAACCCAAAGATATACACAGACTAAAAGTGAAGGGATGGAAAAAGATATTTCATGCAAACAACAAGGAGAAAAAAGCAGGTGTAGCAGTACTTGTATCAGACAAAATAGACTTCCAAATGAAGAAAGTAGCAAGAGATAAAGAAGGACATTACATAATGATAAAGGGGTCAGTCCAACAAGAAGATATAACTATTATAAATATATATGCACCCAACACAGGAGTGCCGGCATATGTGAAACAAATACTAACAGAATTAAAGGAGGAAATAGAAAGCAATGCATTAATTTTAGGAGACTTCAACATACCACTCACTCCAAAGGATAGATCAACCAGGCAGAGAATAAGTAAAGGCACAGAGGCACTGAACAACACACCAGAACAGATGGACCTAACAGACATCTACAGAACTCTACACCCAAAAGCAACAGGATACACATTCTTCTCAAGTGCACATGGAACATTTTCCAGAATAGACCACATACTAGGCCACAAAAAGAACCTCAGTAAATTCAAAAATATTGAAATTCTCCCAACCAACTTCTCAGATCACAAAGGTATAAAACTAGAGATAAATTTTAGAAAGAAAACAAAAAAGCTCACAAATACATGGAGACTTAACAACATTCTCCTAATTAATCAATGGGTTCAGGACCAAATCAAAACAGAAATCAAGGAATATATGGAGACTAATGACAACAACAACACAAAGCCAGAACTTCTGTGGGATACAGCAAAGGCAGTTCTAAGAGGAAAGTATATTGCAATCCAGGCCTAGTTAAAGAAGGAAGAACATTCCCAAATGAATAGTCTAAAGACACAATTACTGAAATTGGAAAAAGAAGAACAAATGAGCCCCAAAGTCACCAGAAGGAGGGACATAATAAAGATTAGAGAAAAAATAAATAAAATTGAGAAGAATAAAACAATAGAAAAAAATCAATAAAACCAAGAGCTGGTTCTTTGAAAAAATAAACAAAATAGGTAAACCCCTAGCCAGACTCATTAAGAGAAAAAGAGAATCTACACACATAAACAGAATCAGAAATGAGAAGGGAAAAATATTTGATAAAGGAGCCTTGGATATACAATGGGGAGATGACAGCCTCTTCAGCAGCTGGTGTTGGAAAAACTGGACAGATACATGTAAGAGAATGAAACTGGACTACTGTCTAACCCCATGCACAAAAGTAAACTCAAAATGGGTCAAAGACCTGAATGTAAGTCATGAAACCATAAAACTCTTAGAAAAAAAACAGGCAAAAATCTCTTGGACATAAACATGAGCAACTTCTTCATGAACATATCTCCCCGGGCAAGAGAAACAAAAGCAAAAATGAACAAGTGGGACTATATCAAGCTGAAAAGGTTCTGTACAGCAAAGGACACCATCAGTAGAACAAAAAGACATCCTACAGTATGGGCGAATATATTCATAAATGACGTATCCGATAAGGGGTTGACATCCAAAATATATAAAGAACTCATGCACCTTAACAAACAGAAAGCAAATAATCCAATTAAGAAATGGGCAGAGGACATGAATAGACACTTCTCCAAAGAAGAAATTCAGATGGCCGACAGGCACCTGAAAAGATGCTCCACATCGCTAATCATCAGAGAAATGCAGATTAAAAACCACAATGAGATATCACCTCACACCAGTGAGGATGGCCAACATCCAAAACACAAACAACAACGAATGTTGGCGAGGATGTGGAGAAAAGGGAACCCTCCTACACTGCTGGTGGGACTGCAAATTAGTTCAACCATTGTGGAAAGCAGTATGGAGGTTCCTCAAAAAACTCAAAATAGAAATACCATTTGACCCAGGAATTCCACTCCTAGGAATTTACCCTAAGAATGCAGCAGCCCAATTTGAAAAAGACAGATGCACCCCTATGTTTATTGCAGCACTATTTACAATAGCCAAGAAATGGAAGCAACCTAAGTGTCCATCAGTAGATGAATGGATAAAGAAGATGTGGTACATATACACAATGGAATATTATTCAGCCATAAGAAGAAAACAAATCCTACCATTTGCAACAACATGGATGGAGCTAGAAGGTATTATGCTCAGTGAAATAAGCCAAGGCGAGAAAGACAAGTATCAAATGATTTCACTCATATGTGGAGTAGAAGAACAAAGAAAAAAACTGAAGGAACAAAACAGCAGCAGACTCACAGAACCCAAGAATGGACTAATAGTTACCAAAGGGAAAGGGACTGAGGAGGATGGGTGGGAAGGGAGGGACAAGGGGGAAAAAGGGGCATTACGATTAGCAGATGTAATGTTGGGGAGGCACGGGGAGGGCTGTACAATTCAGAGAAGACAAGTAGTGATTCTAGAGCATCTCACTACGCTGATGGACAGTGACTGTAATGGGGCTGGTGGAGGTGACTGATGAAGGGGATAATTTAATAACCATAATTTTGCACATGTAATTGTAGATTAATGATATCAAAATAAATTATTTAAAAAAAAGAAAGAAATATTTAAAGACCAGAATGTATTTGACACCTACAGGCCATTTGTTTGGACTGACGGCAGTGCGAGTCTCAGGAGGCACATGTGAGAAGTGGCTGTCCTATTGGACAGCACAGTGCTGGAGCCATGTAATGGAAATGCCCAATAATAACAATGACAGAGGTAAATACGTCTGGGATTTAAGAGCAGCAGTCAAGGAGATGGGAACCAAACCTAATTTAAGTGTTACTGACCTTAACTTGTTTATGCCAAGGCAAAAGCCAGAAAAAGATAAGCAAAGATAAAACTAAAGATGAGATTAAATAAAACTAAACTAACTGCTCTTATAACCAAGGTAGAGTAATAGGAACCAAATTTACCTTCATGACTGAAAGACCTGTATAAAAAAAAATGGGCAAAATACATGAAACAATGGCTTTCACATCTTAGGTATCAGCCAGTACAGAACGTTTCTTGAGAGAGAAGAAATATGCAAGATTTGCAAATGCCCCTGCTTATTGTTGGGAGAGAGTTTCTAGGTCATAGTCGCCTTTCATCTGAACTAGAAAAATATTAAAAATAGGTCAATATCCACATTCTTTTGGCTCTAAGGATGGGGAAGTGGGTTGGTTCAGATGGATGAGGTAAATTCCAATCAGTTAAAGAAGGCTAATTTTAGAGTTCTAATTGGCCTTTGTCTACTAATAACCTTATGAGTGATTATTCAGTTTCGATTTTAAAGTTAACATAGGAAGAACACACAAATGTTTACTGGTAATTGCTTAGAGCCACAAATCTGATCATGCGTATTACAAAATGCATTCTCTCCTTCTTCTGTAATGCATCACTGCATTTGTTCTATAGTTGTGTGTATTCTGCCTGTCTGCTTTGTATTCATTTTAAGTTTCAAATAAGATATTTCTGAGGAAAAGCTTCAGTGGTGATAGTTTCATAGCAACTCCTATTCTTATACAGTTACTTTAACATAGCCATGTTTTTCAGGTATTTAATTTCCTAGGTTTCAGATTTAATATCTGTTATATCCCAATATGTTGGTTATTATATCCCAAATGTTAGAATTTGTCTATTGCTTATGGTGGGTATTACAGAAGTTCTGGTTAAGTGATAATTTAAAGATTTTTAATAGTGAAAAGAATGGAAGGGGAGCCCACATGGAGTCGAGAAATTTCCCTGTATTGAGACTACTGAACTGGAAGTCTGGAGTGGCCAAGACAGGTTGAGTTTGAAAGGCAGATCATGACAGAAGATAGAGCTGCATAGAAAGAGAACTCCAGAAATTTCTAGTGCGTCCTGTGTGAACCTGTAGCTGAGTAACTTAGGGAAATGACCTGAAGCTGGAGAAAAAGCCCCTGAAAGTAGCTGAGGGAACATTCTGTGGAACTCCCACCTAGTTGCAAACAATTTGTATTCATTATGTCAAAGGGGAAAATCTTGAATTTGTACCACTTGAGTATAGAACACAAAAGGCATTGCCTCAGGAGTGGGACAAAGTTAGTCCTCAGCTGATGAGGTTCTTTTCCATGTAAGAAAGCTGAAAAGTAATCCTCAAAAGAATAAAACTATTCCCAAATAATTTTTGTGCCAGTGTCAACATATTAATATTTGAATTGCCTAAACATAAATTTATTATTTATTTCCTTTAACAAAATTTAACTTTTTTCTAAAGTTTCCCAACTCCACAGAGTGGAAAAATTATTAAACAATGCCCTGGGCCTTGGTTGGAGGAGATATGTCATCCCCATAGTCTCTGGCCAAGGGCCCACCGTGTCATCAAGCACCCTGGTAGGTGGCTGGTACCCACTGAAGTTGGTTGAAGCTCGCTGGCCTTGTGGGCATTGTGCCAACATCCATCACGTAAGACAATGAACTTAGTCAATGCCTCCAGGTGACAGCTCCCTGCCTTGTTCCACTTCTTTATCTCAAACTCAGGCTTTAGTCACCTAGTGTTCTCCATACTTCCCTGATTCCTCCTTAGGTGCTCAGAAACTATCAGCTGCTTTCCCTGAAATGCCTCTGAATCTTCTCTTGATCCCATTTGCCTGGAAATTTCCCTGGATCTACCTGACCATGTTCACATGATGCTGACTTCTGGGACTCTCATGCTCTGAAACAGAAAGTGGAGCACCAGCCTTCCAGGCCTTTAGATGCCCATCTCACAGTGTCTGCGGCGGGCATTGCCTCCCCTCCTCCCACGCTGGGGCAGACCTGGGGAGGGAGACATGCTAGTCCTCTCAGGATTCCGGGAGTGTCTCCACCCAAAGCCTGGTTTCCTCTGACTCCCTCCCCAAATGCTTCTCCCAACTTCAGAGGGTCTTTTGTTTCCTACCCTCTGGAGGGAGAAGAAACTTCCTTTGTGCGAAGCTTCATGTTTTCCTGCTCAGTGGTTTATACCATAACCAGAGATTTTTGGTTTCTTTAAATATCTAGAGATTGAAGTTCAACATCAGTATCACTGAGCTGAAATCAAGGTGTCAGCAGGGCCACATTCACAACTCCATGAGAGAATCTATTCCTTGCCGTTTCCATGTTCTGGAAGTTCATTCTTGGGCCCCTGGTCCCTTCCTCCACATTCAAAGCCAGCTTCCAATATCCCTCTCTACTCCCATAATCACATTTCTGTTGCCTCCTGAATGTGTCCCATCTTCCTCTGCCTCTCTCTTAGCAGGACACTTACGGTATTTAGGGCCCACTGAGATAATCCAGGCCAATCTCCTCAGCTCAAGAGCATTAACTGATTCACATATGTAAAAACTATACCATAGAAGGCTAATGCTCATAGATCCCATACTTTAGAACCTGCTATTTTTGGCACTGGGGGCGGGGTCACCACTTAGCCCATGACAGGTGCCAGTGTAATTTATGGGAAAGAAAATATTTCCAACAAATCATACTGGAACAACTAGATAACTGTATGGAAAGAGTTGAGGTATCATCCCTATTTTACATTATATGCAAAAATTAATTTAAAAAGGGTCATAATCCTAAATATAAAAGCTAAACCTATAAAACTTCTAGCATTATTATTTTTTGGAATTTGATAGTCTTCAGAGCAGCTAGTATGTTGTTTAATAAACTATATTAAAGCTGGCCAGCTTCTGTATCTCATTCATTCATTCAAGGGCTTAATGGATATTTTAAACAATGATGTTTTATACTCCTCCCAGTTACAACGGAAATGTATATCAATTTATAAAATGAATACACTAGAATAGAGCAACTTTATAATAACTTTAAATAAGTGAGGATGCTAAATAAGAAAAAAAAATTGGGGGAAAATTAAGTTAAGCCAGGAAAGAGATTAATAAGTAAACTGCATGTTGGAAGTTTTGGTTCAAGTGGCTCAAAATTTGACCTTTTTATCTGCTAGTACAAACAGGACAAAATATCTATGGTGTCCATAAAATAAGAGCATACTTATTGCCCTCCACCCAAATTATAATTTTCCTGATAATAAGACATGGGAAAAATTTCTGCCTGAGAATTCATGAAGAGAAAACTGAACTGTAATGAACATGAAAAGCAGCCTTGAAATTAATTTAATAAAGACCTTTCCTGGACAACATCCCTGTATACTCCTCAGTGGAGGCAGATGGACTGAAGCCAAAAGGCAATTCACCAAAGCCAGTTCTCCAGAGGGTCCCAGAGATCTATCATGATTGGTCTGATTCAAAGCGAATAGGCGTTATACAGAAGAAAAGACAGGGGATCACATCTTTAAATAATTGTGAGAGACACTGGATTAAAAATGTAAAAGAGATTTCATTGATCGAGGACTCAGAGCTTTTAATTTATTAATACATATTGTGAATTCTCAAAAAATAAAGACATTAATTCTCATACCATCAAATTGTGTTGCCAGCAATTAATTTTGCAACTATGTTTCCCAAGTTAACTTTGTAAGAATTACTTTATTTTGAGTATCTGTAGGGGCTAACTTCTTGTCAAAGACCTCTTGATTAAAGCTGATCCAGAGAAACAATACATCCATGGAAGCGCTACCGCTCATGCCAAATTGAGGACTGAGGGTCGAGCATGAACTGTAGAGAGTGAATCAGGAGAGAAGGTCAGGAGCAACCTCATTTCCGGCACTCACGTGCGCGATGGGAGGGCTGCCTTTGAGTGGGCTCCACACAACAGGACGTTGTATTTTTCTGGTGCGTTGGCCAGACAGGTGAGTGTCATCTTTGCGAACTAGTCACTAGTAAATGTGTCTATATGAGGAAACACGGGGGTAGAGTTTGGCCAAGTGTCTGTAAGTCTGAAGCATTTTTTCCAGTGGCTTAGGAAAAGTTAAAGAATCAAAGGCTTTTACTTGGTTAAGAATAAAAACAATTTTAAATCAGTACTTACCGGGAACAACCGGGGGGAAAAAAGTCTTTAAAAAAAGACAAAATCTTCAAAACAAATACACTATGGCAGAATAAAAAATTAATTCCGGTGAAAGTAAACAACTAATTCTAAATATGCAAAGTAACCTCGCTGATTCCCAAACCCCCATGCCCTGAAGCTTTTTGCTAAGAGAACAAAATGCTTCTCATTTCACTAAACCAGCTGTCTTTTAAGACAGGGATAAGAGCTGCTAAGTCTGGGATCCTGGGAGCCTGCTAGAGGCTCAGGCTTTGTTCCAAAGTCAGCCTTTCCCTCTCTGGGCTGGGTCTTCTTGCTCCCCAGTTCTATCCACTGCATCCCGTTAGGAGGAGAAAGCACACATTAAAGTGACTACAGATTTCCCACTGCTGGACATTTGTCATCCAAATGTTCCAAGAAAGGTCAATAAAATTAAGCAGCAATTTTCAAGGAAGAAAAACCATCCATGAATTTCCTCATTAGACATTCTGAGCTACTCTACTGAATACGGAATATTATCTGTCAGACCAATGCTTTGTCTAAGCTAGCCTAATCTTGTTCTGAATAAACTGAGGGAGAGGTTTCTGTGGCTTACTTCCTAACTCATGGAGTTGCAGCTATTATGATTTAAAGACCCAAGAACTATCCTTCTGCCCTAAAAATTTACCACCCTTGTTTAAGTGGTGATGGTGGTGTCATAATTTGGGGAAGATATTTTCCTTCAGGCCTGTTTGAGGCAAATAATAAATAAGATGGGATAAAATACTATATGTGTGCACTTATTTCTTAGGTCGTTCCAACTAAGAATGAAAAGAACAGATACTTTTGGAAATGGATCTCTGAGAAATGGAAAATAAGGTCTTGAGAAATAATTAAATGGAATAAACTCAAGTAAAAAGAGGGCCAGATGTCTAGCTAAACCGAAAGAGTTTCGTGGACATTAAAGTTCTATAAGGGCAGGGAATTACAACTACAAGGTCATCCTGTGGTAGGGAAGGGAGCAATAACATCCAAAGCTCAGAGAGAATAGTTAAGGCCAAAATATGGGTGGGGAAAGTAAATGGGTGGTTTCTAAATAGAGATTAGGTTCAACATCTAAGAGTCACGAGAAGGATTAAAGATGTCCCAGATTCCAAGAGCACAAGCCAGTTGGCATCACCCGAGATCAGCACAGTCCAGAGAGAACAGACAAGAACTGACAGGAAGGATGGGTTGGTTGAAGCAGTCAGTTCAGAGCCCATCACAAATGGTATATTCCTACAAGAGGTTCCTTGAGAATATGAGGACTGAGCCTAGGACAGCCTCTCTTCCTTACTGCTTTTAGGTTTCCTGCTCAGGATGACTTGAGGTGGACTAGAGTCAGAGAGGTACATGTTCCATAGGCTACTTTAACTACGATGCAGAAGGGAACATCAAAGAGATTTCAGATGCATTTTACAACCATCTTCGATAATTACACTTTTTCAAAAAATGCGTAGCCATCTTTATGCCTTGTCAATTGACTCAACTCTTCCACTTCAAAATATGTAATTCTGAGACTTTCTAGGACCCATCTTTCTTATGAAATCTTCTCTTTGAGAGTGTCACACTTCAGTCTCCTGATCCTCCCAAACTGACTTTTTCATTTGTTTAATTCCCTATCCAGCACGGACCAACTTTTTCCTCTACATTCTCATCAGAAACCTTGTGTTCCTTACCCCATAAACCTAGCAAGCCCCCTCTCTTGGATCAAGTGAGCCATTTGCCTCTTGACCTACACCTTGGTTGCTGAGAAAATAAAATTGCTTTATTCAGCTGGTTGGTCAGAATAATGGTTTCTGGTCTTAGTTCATCTCTCAGAAACACACTTTATCTTGAATTAATTCAACAAACTATCATTGCTCACTACTTTCCCAGTATGTACAAAATATGTCAAGTGCTGAGATGTATGTCAGAAGTACTAAATATTTACACTAGTTGGAAAATTGAAGAGCTCTTCTGAGATGCTTGAAATGATTAAGATGCATTAATTATCTTTTTACCTTTCCTTTTAGGGATGATGGCATCTTAGAATCTCTAAGAACACACCCCAAAATTAAATCTGAACAAGAACAGGGGCCAGTTGTCAGCATCCGTGGAGAGCAACACCCTAGATGCCAACACCCACCAGAGACCCGACTTAAAAGAGGAGGCACTGATTTCCACTGCCTTTCTCTTTCCCCCTCCCCTTCTGAGGCTTTGTGTTTCCAGCATGCTTTGGACTACCTAGAATTCCTAAACAGTATTACCAGTCTTTCCTCATTAGACAAAACTGAGCTAGAAATCCATCCTCCATTTTGCCTCAGGTTGTTTTCAGAAAGTACTTATTAGATATTTATTGTATACCAGACCCTGTGCCAAAGATGTAAACATGAATATGACTACCTTCAACAAGGTCATTGAATCTTCTTTGAACTTTCACTGAACTGATATTTTATGGTTGTTTTGTCTTCTTAATTTTAAAAAGTATCATAAGCTTATATATAATTTGTATTAAGGGCAGTCCTTAAAAATGGATGGGTACCTTTATTTGATGAAAAAAGGGAGAAAGTCAGAAGGATAGGTAACCCTTGAGACAAGGTCTAAGGTAGATATGAGGAAGCTGAAAACTTTATATACTGGCCACTTGCATTTCCCATGAAAGAGGAGTTGTAGCTATATAATAAAAGTGATGGAGTTGGGAACTTTAATGAGAAAAGCGCTGGGATAGCTGCAATTGATATGGAAAGGAAAAGATAATATGAGACCAGGACCTAAAAAAACCTAACCTACTAACTTACTAGGTTATTTAAACTGTCCTTTCACAAGACCTGAATGCTCATTTAACCAATGATCCATGTCTGCTTTGTCAGCCTCCTCCTTATATGCACAAATGTTCCCTTGGACCCTTTCAAATTGAAAGATGGGGCACTGGATAATAGTTATTGAACAACTGATGTATCCTTTAAACTGTTTTCTAGTTTCTATAATGTCTGAGACAGGAGGATAGGAAAGTGAATGAGATTCTGCTTCACCTTCCAGAAGAATGCATTCCCGGGAGGCAGTCTGATGTAACAACAAACAGTACAGGTTCTTGCCTCACATGACCAGAGGGTGCATCCGTACTCTGCTACTTATCAGTCAATGACTGTTAGAGAAATTACTTAACCTCACCAGTTAATGGTGGATAAAATGGAGATAGCTGTGGTGTTCACTTCATAGCACTTTTCTGAGGATTAAATGAGGTAATACATGTAAATATTGTTCACTATAATGCCTGGGACAGAGAAAGTGCTACAGAAAGTTTAGCCAGTATTTTAGCCCTGACACTCAAGACATAACCAGGTGAGGGTGTGAGAATGTTCATTATGAAATGTAGTAGACGTTTCTTACGGATTTACAAATTTGCAAAAGATATGACTGAGCTTTTACTTCAGCTGAGTCAAATTTGTTTGTATTCCAGAAACAGACATCCAAGTCCTGAATCAGGGACCAGCTGAAAGAAGCATTCTCTTCCCTAGGCCATACATAATGATTTCTCCCTTGGCCCTTTCTCCTGTCTTTTTCTCTTCACTCTTTCCCTGGAAATCTCATTTAATACCATGACTACAGCTATCATCTTGAAAGAACTGACCCTCAAATATTTTTCCTGAGCTCTAGACCCATATTTCCAACTTACTGAAAAATATTTCTGTCCGGATGACCTGCCAACCCAGAAATCTGTATTTTTGTTCTATACATCTTCATGTCTATTCTTCACCTATAAGAAGTATAAAAATATTTGTTTTTAAATGGATATATTGAAGAAAATATGCAGACATGTCTATGTGAGTGAATGAATAAAAATTATGGACAATTCAATTTAGGCTAGGTAAGATTAATACACTAAAAACCTTTAAACTATTTCCTATCCACAAAGTCAAACTAAATTGAAAAATAGAATGCTGACTTCTTTCTTCAGTTTGGAATAGATGTCCACAAGTGGGGCTCAGCAAAAGGCCTGCTCCACCATGCAAAGTCAGCAAAAAAGGCTTCAGTAGCAAATGATGGGATAGAAAAGAGGTCATCAGCCTCAGTCCTAACTGATCACCAATGCACATCGGCCTGCTCTTCCTCTGTAAGTCCCAGGAATTTCTAAGCGAAGGGAAAAGTTAGTCCAGATCTAATAAATTTGGCTGTGTACTGCAGAAATCAAACTTTTTTGTTAAAAGCATGTGAGCTGTTGGTGAAGTGGTCAGGGATGCCAGTGGACCAGGAACTAAACTTATTACGATGTTCCCTTCCTCCATTCTTATGATCCAGACTCTAGAAAAAAAATAAAGATCAAGAAATAAGAAGTTAGAGAAAGTACATAAGAAATGTAGCCCCACTCACTGGTTTCATTGATTTACTCAACAAAAAATTCCTGAATGCCCACCATGTTTCATGTCAGATGTTCTATCAGATGTCCAAGCAAGGCATGTGGTAGGGTGGCATTTGGCTATCCATCAGTTCTACTGGACTCTGGAGGGCGAGCTCCTTTAACATTTTCAGGTCTTTCTGTCTCCTTTGAAATATGCCTGCTCACACACACAGGTACAGGGACTACTTAGGGACTTAAAACACTTAAAAGAAGCAAGACAATCATATTTTCAATAAAACCTTGAAAAATAAAGTCACAAGTGGCTAAGCTCTCTTACGTGCTGAAGAACTAAGTTTTATTGTGATGGCTGATTCTGCAAAGGCCTCATGTTTACCATTCTTCCTGTCCTTGTAGGTGCCTGGCCTACATGTGTAGAACTACTGCTCTGATGGGGCACAGGGGGCATGACCCTCTGCTCTGAAGAGTGATGTCTTAGAGTAGAGAAGGCACGCCCTCGGCCAGTCTTCCTGTCCAGCAGCACACACTGATGTCAGCCTCATAAGTCCTCTATGGGGTGGCCTCCCCTGGAGAATCAAATAGTAAGCTGAAGCCAGATGAGGGCTGGATGTAGACGATGTTGGTTCCTTTTCTTAACCAAGTTTAATATTGCAAGGACATTAGTGCATTTTGGATTGAATTGTGATCATAAAATTTGTATGTTGTGGTCCTAACCCCCAGTACCTCAGAAAGTGAGCTTATTTAGAGATACGTTCTTTAAAGAGCTAATCAAGTTAAAGTGCAGTCATGATGTCCTTTTAAACAGGGAGTGTTCAGAGACAGATGCACACAGGGAGAATGCCATGTGAAGATGAAGGCAGAGGTCAGGGGGCTGTTTCTACACCTGAGGGAATGCCCAAGATCGCCAGCAAACCGCCAGGACCTCAGGAGGAGGCACAGAACGGATTCTCCATCACAGCCTTGAGAAGGAATCAACTCTGCTGACACCTTCTCTTAGACCTCTAGCTTCTGGAACTGTGAGGAGAGTCCTGTTGTTTAAGCCACATGATTTGTGGTACTTGATTATGGCAGCAAATACAGAGGGCTAATGCTTGAAAGTGTTTAAGGGACTGAATGGTACCCAGGTTCATATGCAACCTCCTGAGATATAAATGCTTGTCAAAATCTTTTTAGGTGTATATGTTAAGAGCCTTGAAAACGAAAAGAAAAATAGAGCAAATATAATCTCTTCAGAGAGATTCTCCCAAAATAATAACAGTGTGCTATTTGAAAAGCCCTTCTCTGTGGAAAAGTGCACCCTATATCCTCATAATTTATTTTCAGCTGAGACAAAGAGCTGCTCTTTTAATTCAGTGTCAGATAACCAGGTTTCAGTGATCCAACCAAACAAGTAGTAATTAACATAAACTATTGTATGTGCTTTTCGTCATTCTGCACTACCTCATTTTGCCTCATAAGCAGGACACTAATGAATTAAAAACCCAGAACAGACCAAAGATGGGCAAGTTTGGATGCATGAGTATTAACTATGAAATCATGGCTATGATCACGCTTATGTAAAGTGAAAACTATTCAAGCAAGTCTTCCTTGTCTTCTTGTTCTGGACTTATAACCATCACCATTAAAATCTAAAACAGCAGACTAAAGCCTATGAGGTTTTGTCCTTTTGTGACTTGAAAGTTAAGAAGAGAGATTCTAACTTGGGTTTAGCAAGGCTAGCTGCATTATTAGCAAAGCCCAGTGTAAAATGAAAAAACAGGTAAAAAAGAGTCACTGAAAGTACTAAAATATAAAAAACTATTTCCTTCATCTGCATCATGGTATTTATATTTCTATTTCCTATTGTACTAAGTGAAGAAAAATTAAAAATTTTAATTATTAGTAAAAATTTTACCCTTTAGCTTTATAATGTGCACTGAGTTTTAAATGCAAACATAAGAACATTTAACTTACATGCAAAGTAACTGAAATTACAAATTCTTGGTTCATTGTTGTTATACACATTTATTCTCATTCTTACCAGACAGTGGAAATGCTGCACAGAATAAATTCACCTGTATTTGTTTCAATTCCAGATGGACACACATTCTACCACATTCTCTGCCTTAGGGTTTCTGAGGGGCACGGAAGAATTAAAAGGAAAAGGACCTATGGGTGGCCTCATTTTCCCTTTCCTTGTGGTATCGTGCAGAATGCGTGGTTGGCTAATACAAGCAAGTCATACAGCTAAGAAAGGCCAGGACAGTGTTCTGTGGTCATTTGTGTTTCTTAGAACACCCGTGTCTTTTCTCTGTGTTTAAAGCAAGTTCTCACTGGAATGGAAAGTGTAGTCTCTCAGGGCTGTCAGGACCCCACCAGTACCACCCCTAGTTACCCGGTGAGACACCTGACATGCTGACCTTATACTTGCTTTGAGTCTCGTTGAACTCCATCCACCACAGGTCCACCAGAATTCTGTGCTTAGGAGCACCACTTGCTATGTGCCAATGAAGTGGCAAGGGCACATGCTCCATGATTCCATTGCCATGCTCTTACACATCTCAAGTTCAAAGATAAAATGATTAAGAATTTCTGGGCAGTGACAGCAAAGCATCCGTGCCCTGGGGCCCATGCTTGTGTAATCACGCAGTGCAAACACCCACACAGTCAGC